>CM046372.1:26358349-26379360 GCA_025413025.1 Ficus hispida
GGTTTTGCTCTACTCTACTCCCGACTCTGCTTAACTTCTGAGCGAACTCCATCGATATGAACGAGTGGGTAGCGCCAGAATCAAATAGGGCAATTACATCATAGGTGGCGATAGAAAGCTGACCTGTCACCACGTTGGAGGTGCCCGCTTCTGCATCTCCCCTTGTATAAGCGTAGATCCTGGCCCGTGGCTCGGGTGCCTCCAATCTACCCTGGGCAATCGATGGACCTTCGAGTGTAGCCTGGACTGCATGTAATTGCTGGTGTTGGGGGTTTCTGTTCGGATAGGGCTGGTACTGCTGCTGTGCGTTCTGAGGACAGCTTCTCGCGTAGTGCCCTTCCTTGCCGCAGACATAGCAAGTGTTGGTCCCTGACGGCAGACACCCGGATGCTTTTTACCACACTTGTTGCACTGGGGGTGACTATTCTTGTCCCTCTCGTTGCCTTGGTTGTTCCTTTTCTGGGGAAAATTTCTCTGTGTCCCTGGTTGTGGAAATTCCCCTTCCGCTTGTTCTTTCCGGGTTGTCGGGAACCTTGTGCAATGGGGTTGCTGGCCTGGGCTTGTGGCTTAGTTTCCGTGGATTGACGAGATTGGTTCGTCTTGACTAGAGCTTTTTCTTCTTTCTTGGACTTGTAAAATTGGGCTATGGCCTCCTTATCTCTGTTGATCCAATACTCGGCTCTCAGGGCTCTCTCAATACAGTCCGATACTGTTACAGGGGAACTGTCTCCAGCACTCACTTGACGGGCAATATGAGTACGGAACATCTTCATCATCAACCGCACTTTCTCAGTTTCACTGGTAATTAAGTTCGGGCACAACCGAGCCAATTGCTCGAACTTCTTGACAGCTTCCATCACTGTCATGGACCCTTGAGTGAAACTGGTGAGTTCGTCCTGCTGGGCAGCCAGGACTTCTTTGTTGTAGTACATAGCCCTGAACTCGTCCACGAAGTCTTGCCAGGCATAGTCAGCACATTTTTTCTCATCTGCACTGTTATCCACCAGTGCCTCGCGTCCTTTTTCAGCGCAAAGGATGCACAGAGTACTTTCTCTTGTTCGGTCAGGCGCATAAAATCCAGAATGACTTGCATGTCGATCAGCCAGTTGTCGGCTGCAATTGGATCAATTGGCCCCTCGAACTCGGGCGCCTTCATCCTTCTGAACCTTTCATACAGAAGGTCCTCTCTCACCGGCTGTGGCTGCATCTGTACATCAGCCGGGGCTACTGGAACCTCAGCGTTCCGCGGAATTTCCTGCCTGACCTCTGGTTGGGCTACCGGAGGAATATGTTGCACTGGCGGCACTGCCGGAGGGACTGGCTGTGCCGGTGGTGGAACCTCTTGGACTCTGGGTCCCTGATTCTGCTGAGCTAGCTGCTCCCGAATAAGAGTCATCTCTTGTTGCTGCTCTTGCAGCTGGCGTTGAATATTTGTTAATATGGCGGTCAAATCCTGTGCTGGAGGATTTACCGGCATCGTTCTTCTCGGACGTACCATCTTGTAACCTCTATAGCAAGAAAAGATATTAATCACATCTCTTCTTTCATATAATTATTATCATTACATCATAAAATATCACAACATGCATGTAACATCATAATATACTTGTATCTTGCCATAACTCAAAGGCAGATATTTAATGACATATTTACTTGTAAAAATTTCGTAAAGAGAAATGAAAATATCATCTGATTTCATTTAACCCGTCTCAGCACGGTCTCTTTGTACATAATCAAAATACAAGGCTTTTCAAAATACATGATTCCCTCGGCATTTTTCAAAAAGGTGCCGGGTACTGATATATATATATATATATATATCTTCAAAAAATGCTTGTCACTTTACCAAAAATACACATGGTTAAAACAACAAGATGGAAGTGATCTAACACTTCCCATCATACATAAGGTACATCCTAACGTCCGAATGTACATAACATATTATAAATGAATTCTAGTACAAAAGAAAGAGGGTAAAAACAAAACGGCCCTAATCTAACGGATGACTTCGATCTCAAGCGCGGATATCTCGGAATCCGTGTCGTCCTCTAAATCGTCTTCCCAGTCCCCGTCATCTGGAACGATGTGATGTGGCTCGTCCTCGAGGGGAAACTCTTCGGGATCCTCCCGTCGTCCGGGATCTCCTCGGGATCTTCCATGTCTTCGTCTTCTCCTCCTCATCTTCATCATCACTGGATATGATGATGAGGGGAACCTGGGCGTGCTCCATCTCCTCCTCAAGTGGTCCGACCTCGTACTGTGGTTCGGGCTCATCAGCTTCATCGACTGGGGGCTGCTCAGGGTTCACTGGAGCATCGTTCTCGGCTCTTGAGCAATGATCTCTGCCGCTAAAATATCGTCGAGGGTCCAGCGATGGTCGAGTGGAGGGTAGGCTGCGGAACATGCTGTCTGATGTGAGGCGGCGTTCCGTTCACTAGTAGAGTCACTGCCTCCAACTGGGGCTCTGGAAGATCCTGGGGTATATGGGGATGCATCATCTCCTCAAACCTCCACCAGTAGTGGCTCATCGTCTCGTCCGGGTATGCGTGCCAGGCCTGGGATAACATCTGGTACCGTGTATGACGCATATCACGGTAAATATTTGGATCTCTAACAGGTGCACCCTCATCTCTGGGTGGGAGTGGTCCGTAGCGCGCTAACATTACCGTACGAAACTGCGCCCAGGTGCGACTAGGCACCTGACGCTCACCAGCGTCGATCCACCATAGCCGCGCATCTCCGTAAAGACATTTAGCAGCAAGCATGATCTCCAGATAGTCCGGGATGTGACACATCAAGAATGTTTGCTCCATATCGTGGAGCCACGCCTCGACGTGCACAGTACGCCTCGTGCTGTCAAAAGATAGGGGGTGTGCGCGGAAGAAAACCGTAACGGCGTCTCTATCCTCTTCGGTCATCATGGGGTCCATCGTACCGTATCTACACGCAATGCTTAACTATAAGCATACATATATAAAACGTAAAGTAAATCTAAACTTACATATGGTGGGGCGATGGCAGGCAGACCGTGAAATGATGTCGCAGGGAACCTCTCTGATACCAATCTGTGACGACCCGCCTTGTACAGGCCGCCACTACTTGACTTAACTTACTTGAACTTAAACTTGTTTTATCCCATTTTTCATCATAAAAATAGTGGGGATTTTTTTTTTTTTTTTTATAATAGCGGAAGCAGTATACTTAGAAAATATTTACATACACTCATACACAAATAAAATAACTGTCTGTTTTCTCAAAATAGATATATTAATTAAATCCTTTTGAGTTGTGAATCCCAACCCGTTCATCATTTCACCGCCACCGGCTTTACCCGCCACCATGCAGTCAATTCAAGACAGGCTGTTTACCTACAGCATAAACTTCAAACAATGAGCGAAAGCTCAGCAAGTACAACTCCTATACCGCAAACCAATTACATGAAACATACATAACCTTTTTCATGACATCTTAAACATGAAAACGTAAACATGGCATCATATCATCTTAAACATGAAAACGTAACATGGCATCATATCATCTTAAACATGAAAACATAACATAGCATTATATCATCGATTTCTTCATCTTAAACATGATATTCTGTCGTGAAATGCATGAACCGTTTATGTCCAATTATGCTTGCTTTCTTGTATCACACTTTATCTTGTTGATTTTACTTGTGGGCCCGTTAACTTGATGTGCATGTACCCGGCGCGCAGCTTAAGGAAATTACCCAAGCTTTCGACCCGATCGTCATCAGGGGGCACAACACTGGCTCTTGTGGCCTTTTCTCAAACATTTGTTTGTAGGTCTTTCTTGACATCTTTTCACTTGATAGATTAGTGAGCATACTTATATAATGTCTCCTAATCTCATGTTTTATCAATGCATGGACAGTCGAACTTTTTCATGTAAGCATAATAACAATACTTGAAACATTCATCATACAATAAGCATATTGCAACCATCGAGCAAATCATCAATTAACACTTAAACAGTGTAAAGTAAACATGTTAAGCAAACATACAACTCTAGCCTATGCTGTAGGCGGCGTTGTACTTACTTTATCTTTGTTGTTCGCGTGATCGACTTTCCTTTCCCGAGCACGCTCGCAGATCACCTCCTGCCCATGGACGTTTACACGTGAGGTCTCTATTCTAAGATCGTTTAATGTCGGATTAAACCAACATAAATATTTTTCGGTTATAAGACCCTCTTCTAACACAAGCGAAGGGGTCACACGGCGTAACCCACAACGGAGATATTAATTAAGGGTTCATGTAAAGGATCCTAATCTTAACTTAAACTTCAATCCGCATGGTTAACTCTGGGCTTGGGCAAGGCCCTAGTAACTCGAAATAATTTTCCGGCTACTAACGCAGTACTTATTCATTTTAATCTTGAAAACCTTGAACTTGTTTAAGATATCATTTTTTTCTTGTTTATTTTCGTAAGTTTGGTGAATAGCACCCAAACTTGTCTTGAAAATTACAAATCACTTGAAAACATTTCTATAAAACATTTGGGGATCGAAAACCGCCTTTGGAACGGTTTTCGGGTTTGAAAATGATGTTTGCAAGTTAGAAAAACGTTTTTCCTAGTCATTGATCTAGAAAATCCCGTGCATGAGATTTTGCTCACTGCGTGGATTTTGTTTGAAAATTCATAACTTAAAATGTAAAATGAATTTGGAAACACTTTCTTCACGAAAGTTATAGCTAACAAAAAGATCTAAAACTTTCATGTTTTGAACATTTTCTGATTCTGGCTCAGTTAATACCAGTTTTTGTTTGAACACATGTGAATCGTTGGAACCTGGTCACCCTGACCAGTTCTCGGTTTTTCTTCAAAACAAAGGCCATTGAAGCCTTATTTTTAAAATCTGTCCATGCTGCCCCCTAGGAAATACCCTAACGAACAACTTTCGTGTTTTAATTTTTACCCATTCGGCCTCTAAGGACCTGTAAATCCCACTTTTCCGAGCTGCCGGGTGTTGGACCCGAGAGCAGTTTTGGTGTTAGTCCAATTTTACGTCCCTATACGTTGCTCTAGCTCGACCGCCCAATGCGGGACCTAATAACACATGCACGTCTTCTAACGTCCCTCATACACATAAAATTTTAAATCCCGAGCTTTCGGATTCAACTCAAGGCCGAGACCCCTTGGTCCACGGTTTTGAGAGAGAAACATACATACAACAAAACTCAACCATAACATCATACAATCCCTAGAACATGTATCTAGAAATTTGATAAACATAATAGAGACATGAAACCCTTAAATAGAGACCCTAGCATGCAACTCTAGCACACAAAATCATAGAGCATAACTCCAACCAAACATGCAAAATAATCACCTCATAAACCTAAATCAAGCATAAAAATATAACCTAAGCTATTTAGGGCTAAAACCGAAAATTATGAGCTTAAGCTCTTACAACTTTTGTGCTTGAAATACATAGTAAAACCCTTGAGAAAAATGAACCAAAAATTTGAACCAAGAACTAGGGTGAAGTTCGGATTTTTACCTCAAAAAAATCCGGGGTCACTAGCTTGTTCCTAGTTGGTATTGGTCTCCAATGTGCACGGTTTGGACCTCAACAATGGTCACAAAAATTTTGTTAACTTCCTCCTCCAACCAACCTTGGAAAAGAGAAGAAAATACTCAAAAAAATCTTACCTTAAAATCTCTTGAATCTCCTTAGGTAGCAACTCACAAAATGGTGGTTTTTCTTGGATCTAGATTACACCTTCACACAACTCTTGTTCCTAGCCAAAACCCGAAATTTCTCTTGGATTTTCTCAGCTCCCAAACACTCGGCAAGGTGGGGAAGAGAAAGGAAAATTTTTGAACAACTTCCTCCTTTGATCACACAAGGAAACCGAGGGCCCTTTTTGGTGGTTTCTTCACAATTTTTTGACTTGACTCTCTTGGTTTCTTAGCTCTCTCTTTCTCTCTATCTCTCGGATTTTTCTTGGAAGACTAAGGCCAAATGGAATGGCTGATAAGGGGTTAAGGATAGCTGAAATTGTTGGGGTTTGAAATCCCTACAATTAGTGCCTCTAGCTAGGGTCCTAGGCTTTCTTTTCCAAGACAATTGGTTCAAATCTTGCCAATTGATATGGCTGATAATGGGTTAAGGGCTGCTGAATTTTTGGGGTTTGAAATCCCTGGAAATAGTGCCTCTAGCTAGGGAAAATCCTAGGCTTTCCTTTCCAAGGTAAATTTGGTTCAAATCTTGCTATTTGGTCCTCCAATTTTTGCAAGCTATTGCCCAAAGGGGCTTGAGTGGCCGGCTGCCATGTGGAAGGAGTGGGAGAGTGGTTGACAACTCATAGATGAGGTGTCACAAGCTCATTGGTCCATGTGTGTGGAGGGTTAAGTCCTACTTAGCTTAATTGTGATGTAATTAAGCTTAAAGGCTTGTTTGGTTCAATCTTTTTGAAAAATTGTGTAATTTCAACACATTGCAATAAATTTTAATACTGAGTTACTTAAATACCCAGTATCGAAAATTACATTGCATTAAAATTTCCGATCTGTGAAAAACTCGATCGGAAAATCTTTTCTCATAAATTTCCGAATCCTTCGCCCTGAACTCTAACTTAGTATGCTTGATTTTTTTCTAAGGTGATTTCAATTCTTATTCAAACTCATCTTGATCACGAAATGAGTTTTTAGCAGTAATTTCACTTATACTAAGATCTTAAAAAAAAATATTCTTGTTTGACGTTTTCGACCGTTTCGGTCTAACCGACTTATTGGTCAACGTCAACTTGTCTTGAAATGTGCAATTACGACCTCCTTCACTCACAAAGGTCTTTTGTGAGTTCATGCAATTTGTTTTTGAGTATTAATAAATCTTAAGAACTCGTTAAACAAATTAAGTTCTAAAACGAACTTCCTCATGAAATACCGATTACGGTAAATATTTACACGAAATTTCTATAAAATATGAATCGAAGAAATTCGGGTGTTACAGTATATTCTTTGGTAATGTATATGTGTGAGGATCCATAAAATATGATGTGATATTGGAAATGAAAACGTTGAAAAGTGATGCTGAATTTGAAATAAAGATTTTCAGAAGTGCTATTATTGGAATTACGGACATATCGTATCCTGTTTGTATTTTAGATAGAAATCCATCTCGTACAAAGAGGGGAACGGTTCTAAATTCGTAAAATAAATCATTTTCACTACAACAAAAAAGCCCTTTCATGACATTCAAAAAATGTCGTAAAATGGATTCCACGACATTTTTGAAAAGGTCGTGGAATGGGGGTGCTGTGGAAAGTATTAGATTTTTTATGACATTTTTTCTTATGTCGTCATCCATGTCGTGAATTCTTTGTCCTCGACATTAAAGTGGTGTCATCTATTACCTTCCGTTTGGTATGTCTTTATATATGACAACAATTATTCAGTAAAAATCCTAATATTTCCTTTCTCTCTTTTCTTTGATTTTTTTTTTTCTTGTTATAAATGCAATTCCCTATTTCAAAACAAGCATTCAGAGCATACTAATATTCAGAAAATATTCCTTTAATTTAGTCAACTCAAAATATTCCTCAAAACTCAAGAGAAGAGTACAATCTTTTAAAACTTTGAAATTTGAATATATATTTCAAGGGATGTTGTTTCTAGGCAAATAATCCTATTAAAAAAAAAAAACATAACATACATATACAATCAGAATTATATTGACTTGTATAAATTAATTATTAATTTTGTATTAGGATACTTTTTCCTTGCTAGCTCAAACTACTAAGTAATTACTTTTAAACAAAGAAATTTTAGACAAAGAACATTACTTTAAAATTTTGGTGTGTTGTGTGTGTGTGTGTGTGTATAGAAGATGCGCATGGTTTATGGAAGATGTAGTGGCACTAATTTTATGTGATTCATGCATTCTTCAAAAGCTTTCCGAAAACACTGGTCGTATATCTTCTTAGGCGCTATTTTTGTTTTTATATTTTTCAGTTTTTCTTTGCAACGACGACCATGCCAACTTTTCGCAATAGATTAACTGGCGGCTGTGGCGGTGGCGGTGGCGGTGGTGGTAGTTGCAGCCGTCGGATCAATCCTAGTGGTAGCTTTAACGACGGAGGCGGCCGCGGCGGATTTGGTAGTTTCTTACAGTCGATGTTAGAGCTTGAAATAAGTTGAGATGAAGAATTTGGTGAAAGTGAAGGGGGTATGGCAAGCATAATTGCAAGGAATATCACAATTATCAAAATAAATGTCCTAATGTTTCCCATGTCTTTTTAATCCAAATCCCACTTTTTTTTTTTTTTTTAATTCTCAACTTTGTTATGTGTCTACAAACTGCGGATGGAAATGTATATAAAGAAAAAATTATTAAAATTTTCTACACGATTGAAATGACCACTTAATAATTTTGAATATGAGTTGGTAATAATTTTTCTAATTCTACATTAGTTTGATTTAAAATACTAATTTTTATATTAGCGTGAAATGTTTCAAACTATCAACTATTATTACAAGAGAAAACTTGTATTACCTGGTTTTTAAGATATGTACACGGAGTAGGAGATTCTACTCTTATCCATAAGCTTCTACAACCATATGTAAAAACTATATCTTAGCTAGTGGAAGAAAAGGAGGAAATATAACAAAATTTAAGACTTACTTAAAAATTTAAGGCACCGACGGAACTATTTCTACCATCCTCGTATGAGGACTACAAGAATCTAGGTAGTATTGAAAATTGGAGTTTGGTTTGAAGTAAGAATTTTTAGGTGCTATTATTGAAATTAAAAGGAAGGGAAATTGGCGTGATTAACAAAACAAAAGAAAAAACTACCTTTTTATTTTTCATTCATATTATAATAAGAAAAGAAAAACAAAATATATAGGTTGGGACCCTAAGAAGAACCAAAAAATCCTCCAGAAAATCTACTAAACAACGCCTAAGTTGTTGACTAATTATCATGCCAGTTTATTACCAAAAAAATAAAAATAATAATAATAAAAATAATAATCCTCCAAATCCGGAAATAATAATCGGATTTCAATACACCCTATCAAGTTGATGCAAATATTTTAAATCCGGAAATAATTATCGGATTTCAATAAACCCGGCCCTTAAGATAGCGCAAATCTTCTAAATCTGAAAATAATAATCGGATTACAATACACTAACTTGCCAAAATTTTTTTTTTTTTTTTAACTTTGAGTCTAAGAAACTCAAGTTCACAAAATTTAGATTTCCAGAAGTTTCAATACCGCAAAAAATCTTCAGTTGTTGCCAATGCTGAGACATTTTTACCTTTTTCATCCTACGACTGATTTATTTCAACAACTGCGGCAGTAGAACTTTCTTTAAAATTCCCCGTCTCGTAGACTGCGATTTTTTTCCACCATTCTGGATACCCAATTATTTCAAAACATTGGGTTTTTGCATGACCAGTTTGGTTACAATGGGTGCATTTGAGGGTGGACTTGTCAAATCTTTATTGTTGATTTTGAGGAAGCCATTTTTGGTTGGGTTGATTTTGAGCCATCAATGTGGAGCTTATTTTGTTCGTCTTGAAATTATATACAATTTAAAAAAAATTATCTCATTTAAATTTGTTTATGTAAAATTATGAATATTTAAAGTTTAAGTTACAAAACTATGTAAATAGTAAAGAAAAAGATAAAAATAAGATTGTAAAAGTAGAATTTGAATTGGAAGTCTAAACACTTGCTAAATTTTCTCAATTTTCCTCCTTACTATTCATTATAGTACGCCGTACTCCTTCACATCGAACCAAAAAAAAAAAAAAAAAAAGCATTCTTCCAAATTTGGGATTGGTTCTTTTCGTAGAATCTATCCACAAACCTAGTCAAAGACTTTTGCTTTGTTTGAAATTTAAGTTTAACTCTAACTAAACTGTATTTTTTCATATCAGTTTTTGTCTTTTTTTTTTAAATCAATAAAAATAATAATTAGTATTTGAAAAGTTAACTAATTCCAAATTAAAAATTTTATTTCTATCTAACCAACCAAACGGAGGCTTTTTCTAATCTGGCAAGAAATATGTAGTGCACCCTCCGTCATTCAATTGACTTCTTGTATGCCACAGTATTATCAGCATCTTTCATGACTACTTTATCACACGATGGTCCATAATACACAGAGAGCGGTTTTCCACTTTGTTTGGCATTGAAGGTCCTTTTGTTCACGTAGAATGCTTTCGCCAGGGCACTACTCAAAATTTCATAAGCAGTGGGTAAGCGTAGATAGCGCTGATCATGATTTCCGGAGTCATGGACATCCAGAGCCACCTCTTAACTTATTTTCTTATTTTCAACATACCATTTTTAACCTGTTGGGGGAAATGTTAAGTGTGATAATTCTCGAAAAAACGCTAATGAGTTAATGATATGTCTCAACAACAAGGGTCTTATAAAACCCTAGTGAATAAGACACTCATATATAAAGAAAACACTTGGCTTCATAGAAGGAGATCCCTACACCCCCAAAAAAGAGGGGTTCCTAGAGAACGACCTTGGACCCTTGAGGGATTGGGCTGCTTTTTCTGGGTTTCTTCGGCGAACCTCCATGGAGGCTCGTCAACACCCCGGCGCCTCATAGTGATAAGAGAGGAAGGAACACGACGGAGAGAGGCAGAGAAAGTACAAGAACGTTGATGAGGATCGGAAACCGCTCCAACAATACCCTTCGTCGGATTCAGCAGGTGGTTTTGTCTTACCACGAATATAAGAGAGTCTCTCTTTCAGCAATATTCATCTCCATCAACCAGGACCAAACATCATAGTAACTCTTGCATTAAATGCCCCTTCACATTGAATAATAACAGGCATCGACTTTGACCTAGATGATTAAAAAATTTTTTTCACTCTTTTTTTTCTTTGTTTTTTGTTTTATTTTTTAAAACAGTGGTAATACAACACTATTCGGATCAAAAAATAAACTAACGACACCCTTCCTTTTTTTTTTTTTTTTTTGAATCTCCTATTTCATTCATCCTTTGCAGCCAAGAAAAAAAAAACAAAGAAAAAAAAAAAAAAGACGACCAAAAACAAAGAGGAAACCAAATAATAGAGGGGTACTCAACTTCAACAGATGCGTCAACAGCAGCGGCAGATGGCGATTTCAACGGTGACTCGGCTCTGATGGGTGACCATCGACGTGGCTGATTGGCGATGCCGCTCTGACAGGCGATGGACGACAAACAACGTGTGTGGTGGTTTAGCGGCTCAAAATGAAAATTTTTTCTAATTCCAAACAACTTTTTGTTTTCAAAAAGAAAATTTTTTACTCATCCAAATATCATCTTATCTTAAAATGAACAGACTTTCTCATTTAAAATAAAAAAATTTTCTTTTCAAAAATGGACATATGATCCAAAGGAAATCCTAGATTTTCCAAACTAACTTTATACTTATTATTTTTATGTTTATTCATTGACAACCATAACCATTATACAATGAATTAATACGAAAAATGTCTGCCAGCAAGTTATGATCAGAATATTATATATGTGTAAACATACATTAAAATTACAAAGTTTATTTTTAGTTATGAATTTTTTAACAAAAAGTATTAATATATTATATTTGGTTGTAAACTAACAAACAACCAAATATTCGACATTGAAAGTAAACCGTGATGGCATTCCTCTTTAGACGTTATAGATAACGACTATATTTTACAGAAAACAATAATTCGGGGCTTGTGGCCTTGTTAAAAATTCAGGGTTTATTATATTATATTTATTATTACTTTACGACTCTTTAATGCAAAAGTTCTTCATCATTGATAGGTGGTGTGAAATATCATAATGATCAATTATTTTAACTTTCGTTGACGATTTGGTAAAAAATGTCTACACCAATATTAATTTGTATGTTACTTAGGATGAATTAATGTTTTATTATTAATTTAATGTCATGTTGTAAAGAATATTATGTAAAGGAAGTTTTATAACCAAAAATTGTATACTGCTACTTAAGATAAAAAATTTAGGGGAAGAAACAAAAGAAAAAAAGACAAAATATAACAAATAAAAAAGAAAAATCAAAGTGAGAACTCATAAAAGGAAAAGAAGATTTTTAATATTTTGAATATTTGTTATAGTATTAATATGGTTCAAAATTTGACTTTACTCATGTGCCCTCCTAAAATAATTTCTGGCTCTATTCTTAACGTCCATCTGCATACAAAGATTGCCTCTCAATACAGTGAAAATTAACAAAATTCTTCATTTTCATTAAAAGTTTAGTCATCAAGACTCTATTTGCGGTAACCATTTATTTCAAAATAGGTCATTTCAGTTGAATGGTTTATTCAAACGTGTGTTTGGACTTTAAATATTTGAGACGAAGTATTTGGATACCTGTTTTAACATTATGCATGTAATAAATTCAAATGGTTTAATTTAAATATACTGCCAATTAAAATGTTTATATTCAAATATTACAATCCAGATTATTCCTTCAAATAGAGACGTAGAAATTTAGAGGTAGGGCTAACAAGAACTTCCAAAACAGTAAATAAATTAACAAAAACAAAAAAACCAAAAATGGTAGTTGGCCTTGCACAGTTTGAAGATGTCGAATTGGTCGCCGTAAATTTTCCTTCTCGATTGCCCCAATTCAGTATGATTTTTAGATATATGATGTCTTCCAAACAAAAGCATCAACTCATATAAACCACTACTAACTCAAAATTTGAAACATTAATCTAATCCGGAACAAGGTTGAACTTCTGCCAACTTACTAATTATCTTTTTTGAAATTGAAGAAATATAAGTAAAAAAAATGTAAAATTCAATTTGGACGTACACATAAACACTTTAGGGGGCAAAGCAGAAAAAACAAAATAGAGCTATTTTAAAAAGCACAAAATAAAAAATTAAAATTAAAAATTTGATGTGGCAACTAGTCTAGCTTGGCCCTAACCCGGCTTCAAGTGACTCTACCACTGCTCATACTCTTGGAGTCTATTCAGATTAAAGTGTCAAATTACGTATAACTTTTTCTTCGAGCAAGATTCTAGTGGCAACTCCCAAAATTTTAGACATATGAAGTGTTTCGAGCTTTTACCCATCCTAACTACTTAAAATTTTAGATTATACTTTTCCTCAAAACAAAACAAAAAAAAAAAAAAAAAAAAAAGATTGTACCCTTAAAATTACTTCTAAATTTAAGGCCTTAGCTGAAAATCTAAATTTTGTATCACAACATAAACGTTGAAAATTAATCATCTAATACAAGTCTTAAACATGAAATTAATTTGGTTAAAGCATGCTACCATCATTTTCCATTTTTGGTCTTTTGTAGTCCAATTTTATTGTGTAAATTTAACTATCATTTCCTCCGTTCTTTATTCTTTTTTTTTTTTTTTTGGTTTTTGTTCTGCGTAATAATCTACCTCGAAATAACCACTAAAATTGCCTTTTTAATAACATTCCTAAATTTAATCAATTTCAGCTTGTGAGAAGAATTAGATTTGTACAAACAAAACAACATTTTGGTAAAGTGAAATTAGGACATGATACAATTTTCCTAAAAAAATAATAATAGTTACACTTGTAGAATCCACATATTAGATTAATCAGTACATTTTAATCAAATAAGGGGATAATTTAGATATAAGGATTTTATTTTGGAGTATTCTTTTTTTTTTTTTTTTTCCTTTTAAGTTGCGCGACCTATACTACAAAAAAATGAAAGTACTAACAGATTTTGAACGTGGGATGTGTAACAAGGATTTTATATCGGAGGTTACATAGGAGGCAAGTGCTATAGTTTTAGACATTTTCGAAATACTTCATGAAAACAATCGTCATATGTACTATTTCTCTGGGTTCTTTATTTAGTTTTCTTGCTTTATTAGCAAGCAATCTGTTCATCTTAATGTTCTTCACTTTTTCAGTACAAACCTTGTGAGCCCACTTATTGCAATAGTCGACCTTTTCCGGTGAATACAGCGGATGAGGCGGTTAAGAAGCATATTGTTGTTTATCCTAATGTTCTTCGTTTTATCCGTACAAACTTTGTGAGCCCACTTATTGCAAAAGTCGATCACTTGTGGTGGCACCGGAGGCGGTTTCCATTTCCGTTCCGGCCAACTCTGTTGCTTGTTTGAGTCCATGTCAAAGCGTGACCTGAGTATACATGGTGGAGGATAATGACAATTAGCTAAGCTAAAGGTGAAAATAATGGGGAAATATTAGTGACCACATTAATAGAAAGGAATAGCATACTAATCAATACAATCATATATCATCCCATATTTCCTTCATGTTTCTATCTTGTTATTAAAAGATGTTTCAATTTTTCTATTTTTTGCTCCACTTATAATCTATGTGTTGCGTGACATATTAGTCATTGCAAAATAAATAAATAAATAAATAAATAAATTATTTAAAAAAACACTATTTATTCGATAATTTTCAAACCTATTTATTACTTATTAATTTTTAAAATTGTACAATGTTAATTAGATACATTCATATATTCATTCTCAAGTAAGCCAAGGTTGCATCTAGCAATGCATAAGAAAGCTTTTGAATATAACATGCTAATTTAGTTATATATTAAAAACAAAAGGGCATAAATTCATGTATGCGTGTATGAATATCAATATATATGGAGTGGCAATTTGATGATTATTTAACATGAATAGAGGATCAGAATTATACAAACTAAAATAGGGATTAAAGCAATTTACCTCTTTATAGTATAATATAATGTAGAATTACCGGTGCAACCACCAAAAATAATCTCATTAGCTTATATACTACTTTTATTTTTATGTCTAATATATTATTTCTCAACCAATTAAAGATAACCAGATGAATAGTAATCATAAAGATACGATTAAAGAACATCAACATACATATATATATATATATATATATATATTATACACAATGTTGAAAATATGGGCAATATTGTCGACATTTCCCCAAAATTTATCTGTAAATAATGACCTTTGATATAATAAGATGGGGTAAAGATATTTCTTACCTGAATATCCATGAAATATCAATATTTTATTTAATATTCGTGAAGTATTGATGTCTTCTTCTTTTTCCTTTTTTTTGGCTTTCACATTCTTGATAATATCCATGACGTATCAATATATTCTTTTACTTTCGAAATTTTACCAGAGTAACATACAAATATTTCTGCGGATATTGTAATAGTAGTTGTAGTAGTTTAAAAAAAAAAACTAATTTTCAATGTAATTTATTTTTCTCTGCTGTAAAAAATTAAAGTGAAAAAGAATGTAACGCGAATTATTTATTTTATTGACTACTGTAATATTATGAGATTCTAAACTGCAGTTAAGTTGTTCTTTCATGAATTATTTTTTCCATTATGAATCACTTTCATATACATTAATGTACTTGAATTTATTATTTTTTAAAATAGTATATTTATTATAAATACATAATTTTATTTCCATTTCTTATAACTTCATTTGAAATTTTCAATTTTTTTAATGCAAATATGCGTTCTTTTTTTTTTTTTTTTTCCATTTATCGACATTAGCGTAGACGTCAATCCAGACTCTAGAGATTTTCAATCTACATTGAAATTTTCATCATTGCTAGAAATTTTTTATTCCAAATTTTGAATTGTGTTTTCTTCCTAATCCTAATTATAATAATCAGATATTTGTTTTGAGGTTCCCTCATAGTTTGCTCTAAAAAAAAAAAAAAAACAACAGCAACAACAACAACTTTTCCCAGTCAAACTCTTGACATTTTTCTTTTAGGGTTTTGAATTGGGGCTTACAAGAGGTGGTTTTGTTTTTTTCACACAATAGTTATGGGAAACTATTGTGGTATCTCAACATACGACAATAGTTTTCTACATTTATCTGCATGCAAGAGATTGGACGACAGCTTTTTCAGAAACCATAGTCTAATATGCATCGTTTAATGCATCTTTTCTAGAAGTGATTCACTTTATGGCTATTTTTTTTTTTTTTTATGGCTATATAACTTTTCTCTCTCTAAATGGAATAGTGGAGTTGATCAATATGTAGAATTTTAACCTACAATATGGTAACTATGATCAATAGTATTTTATTTTTAATTAAAAGATTATGTTCCGCATGTCCAGAGTGGAGCTAGCTCTTTCCGGACCCAAAAATTTGAAACACGTTACCACTAAAGTGTGTGTATATATACGACAAAGGAATAAAGCAGGATTTACATTACTTTAGTAGTATTTATACATATACGGTTAATTTAGTTTAAATTTTGAGTTTTTTAAGTAAAAATGATGATTTAGATGTATTTATCGCAATTAGCGATTGACACCCACGAACTCTATCCACCCCCCAAAGAAAAAGAAGAAAAACAATAATAAAAAAATTAAAATCCAACCTCAATGACAAACTAAACAAAAAGAAAAGAAATAAGAAACAACCCTCTAAACAAGGTATATAAATATAACTGTAAATGAATACACCAATTTCCAGTTTCATTTACATATCTTAAAACCCTTTCACTTTCGAACGTAAAAAGTAGAGGCATTTTTCTCTTTTGAGTTTAAATTTTGACTTAACTCTTACTCTTTTTGAAATAATAATAATAATCCATTAATGACATAGCTGTCAAAATTGTTTAGACTAAAGGTCACAATATACTAAGAAGTGTACATGATATGGCACGACATGATTGTTAATGGCACTACATGTCTAGAATGTTTATTAAGTGGGCGGCTTGAGATGAATTTTGGTTGGAAGTGTCACTGCCTGATCTAATCATAGCGTCATCTAACTAACCTCAAATAAATGGCTAGGGAAAGACAAGATAACAAAGAGCTTTAATGGAAGAAAGCGTTACTAACTCAAGGAAAGAGTACCTGTCAAAAAGAACTCAAGGAAAGAGTAGAAAAAGTACAGTAATTCTCCGGATATCTTACATTGATAGCCCCGAACTTGTCATCCTTTTATAGCTTATCTCCCAAATTTTAAATTTCATAAATTAAACCCCTAAATTTTCTTAATTTTTGTGATATACCCTATTTAGTTAATTTTATATTAAATTAAAGATTGGAATTTGGAAGATTTGCTTTAGGATTTGTGTTAGATTTCAATATTTTTATTTTCGGTCTTCGCATAGAGCGTACATGGGTTTTCCATGATTAATTTATTGAAAAATTAAATCATATGAGGATATATTGTAATAATTTAATAAATTCAGAAGTAAATTACTAAAATTATAATTTTGGGAGATAAATTGTCAAACTGTGACCATTTAATCAATTCAAACTTCATGTATTCACTAATACAATCAAGCCCTAACAATATTTTCTATGTATAAATAATATCTTTGACAAAAGCACTAAGTAGACATGATACCAAAAAAAAAAAAAAAAAAAAAATCTTAAATAACTATCATAAATACTACTTGCATCTTCGTGTACGAGATGAAGAATCGTCAATAAGTTAAACTTTGAGAGATTAATGGAGGATTTAAAGGTAAGAACTTCATTTTGGAGGCTTTATTGGTAAGTGCTCTATTCGAATGCAGTCTTCAAATCTTCTATGAACACAATCTTTGTATACTAGTTTCAGAAGCTCTCTATTTATCTTTAGCTTCGTCGACGTACGTTTTTTCTTTACAAATTTTATGAGCCCACTTGTCGCAAAATTCGCTTTTTTGGGGTTATGGTGGTGGCGGAGGCGGTCGTGGTAACATCCATCCCCCCTTAGAATCGATGCCGAAGCATGAAAGGGGCATCGATGGGGTTGGATGAGACGCAAAATGTGAAAATGAAGGGGGATTAATTAATTAGCAACCACAAGGAGGAAGAACATACTTAATATAATTATCATCCTAATATCTCTCATATTTCTGTCTGGAGACGCCCTTCTACCTTCCTAATTTTGCTCAACTTATTAAGTTACATGACTTTCTTTTTCTCTCTTATAACTTGGGGTGGGGCTTCGTTTTTCATCGATCTCTACAAGGGAAATGATAAGTTACGCAGTCATACTTCGCTTGAAAATAGATATATATATATATATATGATGGTTTGTAAGTAAAGAAACTATCTTATCGTGATATTAGATCTTTTGAGATTAAACCCAAGAACAAAACAATACGCGTCGAGATTTAAAACGGATAATATCATATCAAAAAAATACATATAAAAGTCATCACAAATGACATCAGAGTCTTTATCCTATCGAAAGTATCCAACAAAAATATTAAACTCAAAAATTAGAGAGATAATTATGACGGCCATCGATCTCTATCAAGAATATATGTAGTTATTTTTGTATTGTTCGAGGCTGGCATAAATTATATGTATTAATGAATATGGCGTCAGAAGATAGTTTCGAAACATTATGGTCAAAATGAAGAGATACTTTTGGACTTTTCTGAGAGGACTTTATTTTTCTTCTAACCTTTTGCGGATGCTGCTGTATGTGGATTTGACTTTCGCCAGACCTCTAACAGCCAAAAGCTCTCTAAGATTTTCGTCATCTAATCAAAGGCTTTAGGGTACGAATTTTTGCGTTTTACTCTGTCAATTGAGATTGTTGTTTCAATAGGTAAATCAATTTTTTAGTCAAAAAATAAAGATAAAAATCTATTTTTTAATAATATTATATATGATCGTACATGTTAAAAGTTAAAAATTTAAAACATTATATAAAATTACTTTCAGTCATATATCGAATTGTTAAAAAATTAATCTAATAATTAAAATAATAGTATATATTGATAGAATAAATGTATTCTTTCTCTCATAAGAGTTTTTTCGTATTAAAAAAAAAAGGACTTCTAAAAGCTATACTTAATTTGCTATTTGCAATTCCTGGTAACGTTATAAAATTAAGCAATCTTTTAAATTGAAGCAACTACTAAAAGGGGAAATTAATTAAAGTAAAAAAAAAATTCAATGTGTAATCAACTCGAACCTCTTAGAAGAAGTCGAGTGATACAAACAAGTCTTATAAAAATATTAATTTTCAGGTATGAAGTAAAATTTGTGATAAAAGCCGAAAGTAGACGTGGTACGATTTTTCCTTGAATAATAGTCGTTATACTACTTGTATATGAGATGAAGAAGTCATTAATAAGTTAAACTTTGGGAATGGATGGAGGACTTAGAGTTAAGAACTTCCTTTTGGAGGCTTTTATTGGTAAGTACTCTATTCGAATGTATTCTTCAATTGTGTTGCGAACACAACGCTGATATACAACTTCCAAAAGCTCTTTCTTAATCTTGATGTTTTTCGTTTTCTCTGCACAAACTTTACGAGCCCACTTTTTGCAAAATTCGACTTTTTCGGGTGTCAATGGTGGCGGAGGTGGCCGTGGTGGCACCCGCTCCAGAATCTGAACATCGGTACCGGTGCGTGAAACCACAATTGCAAGGAGGAAGAGCATACTTAATGTAATCATCATCCTAATCTCTCTCATTTCTCATCCTAATTTAGTTCTACCTATTAGTTGACTTTTAATTGCAAAAGATATGACTTGAATTTTACCTTAAAAAAAAAAAACCTTGAATTTTCGTTTTTCAACTACCAAAGCCATCTAATTACTTGCATTACACGATAACTTTCAAATCCAAAGATTAACTAAAATTAAATATTGAGCCTAAATTAGGTGAAAAGTTGCATATTCTAGCAACTCACCATTGTTCTTACGCAGGCATGGATTTATGGGGAACCAGTGGGGGCACGTGCCGCACCTCAAATTTTTTAAATTTCAAAAAGGTCCCCATATTTCTCTTAATAGTCTTAATGTGCCCCCACTTAAAAGTTTTTTTTTTTAAGATATATCCAAATTTAATATTTGAATTATATTTTATGTTTTATTACCATGACTAAATTTATATTATTTTTTACATTCTAGTACCATAACCATATTGGATTTTTATTAATTCTCCCAATTTCTTTATCTACATTCTTTTTTTTATTTATTTATTTTTAAAGACATTGTCTTCATAATTATCAACATCCAGAATATCATGCATATAATTTTTTTATATATTGTGAAGAGTATTCATCTTAAACGGAAAAAAAAATATTGGTGTGACAAAATAAACGTGAAACTTAATTTTAGTAAAAACATGAAAATAATTTATGACACATTCTAGGTTAAAAACTCTCATTTTTCATCATAATTTTGATATTTGGAGATAAAATTCAAGAACAAATTTTGGAATGCTTCCAAAAAATAAGAGTTGTACCTAAAAAATTATAATATAGTGATCAAAATTAAATAAAACTATTAAACTCTTTATTCATATAAAGTCATTATTTTTAAACATGAAAAGTTATTTCCTCTTATGTGTACTAAGGAAAACATATAAGTAGTTGTTTTTTTTAAAGCATAAAAATTATATCATCTCATGTACCCCATTGAGAAAAATTTCTAGATCCGTCACTATTTAAACATATCATGTGTTTTTAAAAAGTAAATAAATAAGCCTATGCATGCATATATATGATGATAATAGGCGGTGGTAATTTGATATAATTAATAGGTACACATAAATGTCCCTTGTCCCAAAAAAAAAATTATATAACTGTCCCCCGGATTTTTATTTTAAATTTTATTTAACAAACAAATAAATTTAGTTGAAATTAAAAAAATAATAGTATCGTGTACTGGCATATGCATTTTCGAATATTTGAAAATTTTTAACAAGTTTTCCCATGGTCAATGTACGTGGTTGAAAAGTTGTTATGTCAGAGAAATTTGGCATTTTATAACATTGCATAAAGGTTTAATTTAATATATATAAGAAAAAAAGTAATCGCACCTTAGAATTAGTATATTACCCAATCTATAGTCAGCGATGGAATTATGAATTTTTCTCACGAGGACTAACAATTAAAACAAACAATTAATGCAAACTAATGGTATTAATATATTACAATTGTTGCCGATAGATATTTTTTTATATGTACAAGAAAAAAAGGTTTTGGTGGCAGTTTTCTCATCGTTCCATTTAGTTCCACAGGTTAGATTCACTTCTCAAGGTATAACAAG
>CM046372.1:26379460-26412144 GCA_025413025.1 Ficus hispida
TTATTAACTATTTTAGATTTTATAAAATTTTATTTAAAAATTTAGTATTTTAAAATGAATTTTCATATTTTATATCAATTTTCACCAATATCGATATTTCCGTCAATATTTCTGTAAAATTTAAGTACAATATTTTCAAAAATATCATATTTTCATCCTTGGAAAAAACTACTTGAGATATTTTGAAGATGAATTATTAATGAGAAGTCACAAGCATCATTAAATTCATTTAAAAAAAAAACCAAAACCAAAAACATTAAAGTTGACAAAAAACGTAGTACTATGAAATTTATTTAGACATGCATTTTGTGACTTTTTAATATGAACTAGTTGGAAAACATCGTTTATACACTACTACAGAATGTCACTTCCACGACTGAGATTGGACGACCGTTTTTTAAAAACCGTGTGGAAACGATGGCAAAAACACGGAACAGAAAGTGGCATCCGAAAACCGTCGTGGAATTTTAGATTTCCACCACGGTTATTTAAAACCGTCGTGGAATATTGTATTTCCACGACGGTTGTGTAAAACCGTCATGGAAGTATATATTCCACGACGGTTTATGGGAACCGTCGTGGAATATCTCGATTATTACACGACGGTTCTATACAACCGTCGTGGTAGTGCCGTGGATTACACGACGGTTGTCTAAAAACCGTCGTGTAATCCCGTTCTTACACGACGGTTTCCATAAACCGTGGTGGAAACATCGTACTTTTTTTCAGTATATATAAAAAGTGTTGCCTTTTTTTCCACATTGGTAGAGCTACTGCCGTGAACCAAAATCATATCAGATCGCTCCTTCAACAGTTCCATACACCGCAAAGGATTCTAACCACCGCCTCTACTGCTCTCCCGTCGTTTTTGTAAGTGATGATGACACAAATTAACTAAACAAGGAAGTTGTTTTCCTTGTATTATATTTTTATTTACGAACCGGCCAGATTATGTAAATTTTAATTTGAAATTTGTTGGATTGCTTTTGATACGTTATATACTGCAAAGTGTTTAATTAATTAAGTGATCTCATGACGATCAATGTATTTTTAATTTGGTTTTATTTAAATTAGTTTGGATTTTTTAGTTAAATAATTAAAAAAATTATTTATATATAAATCCTATATATTACGATGTATTTATAGTTTGTTTTTTTAAGTAAATAACCGGGCCGGTTTTTAATTTATAATGGTACTTTTAGTTTTGTTATGTTTTTTGGAGTTTTAATTTAGTAAATATATTGTTGATTTAATTAATGCATGAGCCGGGGTCTTTATATATAACTAGCTATGAATTAAGTGCATGCAATTAATGATATTCATGCCAAAAATTAAAAAAGATGCACACCTTATATTGACTTATCGAGAACTTTTATTGATTGATTTAGGATTTGCGCGCTAATCATGGATAGGAAATGGATGTGGTTTGATAGATTGTTTAAAGCATATGAAGATGGTGTCGAAGAATTTTTGTCATTTGCTAAAGCTCATACGCAAGACGATAAGATTCGGTGTCCGTGTCAAGTTTGTGGTAATCATAGATCCATTCAATTGATGATGTTAGAGGGCATTTGCTTGCTTATGGGATTATTTGTTCTTACCAAACATGGTATTTACATGGTGAAGATTTCGTCGGTTTTAAGTATAGTCAGACTAGTACTAAAGATAAGAGCCGATTGTGAGGAAGACGGTGGTGAATCTATGTACAATATGATAAATGATTTGGAAGAAAACTTTGTGCACCGTCCGAGTTATTTGAGGAAATGATTAATGATGCCGAAACGCCCTTGTACGTCGGGTGTACAAAATATACAAAATTAGGGGCATTGGTTAAATTATGGAATATGAAAGCGTCGGGAGGGTGGACGAATTCTAGTTTCACGACTCTTTTAGCTTTTCTAAAAGATGTTCTACCGCGGATAACAAAGTGCCACCTAGTATATACGAGGCGAAAAAGACTTTGAGCACGTTGGGAATGGAATACGAAAAGATACATGTTGTCCAAACGATTGCGTACTTTATCGGAAAGAAAATGAAGATTTAGATGAATGTCCGGTTTGTAATGAGTCAAGATGGAAGAAGGACAAGATTCCATCGAATGGTAGTAAAGGAGTGCCGGTGAAGGTGTTATGGTACATTCCACCAGCTCCACGTTTCCGCCGTTTATTCCGTAATGCAAAACATGCTAAGAGTTTGACATGGCATCACGATACACGTGTAGACGATGGCAAGCTTAGGCATCCGGCCGATGCACCGCAATGGAAGACCTTTGATGACAATCATCCAGACTTTAGTGCAGAACCAAGGAATTTACGTCTCGGTTTGTCGACGGATGGAATAAACCGCACAGTAACATGAGTAGTCGGCATAGTACCTGGCCAGTCATACTTGTCAACTACAATCTCCTCCAGACGTTTGCATGAAGCGGAAGTTCTTGATGTTGACATTATTGATATTAGGCCCTCAACAACCAGGGAATGATATTGATGTTTACTTGGCACCATTAATCGATGACCTAAACAGGTTGTGGGATGATGGTTTACAAGTAAGAGATTCTTACCGTCAAGATACGTTCAATCTTCGCGCAATGTTGATTTGGTCAATTAATGACTTTCCTGCACTTGGCAACCTCTCTGTTATCCTGTGAAGAGTTCTATAGGTTGTCCCGTTTGTATGAAGGAAACATCTTCCATCAGGTTGAAATACGGTAGGAAAACCGTTTACCTTGGTCATCGGAGGTTCTTGCCGAAAAATCATCGCTATCGCAAACAGAAGAAGGTTTTGATGGTAATACCGAAGAAAGAATCGCTCCTCGGATTTTGACTGGCGAAGATGTTTTTGAGATGGTTAAAGATGTCAAGGTAGTTTTGGGAAAGAGAAAACATAAGGATCCAGCTGTCGATGGCCCTTGGAAGAAGAAGTCAATTTTCTATGAACTTCCATATTGGAAGTCACTTTACGTTCGGCATTGCTTAGACGTTATGCATATTGAGAAAAACGTCTGTGAGTCGATAGTGGGCACGTTGCTTGACATTCCAAATAAGACTAAAGATGGTGAAAAGGCACGGTTGGACCTTAAAGAGATGAAGATTAGACCGAATTTGCTCCCCGATAAAAGATCGAACGGCACTTACTTACCACCGGCGAAGCACACATTATCTAGGCACGAAAAGAGAAAGCTTTGTGAGTGGCTTGCTTCCGTGAAAGTGCCAAGTGGGTACTCTTCTAACTTCAAAAGGTTGGTTTCGATGAAAGATTTGCGGCTCGTTGGAATGAAATCACATGATTGTCATATCTTGATGCAACAATTATTACCACTTGCTTTGCGGGGAGTTCTAACAAAAGATGTGAGATACGCAATTACAAAGTTATGCTCATTCTTCAATTCGATATGCTCCAAGGTAATTGATCCAATGATGTTAGATTCACTACAATCGGAATTGGTTATGACCTTGTGCCTGCTTGAGAAGTATTTTCCACCATCCTTTTTTGATATAATGATCCATCTTTGTGTGCACTTAGTTCGGGAAGTTAAGTTATGTGGCCCGGTGTATTTGAGGTGGATGTATCCTTTTGAAAGTACATGAAGGTTTTGAAAGGATATGTGAAGAACCGAAATAGGCCGGAGGGTTGTATAGTGGAAAACTACATATCCGAGGAAGCTGTTGAATTTTGTTCTGAGTATTTGTCCAACGCGGACCCAATAGGGTTGCCAACGAGCGGGCCATTTATATCGAAAGGACTCTCTGTGGCCGTTCATTCACCGGTAAATCAAGATGAATGGGAAAAAGCATGTTTGTATGTTCTGCACAATGCTAAGGAAATGGAGCCTTTCTTTCAAGTCCATATGGCGGAATTAAGAGTTGCGAATCCAAGAAAAGGAAGAAGTGAGAAGTGGTTTCAAGAAGAGCAGAATCGGTCATTTCGGGAGTGGATAAGAAAATACTTGCATATGAAGCAAGGCGTTTCACAGGACGTAATGAAGCTATCCAGAGGTCCATCATCGATAGTCACAAGATATACATCGTATTTGGTGAATGGCCACTCCTTCTACACTCGGGCAAGAGATGAGAAGCATCCCGTACAGAATAGTGGTGTCACACTTCGGGCCGAGTCTATGCATATTTCATCCGCAAAGGACAAGAATCCGGTATATAGTTCCATGAATTACTTTGGATTCATTGAAGATATTTGGGAACTTGATTATTGTGGCTTGCGAATAGCCCTATTTAAATGCAAGTGGGCTGACAATAATTATGTTAAGGTTGATAGTGACGGCGTGACAGTAATGGACTTTAGGCGATTGGGCTACAAAAATGATCCTTTCATCATGGCGTCACAAGCGGTACAAGTATTTTATACAACGGATCTTGCAAATTTAGAGTTATCTTTGGTTGTGCCAATGAAGCCAAGATCAATCCGGGATGGCCAAGAAGATATTGAAGATTGCACCGACATTCCACCTTTTACAAAGGGTTTGCCACCGGTGGATGAGATTGATGATTTTGACGACGACGTTTCACACTTACTTCGATTGGACGTCGAGTGGACATGTGTCGAGAAGCCCAAAAAAAAGAAGGGAAAAATTGCTTAACATACAATTTCACGTTTCTTACGTTGTAAACATTTCAATACGGGTTTTTATTTACACGAGAAATATGTATCATTGATTATTTATACATGCAAAAGTGTATGGAAGCATATAGCAACAGTGGTGAATAATTGCACAACTATCAGGATTGGCCGCTTATCTGGATTACGGTATAAAGTTGAAAACAAATTTTGCATGTTCGAAAGATACACGGTCTTTCAAAGACCGTGTATTCACATACGACGGTCTTTACTAGGACCGTCGTGATATATTGATATACCACGACGGTTTTTTAAAAGACCGTTGTGGTATATACAAATCCCTTTTCGATTTAGCCGGCCCCTTAATTCTATACCACGACAGTCAATTAGAAAACCGTCGTGGAATCTGTCCATGAAGTCTACCACGACGGTCGAACCAAAAGACCGTCGTGGTAGGCCTCGAAATTTGAATTCTTTCCACGACGGTTTTTTAAAGACCGTCGTGGTAGGCTTAAGGCGGCTCTTTTAAAATTTTTGGGAAATATTAAATTTTTCCCGCATTTAATAAAACCCAAACAGACACCATTTTTCCCCAACCCATTTCATTCGAAACCTCTGCTCATCTTTTCACTCACTGCTCAAATCGCAAGTTTGCCCAAAAAAAATTCTCTCATCCGACTCCATCGACTGTCTTTTACAATCATCTGACACTCCATTCCTCGCTCAATCCTCCACCAACGCCAAGGTTTTTCGGTCATTTCCAAGTTTCTCTCGCCGCCCACAACCCGTGTTGGCCCAGACTAGAAACCAATCTGCCCGTGCCCACGCTCTACACGCCGGTAAGTTAAACTCTATATTGCTTGTCTAAATTTCAAGTTCGGGGAATGAAATTCTGTTTGTTACAGCATAAAGCATATGAATGTGGTTTGCGAAAATATTCATTTCTTGCTGTTGATTGTCTCAGTCATTTAGGTTTATTTTAAATAGTTAGGTAAGGCTTAGGTTGATAACACGTTTGATTAAATGCCTCTTAATTTGTTTGATATTTAGTTTTAGAGTTCCTTAAATTGGATGTGTTTGGCTCGGCTTTGGGCATTTTAAGGTTAAAAGGTCATGATTTTGTTCGTTAAATGTTTTTATTCGTTATATGTTTGGATAGTAATGTGTTTCAGAACCACGGCCTTTGTAATGATTTAATGTCAATG
This sequence comes from Ficus hispida, assembly GCA_025413025.1. Classification (NCBI taxonomy): domain Eukaryota; kingdom Viridiplantae; phylum Streptophyta; class Magnoliopsida; order Rosales; family Moraceae; genus Ficus; species Ficus hispida. The sequence goes on from CM046372.1 coordinate 26,385,238, forward strand.
ATGCTTTGTTTATAACGGTTCGTGTTGCAGTTTTTTTTCAGATTGATTAACAATGTCAAACTCTCACGAGGAGGATTGCTCAACCCAAACTCAAGCTGCGAAACCACGACGAACGAACGCACCAAGATTCAATGCTGATGAAGATGGAAAAAGACGAGCAACTCTCCTTAAAAGAGTGCACGTTGTTAGGACGAGGGGGGAACGAATTCCTGGTTTCCTTTGACGCGAAAGGGCAACCATTAGGCAAGGGAGGTGATGAATTACAGAGTTGGGTTGGAGTGCTTGCTCGGGAGCACATTCCCATTTGGATTGCTGACTTCAGAAGTGCTGATTTGGAAACGAGGAAAGAACGAGTGTGGTTGGAAGTAGTCACTTCATTCACTGTTGACGAATCGCACAAAAAACAGGTTTTGAAGTCATGTGGGAGTCGGCGAAGGGTTTCAGATATGATTGTACCAAGCCTTTGTTAGGGATCATATCCACGAAGAAACCGTTTGGCAACGACCGGCCAGAGTGGTTCGAAATTACCCAACCATCAGCCAGGACGATTGGGAAAGGTTTATTACGTATCGACAGACGGCTGATTTCAAGCGACTTTCCCAACAAGGAACTGAGATCAGGAAAAAGAGCAAATACGGATCTACGACAGGCCGTGACGGATATAGGAAACGCGATCAAGAAATCGTACGTTAATTACTTTGCCAAACAACTTCAACTCAATAATTGGTTAATTCACATTACGTGTTTTATGTATGTTTCTTATGTTTAATTGCTAACTGCAGTTCGAGAAGACGGGGAATATGCTGCCGACATTTATTTGGCAGGACACGCTCTCAAACCCGATGGACAGTACAAGAATCCGTCGGTTAAAATTATTGACGACACAATAGTAAGTATACGAAATGTTTTTGATATTCGGCTACGATTGTCTCCATTATGTTTACGGGCTCAATAACATATTGTGTATTTGTTATAGGACGATTTAACACAACAACAGACGCAAGGCAGTTCGAATCCGTGGGTACGGAGGACATTTTGACCAAGTCTTTGGGCAATGCCGAGCATTCCGGTCGTATTCGTGGGCAGTCAAAATTTGTCACGCAGACGCAATACTACAATGCCATGAATATATCGAGGGAGAATCCTGAAGTCTCCTACATGAAACGACAGTTGGCTGCCTTGGAAAGAACGGTGCAGGAACTTTGTGCAAAGCACGGTATCAACCGTGAGACGATAGCTGAGGAAGCATCCCAACCTGCTGTTGATCAACACAACAGTGTCAAGGCTAGTTGCACCATCAATGAGAATGAAGCCGGCCCGACGGATCAGTAGCCCATGCCTAATGAAAGTAAGGAATGCCAGCTTTTCTTGACTGATGTCATTAATGGTGGAGAAGTTCTGGTTGCAATTGGCAGGGCATACATGGACTGTGTTCCAACCGACACAGTCCATGGGATTCCATTAGGCGAGGGGAATGTGCGTGTGACAATCAGCGTCCCAAAAATTAAACGTACACTCCTTCCGATTCCGACGGATGAAGCCACCTATATTGAAGAGGCCATCGGGGGGTTTGTTGCGTGGCCCAAAAAAAACATCGTCCTGCAAAGCAGTTTAAGCCAGGCCAGCCGAGGTCCCAGTCAAGCTCCCGAGCCAAGTGCCCAGCGAACCAAACATATAAAGAAGAGAGCCGGGAGGAAGAAACCACACTCAGAACCGGAGGTACAACAGCAAACCGGTGAAGAAGAAATGAGGTTTGACTTTGATACCATTCCGTTGATATGAGACGGTTGGCGAACTATGCACAACGGTGCTTGACTGACGGTACCCAGATCGCGTGCCCACAACAACAGTCTGTCAATGCTGATGACATGCCCATATATATTGGGTATGAAGATGTATACCATTTCATTTCTTTTCAAGAAATTAGTGCAAGCAGTATAATGGTTTACATCAGTAATGTCATTTTTCTTGTTCCAATTAGTACCGTGATACTGGATTACAATTATTTTCGGGCTGCAAGTTTGACTTAATTATTTTGCAGCTATCTAGCGGATTGTTGTGCAAAAGCTGAATGGAGCAGCGTTACGACTTTGTTTCTCCATTCCTTGTCTCGCCAGTGCAACAGAATGTAGATCGCGTAGCGTACATTAGAGAGAGAGCCGACAATATCATCCGGATCATAACAAACACACCAAGGGGAAGGCTTGTTCTCATGCCATATAACAGCGGCCAACATTGGATATTGACTGTTATTAATCCGTGGGATGACTCGGTCCTCTATTTTAATCCTCTTGGAAACGATCCGGGTGAAGATTTTCAACAGCTAATTACGTTGTAAGTATTCTTTGATGTTGGTATTAATGATTAGATTGATATTCTTGTTGTTGTAGTTCTGGATGTATTGATATTTGTTAAATTGTTAGGGCACTAAACGATTGGAAGTTGCTGGTGGGACGAGGAATAACAAAGCGACGCAACTTACAGACGTTGATTCAGACTGCTCGCTGTCCAATACAACAAGGAAATGTGCAATGCGGCTACTTTGTATTGGGGTTCATGCGAGAAATATGCTTGACCGTCGATGGCCTTGCCCTACTTCAAAAGAAGACGTCTTATACCGAAGCTGATTTGAATTTGGTTAGGCAGGAGTGGACTAAATATGTCATGCGCTTCATACAATATTGAGCACATTAGCATGCTGTTGAATTTTGTATAGGCGCTATATTTAATTTTTTTGTACATTGTGACATTTTATTTCAGATATCAGTTTTGTTATTTTTTTTTCTTGGCTGTGTAATTAATCCGTGGGATGAATGAATGAACTGGTATTCAAAATGAACGATTTATAATTTGTTTTGTTCACTTGACAACATACCACGACGGTTTTCAACAGAAACCGTCGTGTAACACGACGGTTTAGAAAAGCACCGTCGTGGTACATAACCTACCACGACGGTTAAATATATAAACCTTCGTGGTAGATCAATATACCACGACGGTTTTGTTATACAATAAAGCCACCGTCGTTGTAAGGAGAACTACCACGACGGTGGATCACATAAACCGTCGTGGTAGATTGGTCTACCAAGACGGTTTCTAACAAATCACCGTCGTGGTATGTAGTATACCATGACGGTGACATGAAATAACCGTCGTGGTATACTGCATACTACGACGGTGACTTGATAAAACCCGTCGTCGTAGACCAATCAACCACGACGGTGGCTCGTAAGAACCGTCGTGGTACATTCAATTCCACGACGGTTTTTTCCATCAAAACCGTCGTGGTATGGTTCTAATTTATCCATTTTTTGGCCCTATTTTACCTATTCCACGACGGGAAAAAGACCGTCGTGGAATATTAAAAGATTCCACGACTCTGGATTCCACGACGGTTGGATGCTTATGTTTGTATATTCCGTATGCATACTTCCTTTATACATACATAATCCGTTTATCTTTCTTACCAAGTAACACAGCTTGGTAGCTGCATCCAATATAATCCTCTGTATACTTGTGTGCACTTATGAGTCTCAGAGAAGGCTCTATGGGCCATAGTCATATCGAAGATTTATTACGATTAATTACTCCGAGGAATAAAACCTCGAAACAATGAAATTGTGCAAAAACTTGTAGTTTTTTAGGGATTCCTATTGACCTTGCTTTCCAATTTTTTGCAGATCAAGGACATGGCATTGAAAGTGTCTGGCGCATATAAGCAGTGCAAGCCTTGCACGGGGTCAAGTAGCTATCGGAAAGGACAGAGACCTTATCCAGACTTTGATACTGCTTCAGAAGGGGTTCCTTACCCCGATGTTGGAGGTGCAAGCTCAAGTTCTACACCTGCTTGGGACTTTACTAGTCATCACCCATCTACAAGACCAGACTCGAGATTTTCTGGGTTATTGAGTGGAGACCAGACTCCCAGAGGAGTGTCCGTGTCGGCCCAGTCTTGTGATGTGGTGTTAGAGGATGAGGATGAACATAAGGAGTGGATGGCGCAGGTGGAGCCTGGCGTGCACATCACTTTTGTGTCTCTTCCAAATGGTGGAAACGATCTCAAACGAATTCGATTCAGGTATTGTAAGAATCTTTAAGCAATTATGAATTGAATGTAGGCCATTATTATATGATCGCCACAAACCATAATACCCAAGCCCAGTTATATCATATTACAGAAAGTTTTAACTTTTCCGAGTTTTTGAATGGACAAAGTTCCATTCATACATGTCTGTTAGCAAAACAAGAGTCTCGAAAGAGCATCAATTGGAACCAATTTTTTTTTTTTTTTTAATCTTATTACTCTGCCTAGCAATATTTTCAAAGGAGGCGTCAGTGTATAGTACATCGGACCCCATGTTAAACAAAGGGCATTTGCATCAGAAATTTTTTAATTCTTGAATCTGCATGCTTTATAACAAAAACAAAGCACATGCTGACATGCCATTTCAATTTTCAAGCCGGGAAATGTTTGACAAGTGGCAAGCTCAGAGATGGTGGGGCGAGAATTATGACCGAATCATGGAGCTATACAATGTCCAGAGATTCAATCGGCAAGCTCTTCAGACTCCATCGAGGTCTGAGGATGAGGTAAACCTCTAAACCTTGAGAATTGCTTCTTTGATACGATGTTACTTGATTAGCATCTTAATACCAACTGGCGCTCCTATAAATAAGCATAGATCTTTTAGATTATAAATATGAATAATTTGCATGCTTCTAAACCTATTACTCCATTCTGCAAGTTTTAGGTACGTACAAATTCTTTTTTTTTTTTTTTTCCTTCTTAATTTGGTTTGTGTTACGCAATTAGTTAATGGTATGCACTTACTAGTTTTAATCAAAACCCTCTTTCGTTTTGTTGAGTGATTTTTTTTTTTCAACTATTTTTTTTTAATTATGTCATGGTTGATGCTGTACTTGTCCAACTCAAATTTTGGAGAAAAATTAATTGACAAACTGTTAATATTTCTTAGTTCTTGACTTCGATTTTGAACCATAATTTTATATTTTATTAATTACTTCTTAATCGTTCAATAACTTTCTTCATGATGTAGACTGTTAAAATAGAAACTTTTCTTCTCTTTCTTATTTTATTTTTTCCCATTAATTGTTTATAATAGCTGAAGGTGCTTTTAAAATCTCAACAAGAAGATCATCCACAAGTGAAGATGAACAAATTCGGAGAAGAAGAACAAATAATGCATCCCGACAATGGTGGCATAGATTGGACAAGGGGGCGGATGCTCGGAAAAGGTAGTTTCGGGTCGGTTCATTTGGCGTTTCTGAAGGAGAACCACAGGCCACGGTTCGAGGGTTACCCGACTATCATGGCGGTGAAATCGGCGTCCGAGATTTCAGCTTATGACAACCTCAAGGCGGAAAAGATTTTGCTCAAAAGATTTAGAGACTGCCCTTACATCATCCGGTGCTTCGGAGACGACACGACAGTCTCCTACGACGGCCAAGTAGTCCTCAACGTGTTCTTGGAGTTCGCCGCCGGCGGTACGTTGTTTGATTTGATCAAAAGGACAAAGGCGGAGAAGGGTAGTCTTGGAGTTCCCATGGAGTCAACTGTTCGGCGACACACCGATTCTATCCTCAAAGGGCTAAAGCGAATTCATGAAGAGGGATTTGTCCATTGTGATTTGAAACCTGAAAACATATTGCTTGTCAGACAAGGCAATGACAACGGTGGTGATCCTTTATTTGTGGCCAAAATTGCCGATTTGGGATTGACAAAGAGGATCGGAACAAAGTCCGCCGTAGGATCTCGTTTATATTGGCCTCCGGAGATGTTCAAAGATAGTATTCAAGAGCAGCCCTCTGACATTTGGGCTTTGGGGTGCATTGTTGTTCAAATGTTAACCGGAAAACACCACTGGCATTATGCTTATTGTACGGGCCTCGGGTATGAAGAAGAGCGGGTTCTCCCGAACGGCTTATCAACACAGGCTCAGGATTTCTTGAAGGGGTGCTTCATGAGAAATCCAAGCGATAGACCAACCGCCGAGATGCTACTGAATCACCCCTTTGTGCGTGAGTCAATTCATGAGAACAAAGAAGATGACCCGCGGAGGGTGTTCCCGTTGACGCCCCTTTCTGTTGATAAGGTCGATGATGAAGATTCAAGTGTCGTTTCGGTGATCAACATATCGAGTTCAAGTGGTTGATCAGCATTGTTTGTTTGAAGAGCATGGGAGCAGCTTCACAGCAAAGACCTTCGTAAACCGAAGAGAGATCATGCACTCTTTTTCCCATACTCGGGTTTTAACGAGGCCTCTTTGGTGTAACGTTTATACACCACACCAAGAGTAGATCTCGCTTGATTCCATAATGTCAATTTTCGTAGATATAAACTTCATAGGGATTGAACTTGTAAATGAAAGATACATTGTGTAGTTTGAAATTCAGATAGTTCCATTAATTTTCTAAGATTATTAAGATGAGTCTGTTTATATATCTATATATGTTTTCTTGGTTAAAAAAAAGTCGTCATATATAGATTTTGTACTTGAACCAAGTCATCTTATTCACTTTAAAAAAAATTTGCCAATCTGGTTAATTTGACAATTCTGCTATATTGGTAATATAAATATCTACAGTACCAGTCCGGTTTAAGCAACAAGACATAGGGAAATTATGCTCTTGCAAACACTTTCAAAGATCTCGCAGCATTCTTCTATTTCTTGTAATTCAATCGCGAGATTGAAGCAATCGTAATGGTTGCTGGTGCGGGTTTCTTCCAATGCGTAAGAATTTCGGGACAGACTCATATACTGTATTGCCTGCAAGTGCAGATAACCATGATGAAATCCATGACGAGCATATAGATAGCAAAGTAAGAGAACCAAGAAAAACGTGGAAAAAAAAATATTATGAATATTGGCACATTTTTTTTAAATTAATTTTTTTAAATTAAAATATCTTGTTCAATCTTAACATGTTTTATTTAGTGTTTTATTTTATTGAACTATTGTCAATATGTTAATATATCATCCCCTTTTTTTATTTTCAAGAAAGAGTTGGTGTATTATCTTGAATACCTTTATCCTTTCAGTATAATCATCTTTTTTTTTTTTTTGGGTTATTCTTTCGTGACATGTATTTTGAATCTTGAGATAAGATCATAGATTCATAGGAGTAGTTGATTGTGATTAGAACTTGAACTTAATTTCGTAGTTTGATGAAAATAAACGAAAAAGAAAATCTTGCTTTATAATTGATGAAGAAGTTTCAAATTTCTTTTTTCTTATTTTCTATTTTGACTCACATCATCCGACCACTCAAACCGTCTAAACTCTTAACAGTTATGGTTTATAATTTTCACAAACTGTCATAAAACAAATCCACATAAACCGCTCACTGTGCACCCGAGTAATCTTAAAAAAAAAAAAGATATTTAGGTAAATTATGAAAGTTTACCATAGTCGTAGATAATGCATTTAACATTATAATTAAAATAACAAAATAACAAAATAACAAAAACAAAAATCAAAATCTCTATCAAAATTTCCTGCATCGTATAGGTGGTGGAATTTTCTTAAAAGGAAAAGGATTATCATCAAGCACTCTTTCTCTTGTTTCACTCCAAAAAGAAAACAAGCTCTTTGTTTAAAGAAAACTAAAAGCACACTTCTACACTTGTTTCATTTCGAATATTAAATAAATGATCTTAGAATTTTTATTAAACTCAAATTGTATTACTATATTTATATTTATAGATATATAATATATGCTAATTTTTCAGACTAATTTTTTAGGTATTTTTTAAACTACTTTAATTAAAAGACCAAAGAACATAAAACTGATTTTATGTAGGACAAGGATAGAACAAATTTGAATTCCACCCAAACACACTTCAAAGTTCAAACATCCAAATCCAAATCAAATTCAAATAGCCTATAGATGTCTTATTCTTGTGTGTGTGTATATATATAGATAATTAAACGTCAAAACCTATCTGCATAATTTAGGTACGTACATATATTCTCCTTCTTCTTCTTCTTCTTCTTCTTCTTCTTCTTCTTCTTCTTCTTCTTTTTTGGTTCTTATTTTGGTTTTTGTTATTGATTATTTGCTAATGATATGCACCTACTAGCTTAAATCAAAATTACCCTTTCTCGTTTTGTTTGCTTCTTTTGCTTGGTGAATTTTTTCAAACTATTTTCTTATAATCATGGCTTGGTTGATACTTTACATGTCAAACTCAAATTTTGTAGAAAGATTGTTCAACAAACAGCTAATATTTTCTTAGTTCTTGACTTTGATATTGAACCATGCTTTTATCTTTCATGTATTCCTTCAATCTTAATCTTTCAATAAGTTTAATAATGATGCAGAACGTTAAAAGAAAAACTGATTTTTGATTCTTTCAGAGCTGAAGTTACTTTCGAAATCTCAAAGTTTATGATGAAGAGAATCAGAGTAGAAGATTGTCTAGAAGTGAAGAGGAACAAAATCGGAGAAGAAGAACAGATGATGTATGCCTACGATGGTGATACAGATTGGATGCGGGGGCATATGCTTGGAAAAGGTGGTTTCGGTTCGGTTCACATGGCGATTCTGAAGATGAACCACGGGCCACGATTCGAGGGTTGCCCGACTTTCATGGCTGTGAAATCAGCGTCCGAGATTTCAGCTTTTAGGCACCTCAAAATGGAAAAGTTTTTGCTCGATATGTTTAGAGACAGCCCTTACATCATCCGCTGCTTTGGAGAAGAGATCACAGTCACCGACAACTGCCGATTAGTCCTCAACGTGTTCTTGGAGTTTGCCACCGGCGGGACGTTGTTTGATTTGATAGAGAGTACGAAGGAGAAGGGTCTTGGAGTTCCCATGGAGTCAACTGTTCGGCGACACACCCGCTCGATCCTCAAAGGGCTTAAGCGTATTCATGAAGAGGGATTTGTCCATTGTGATTTGAAGCTTGAAAACATATTACTTGTCCGACAAGGCAATGATTATGTGGCCAAAATTGCTGATTTGGGATTGACAAAGAGGGTTGGGAAGAGTTTCGTCGGAGGAACTCGGTCATATTTGTCTCCGGAGATAGTCAGTGATCAGATTCAAGAGCAGCCCTCTGACATTTGGGCTTTGGGGTGCATTGTTCTCAAAATGCTAAACGGAAGACTCCGATGGGATCATGATGGCACGGCCCTCGGGTATCGAGAAGCACGGGCTCTCCTGAATGGCTTACCAACACAGGCTAAAGATTTCTTGACGGAGTGTTTCCTGAGAGACCCAAGAGACAGACCAACCGCTGATATGCTACTGAAGCACCCCTTTGTGTGCGAGTTAATTCATGAGAACAAAGAAGATGACCGGCAGAGCGTGTTCCCATTGACGTTCTTTTCTGGTGATGACAAGGTCGATGATGATGATGATTCGAGTGTCGTTTCGGTGATTAACATATCAAGTTCAAGTGGTTGATCAGCATTGATGGTTTGAAGAGTGGGTGCAGCCTCAGAACGGAGACCTTCGTCAATGGAAGAGAGATCATGCACTCTTTTTCCCGTCCTCGGGTTTTAATGAGGCCTCTTTGGTGTAACATTTATCCACACACCAAGAGTAGATCTCGCTTGATTCCATAACATAAACTTCATAGGGATTGAACTTGTAAATAATGAAAGATGCTTTGTGTAGTTTGAAATTCAGATATATTTCCATTCATTTTCTAATAGTATTAAGATGAATTTGTTTATATATCTACAAAAAAAAGTCTAGCATAGATTTTGTACGTGAACCAAGTCATCTTATTCACTTATTAACTTCAATAAAAAGTAATCAATCTGATTAATTAGTTACAATTCTTCTGTAAACGGCAATCTAAATCAGAATATGTTCAGTTCTAAATTTTTTATTAGTCCCCTTACGTGTAACTCTTATTATTATAATCTCGGATAAAAACAAAGGGAGAAAAGGGAATTAAGTACTGTTATGTAATATTTTTTCTATTTATTTTTAACAAAAATCCTAACACAATGAGAGTAATTCCCTTTTTTTTTTTTTTTTTCTTTCCTTAACCAACTAACTATCTAATGAAAGGGGTAAAATGAAGTATTATTTTAAAATTTAATGAGTAAAGTGGAAGTTAGATAACGTAATAATGAACATGAAATAATTTCCCAAAAAAAAAAAAGACAAACTATAACTCGTATGATTGTATTTATTATTTACTAATTATAATCAGGAAATTTTACTAAACTATTTGTGGCACACATACGATATTGCAGCTATCTGGCATTAAGCCAAAGGACCACCAAATCATGATCATTAACTACACATATATTTGTCGAGATTAAAAAAAAAAATTACACGAAAGCAATTGCATTAAAAGATCTTCATATATGACTAGGAAACTCAAACTAAAGAATAGGGCTATTTTATTTCACTCCTAATAGCCTGTTTTTGAAAATACATGAAACAAATTTGATAGGAGATGTCATTAAAACTGAAAGAACAAGAGAAAAATCAACTTAGAACACTCACAAAATCGCCCGCTTTAATCGGAAAATATAGGGAGAAATAAGTAATTAACTTACAATTATAAATTGAAGTGAATTATCTGGTGGTTGTAGATATAGCTTAACTTTAATATCAAATTTCCTCACTTTAAATAAATAAATAAACCACAAATTGGATTGACTGAAAAACACATGTATTCCTTTTTTTTTTTTTTTTTTAAACACATGATAGCCTGCTTTAAATATAAGGAAAAGTACCTGAATAACATAAATTTAAAAACTGTTATACTAACATGACATTAAAAATAAACACTAAACTAACATAACACAAAACTAAACTAAAATTAACTAAAATTTATGTCATATTGATCAAGAATAGGGAATTATTTTCATGTTGGTCAATAGATTAAAAAAGGTAGTTATTTAGGTAATTTTCTCTTAAAATATTTAATGATTAATTTACTATGTTAATTATCTATCTATTTACTGTCATACACTTTGAATATTTAAAAGTTTGTTGTTTTTTTTTTAGTTTCATAAAAATAGTAGTTATTACTCTATATATATATATATATATAGATATATATATTGAGGGATAGTTATTACAATTTTCAGAGAATGTAGATTTAAAATGTCTATCCTTTTCTCAATGAAAAAAGGATGGACATTTTTTACTAGAAAATGACCAAAACATAGTTTAAAAGAAAATAAGAAAAAAGACAAAAACTAATTTGTCATATATATAATTTTTAAAAAGGGTATCTTGATGAATGAAAGTTTGTCATTGAAGTAGATAACGCATTTACCATTAAAAAAATGTCTCCCTAATTTCCCACCATCGTTTTGGTTGTAGAATTTTCTTAAAATTTCATTTTCTAAGGAAAAAAAATGTTCTTTCCTTGAAAAAAAAAAAAAAAGGAAAGGAAAAGAATAGCCAATATATTGAGAATGGACTAGTTCCAGAAAGGGGAAAAAAAAAAAGAGAAAGAAAAAAGAAAGAGAATACATAGATGTATAGAGAAATAAGGGAGGACATGGGGCATTTGGAGGGAAAAAAAAACAAAGCACTGAGGTTTGGACTTCGGAGGATAAAAATTCCAAATTAAGTAGGTTCCAAAGGAAGTTGTAGAATTTTGCACTTGCTTCCTGCATATATGAAAAAAGTGAAATTTGTAATTAGTATCAATAAATTAAATTTGTTGCAGATGTAGAATAAATATTTGTTAAAAAGAATATTTACTCTATTATTGCATTTAGAGATTTATATTTCAATGGCATTTTTTTTTAGAATTTTTTTAATAAATGGTCGAAGTTTTTAAAAATTAGGAAAATGATAGTTTTTCTTAAAATAATCAATCAATTTTGTTAAATCTAACTAACCACATAGTATAAATTAATTTAGTCAATAAATTACTGATTGTAATCACTCACTGATTGATCATAATTAATCATTGATTGACTACAATATATATTATCAATTTTTCAATCAATTATTTATTAATCATAGTACATCAGATCTAGGGTCTTTTGGATAATTGAATAATAAAATAGGCAAAAGTGATATTTAAGCTAAATAGAGGGGTGCATTAGTATTTTCATTAAAAAGAAAAAAACCAAGGATTGAAAAATTGACATTTATACTGATATTTCCATGAAATTCTTGTATTTTGGAAGTACCGATATTAAAACAGGGGTGTCGTATTTTTTCTGCAGAATATACTTAGAATTTCCTTTGAAATTCCATAAACATCAATTTTATTTTTTTAATAAAAATAGCGATTTCCGTGAAAAGTGTAGTAATAAATGATAAAATATCGTGTAAATTTCTGAAACTTTCTATGAAAATATCTACAAAATATCCATAAAATATCAAACTTGATATTAGTTTTTTATTTTTTAATATAGTAAAATTCATGATTTTTTTTAATTCACGCATAATTCTTTTATATACATGAATAGATAGTAAAGATTGAGAGACATATGGCATGTCTAAATTATATAAATAAAACTCAAATCACTACACGACGGTTCCCGCCGACTCAGGCGCGCGCTCCCCACCAAGGAGTCAGCGCGTTCCCAGCCAAGAGCCCTTACACGACGTTCTTAGAACCGTCGTGTAAAGGGTGCGAAACCACATACACGACGTCCTTGAAACCGTCGGTAAAGTGTGCGAAGACCACTTACACGACGTTCCTGAAACCGTCGGTAAAGTGGTGCGAAGACCACTTACACGACGGTTCAAGAACCGTCGTGTAAAGTCCATACTTACACGACGTTCAAAAACCGTCGTGTAAAGTGGGCGAAGACCACTTACACGACGTTCAATGAACCGTCGGTAAAGTGGTGCGAAGACACTTACACGACGTTTCTTAGAACCGTGTAAACCTCACTTACACGACGTTTCAAGAAACCGTGTAATCTCCGTGTAATAGTATATCTTAGTATCGATGTTGTTTACACTAATAAGATATTGCAAATATTTTTGAATATTCTAAACACAACATAATATAGGTAGATTAATGTTTTAATTTACCTATATTGTGTTTCGTTTCAATGATTTTACTTAATTAGTAAATTTCAACTTATTCTTTACTGTATTATGCTTCATTCTTACCATATAAATTTGTGATATACGAATTAGTATTTAATTGAGAGTTTTATTTAATTTATGTATTATTAACTATTTTAGAGTTTTATAAAATTTTATTTAAAAATTTAGTATTTTAAAATGAATTTTCATATTTTATATCAATTTTCACCAATATCGATATTTCCGTCAATATTTCTGTAAAATTTAAGTACCAATATTTTCAAAAATATCGATATTTTCATCCTTGGAAAAAACTACTTGAGATATTTTTGAAGATGAATTATTAAATGAGAAGTCACAAACATCATTAAATTCATTTAAAAAAAAAAAAACCAAAACCAAAACATTAAAGTTGGACAAAAAACGTAGTACTATGAAATTTATTGTAGACATGCATTTTGTGACTTTTTAATATGAACTAGTTGGAAAACATCGTTTATACACTACTACAGAATGTCACTTCCACGACTGAGATTGGACGATCGTTTTTTAAAAACCGTCGTAGAAACGATGGCAAAAACACGGAACAGAAAAGTGACATCCGAAAACCGTCGTGGAATTTTAGATTTCCACCACGGTTGTTTAAAACCGTCGTGGAATATTGTATTTCCACGACGGTTGTGTAAAACCGTCATGGAAGTATATATTCCACGACGGTTTATGGGAACCGTCGTGGAATATCTCGATTATTACACGACGGTTCTATACAACCGTCGTGGTAGTGCCGTGGATTACACGACGGTTGTCTAAAAACCGTCGTGTAATCCCGTTCTTACACGACGGTTTCCATAAAACCGTGGTGGAAACATCGTACTTTTTTTCAGTCATATATAAAAAGTGTTGCCCTGTTTTTTCCACATTGGTAGAGCTACTGCCGTGAACCAAAATCATATCAGATCGCTCCTTCAACAGTTCCATACACCGCAAAGGATTCTAACCACCGCCTCTACTGCTCTCCCGTCGTTTTTGTAAGTGATGATGACACAAATTAACTAAACAAGGAAGTTGTTTTCCTATGTATTATATTTTTATTTACGAACCCGGCCAGATTATGTAAATTTTAATTTGAAATTTGTTGGATTGCTTTTAATACGTTATATACTGCAAAGTGTTTAATTAATTAAGTGATCTCATGACGATCAATGTATTTTTAATTTGGTTTTATTTAAATTAGTTTGGATTTTTTAGTTAAATAATTAAAAAAATTATTTATATATAAATCCTATATATTACGATGTATTTATAGTTTGTTTTTTAAGCTAAATAACCCGGGCCGGTTTTTAATTTATAATGGTACTTTTAGTTTTGTTATGTTTTTTGGAGTTTTAATTTAGTAAATATATTGTTGATTTAATTAATGCATGAGCCGGGGTCTTTATATATAACTAGCTATGAATTAAGTGCATGCAATTAATGATATTCATGCCAAAAATTAAAAAAGATGCACACCTTATATTGACTTATCGAGAACTTTTATTGATTGATTTAGGATTTGCGCGCTAATCATGGATAGGAAATGGATGTGGTTTGATAGATTGTCTAAAGCATATGAAGATGGTGTCGAAGAATTTTTGTCATTTGCTAAAGCTCATACGCAAGACGATAAGATTCGGTGTCCGTGTCAAGTTTGTGGTAATCATAGATCCCATTCAATTGATGATGTTAGAGGGCATTTGCTTGCTTATGGGATTATTTGTTCTTACCAAACATGGTATTTACATGGTGAAGATTTCGTCGGTTTTAAGTATAGTCAGACTAGTACTAAAGATAAGGAGCCGATTGTGAAGGAAGACGGTGGTGAATCTATGTACAATATGATAAATGATTTGGAAGAAAACTTTGTGCACCGTCCGGAGTTATTTGAGGAAATGATTAATGATGCCGAAACGCCCTTGTACGTCGGGTGTACAAAATATACAAAATTAGGGGCATTGGTTAAATTATGGAATATGAAAGCGTCGGGAGGGTGGACGAATTCTAGTTTCACGACTCTTTTAGCTTTTCTAAAAGATGTTCTACCGGCGGATAACAAAGTGCCACCTAGTATATACGAGGCGAAAAAGACTTTGAGCACGTTGGGAATGGAATACGAAAAGATACATGTTTGTCCAAACGATTGCGTACTTTATCGGAAAGAAAATGAAGATTTAGATGAATGTCCGGTTTGTAATGAGTCAAGATGGAAGAAGGACAAGATTCCATCGAATGGTAGTAAAGGAGTGCCGGTGAAGGTGTTATGGTACATTCCACCAGCTCCACGTTTCCGCCGTTTATTCCGTAATGCAAAACATGCTAAGAGTTTGACATGGCATCACGATACACGTGTAGACGATGCAAGCTTAGGCATCCGGCCGATGCACCGCAATGGAAGACCTTTGATGACAATCATCCAGACTTTTGTGCAGAACCAAGGAATTTACGTCTCGGTTTGTCGACGGATGGAATAAACCTGCACAGTAACATGAGTAGTCGGCATAGTACCTGGCCAGTCATACTTGTCAACTACAATCTCTCTCTAGACGTTTGCATGAAGCGGAAGTTCTTGATGTTGACATTATTGATATCAGGCCTCAACAACCAGGGAATGATATTGATGTTTACTTGGCACCATTAATCGATGACCTAAACAGGTTGTGGGATGATGGTTTACAAGTAAGAGATTCTTACCGTCAAGATACGTTCAATCTTCGCGCAATGTTGATTTGGTCAATTAATGACTTTCCTGCACTTGGCAACCTCTCTGGTTATCCTGTGAAGAGTTCTATAGGTTGTCCCGTTTGTATGAAGGAAACATCTTCCATCAGGTTGAAATACGGTAGGAAAACCGTTTACCTTGGTCATCGGAGGTTCTTGCCGAAAAATCATCGCTATCGCAAACAGAAGAAGGCTTTTGATGGTAATACCGAAAAGAATCGTCTCGGATTTTGACTGGCAAAGATGTTTTTGAGATGGTTAAAGATGTCAAGGTAGTTTTGGGAAAGAGAAAACATAAGGATCCAGCTGTCGATGGCCCTTGGAAGAAGAAGTCAATTTTCTATGAACTTCCATATTGGAAGTCACTTTACGTTCGGCATTGCTTAGACGTTATGCATATTGAGAAAAACGTCTGTGAGTCGATAGTGGGCACGTTGCTTGACATTCCAAATAAGACTAAAGATGGTGAAAAGGCACGGTTGGACCTTAAAGAGATGAAGATTAGACCGAATTTGCTCCCCGATAAAAGATCGAACGGCACTTACTTACCACCGGCGAAGCACACATTATCTAGGCACGAAAAGAGAAAGCTTTGTGAGTGGCTTGCTTCCGTGAAAGTGCCAAGTGGGTACTCTTCTAACTTCAAAAGGTTGGTTTCGATGAAAGATTTGCGGCTCGTTGGAATGAATCACATGATTGTCATATCTTGATGCAACAATTATTACCACTTGCTTTGCGGGGAGTTCTAACAAAAGATGTGAGATACGCAATTACAAAGTTATGCTCATTCTTCAATTCGATATGCTCCAAGGTAATTGATCCAATGATGTTAGATTCACTACAATCGGAATTGGTTATGACCTTGTGCCTGCTTGAGAAGTATTTTCCACCATCCTTTTTTGATATAATGATCCATCTTTGTGTGCACTTAGTTCGGGAAGTTAAGTTATGTGGCCCGGTGTATTTGAGGTGGATGTATCCTTTTGAAAGGTACATGAAGGTTTTGAAAGGATATGTGAAGAACCGAAATAGGCCGGAGGGTTGTATAGTGGAAAACTACATATCCGAGGAAGCTGTTGAATTTTGTTCTGAGTATTTGTCCAACGCGGACCCAATAGGGTTGCCAACGAGCGGGCCATTTATATCGAAAGGACTCTCTGTGGCCGTTCATTCACCGGTAAATCAAGATGAATGGGAAAAAACATGTTTGTATGTTCTGCACAATGCTAAGGAAATGGAGCCTTTCTTTCAAGTCCATATGGCGGAATTAAGAGTTGCGAATCCAAGAAAGGAAGAAGTGAGAAGTGGTTTCAAGAAGAGCAGAATCGGTCATTTCGGGAGTGGATAAGAAAATACTTGCATATGAAGCATGGCGTTTCACAGGACGTAATGAAGCTATCCAGAGGTCCATCATCGATAGTCACAAGATATACATCGTATTTGGTGAATGGCCACTCCTTCTACACTCGGGCAAGAGATGAGAAGCATCCCGTACAGAATAGTGGTGTCACACTTCGGGCCGAGTCTATGCATATTTCATCCGCAAAGGACAAGAATCCGGTATATAGTTCCATGAATTACTTTGGATTCATTGAAGATATTTGGGAACTTGATTATTGTGGCTTGCGAATAGCCCTATTTAAATGCAAGTGGGCTGACAATAATTATGTTAAGGTTGATAGTGACGGCGTGACAGTAATGGACTTTAGGCGATTGGGCTACAAAAATGATCCTTTCATCATGACGTCACAAGCGGTACAAGTATTTTATACAACGGATCCTGCAAATTTAGAGTTATCTTTGGTTGTGCCAATGAAGCCAAGATCAATCCGGGATGGCCAAGAAGATATTGAAGATTGCACCGACATTCCACCTTTTACAAAAGGTTTGCCACCGGTGGATGAGATTGATGATTTTGACGACGACGTTTCACACTTACTTCGATTGGACGTCGAGTGGACATGTGTCGAGAAGCCCAAAAAAAAGAAGGGAAAAATTGCTTAACATACAATTTCACGTTTCTTACGTTCTAAACATTTCAATACGGGTTTTTATTTACACGAGAAATATGTATCATTGATTATTTATACATGCAAAAGTGTATGGAAGCATATAGCAACAGTGGTGAATAATTGCACAACTATCAGGATTGGCCGCTTATCTGGATTACGGTATAAAGTTGAAAACAAATTTTGCATGTTCGAAAGATACACGACGGTCTTTTCAAGACCGTGGTATCTCACATACACGACGGTCTTTACTAGGACCGTCGTGATATATTGATATACCACGACGGTCTTTTTAAAAGACCGTTGTGGTATATACAAATCCCTTTTCGATTTAGCCGGCCCCTTAATTCTATACCACGACAGTCAATTAGAAAACCGTCGTGGAATCTGTCCATGAAGTCTACCACGACGGTCGAACCAAAAGACCGTCGTGGTAGGCCTCGAAATTTGAATTCTTTCCACGACGGTTTTTTAAAGACCGTCGTGGTAGGCTTAAGGCGGCTCTTTTAAAATTTTTGGGAAAATGTTAAATTTTTCCCGCATTTAATAAAACCCAAACAGACACCATTTTTCCCCAACCCATTTCATTCGAAACCTCTGCTCATCTTTTCACTCACTGCTCAAATCGCAAGTTTGCCCAAAAAAAATTCTCTCATCCGACTCCATCGACTGTCTTTTACAATCATCTGACACTCCATTCCTCGCTCAATCCTCCACCAACGCCAAGGTTTTTCGGTCATTTCCAAGTTTCTCTCGCCGCCCACAACCCGTGTTGGCCCAGACTAGAAACCAATCTGCCCGTGCCCACGCTCTACACGCCGGTAAGTTAAACTCTATATTGCTTGTCTAAATTTCAAGTTCGGGGAATGAAATTCTGTTTGTTACAGCATAAAGCATATGAATGTGGTTTGCGAAAATATTCATTTCTTGCTGTTGATTGTCTCAGTCATTTAGGTTTATTTTAAATAGTTAGGTAAGGCTTAGGTTGATAACACGTTTGATTAAATGCCTCTTAATTTGTTTGATATTTAGTTTTAGAGTTCCTTAATTGGATGTGTTTGGCTCGGCTTTGGGCATTTTAAGGTTAAAAGGTCATGATTTTGTTCGTTAAATGTTTTTATTCGTTATATGTTTGGATAGTAATGTGTTTCAGAACCACGGCCTTTGTAATGATTTAATGTCAATGATGCTTTGTTTATAACGGTTCGTGTTGCAGTTTTTTTTCAGATTGATTAACAATGTCAAACTCTCACGAGGAGGATTGCTCAACCCAAACTCAAGCTGCGAAACCACGACGAACGAACGCACCAAGATTCAATGCTGATGAAGATGGAAAAAGACGAGCAACTCTCCTTAAAAGAGTGCACGTTGTTAGGACGAGGGGGAACGAATTCTGGTTTCCTTTGACGCGAAAGGGCAACCATTAGGCAAGGGAGGTGATGAATTACAGAGTTGGGTTGGAGTGCTTGCTCGGGAGCACATTCCCATTTGGATTGCTGACTTCAGAAGTGCTGATTTGGAAACGAGGAAAGAACGAGTGTGGTTGGAAGTAGTCACTTCATTCACTGTTGACGAATCGCACAAAAAACAGGTTTTGAAGTCATGTGGGGAGTCGGCGAAGGGTTTCAGATATGATTGTACCAAGCCTTTGTTAGGGATCATATCCACGAAGAAACCGTTTGGCAACGACCGGCCAGAGTGGTTCGAAATTACCCAACCATCAGCCAGGACGATTGGGAAAGGTTTATTACGTATCGACAGACGGCTGATTTCAAGCGACTTTCCCAACAAGGAACTGAGATCAGGAAAAAGAGCAAATACGGATCTACGACAGCCGTGACGGATATAGGAAACGCGATCAAGAAATCGTACGTTAATTACTTTGCCAAACAACTTCAACTCAATAATTGGTTAATTCACATTACGTGTTTTATGTATGTTTCTTATGTTATTGCTAAACTGCAGTTCGAGAAGACGGGGAATATGCTGCCCGACATTTTATTTGGCAGGACACGCTCTCAAACCCGATGGACAGTACAAGAATCCGTCGGTTAAAATTATTGACGACACAATAGTAAGTATACGAAATGTTTTTGATATTCGGCTACGATTGTCTCCATTATGTTTACGGGCTCAATAACATATTGTGTATTTGTTATAGGACGATTTAACACAACAACAGACGCAAGGCAGTTCGAATCCGTGGGTACGGAGGACATTTTGACCAAGTCTTTGGGCAATGCCGAGCATTCCGGTCGTATTCGTGGGCAGTCAAAATTTGTCACCAGACGCAATACTACAATGCCATGAATATATCGAGGGAGAATCCTGAAGTCTCCTACATGAAACGACAGTTGGCTGCCTTGGAAAGAACGGTGCAGGAACTTTGTGCAAAGCACGGTATCAACCGTGAGACGATAGCTGAGGAAGATCCCAACCTGCTGTTGATCAACACAACAGTGTCAAGGCTAGTTGCACCGTCAATGAGAATGAAGCCGGCCCGACGGATCAGTAGCCCATGCCTAATGAAAGTAAGGAATGCCAGCTTTTCTTGACTGATGTCATTAATGGTGGAGAAGTTCTGGTTGCAATTGGCAGGCATACATGGACTGTGTTCCAACCGACACAGTCCATGGGATTCCATTAGGCGAGGGGAATGTGCGTGTGACAATCAGCGTCCCAAAAATTAAACGTACACTCCTTCCGATTCCGACGGATGAAGCCACCTATATTGAAGAGGCCATCGGGGGGTTTGTTGCGTGGCCCAAAAAAAACATCGTCCTGCAAAGCAGTTTAAGCCAGGCCAGCCGAGGTCCCAGTCAAGCTCCCGAGCCAAGTGCCCAGCGAACCAAACATATAAAGAAGAGAGCCGGGAGGAAGAAACCACACTCAGAACCGGAGGTACAACAGCAAACCGGTGAAGAAGAAATGAGGTTTGACTTTGATACCATTCGTTGATATGAGACGGTTGGCGAACTATGCACAACGGTGCTTGACTGACGGTACCCAGATCGCGTGCCCACAACAACAGTCTGTCAATGCTGATGACATGCCCATATATATTGGGTATGAAGATGTATACCATTTCATTTCTTTTCAAGAAATTAGTGCAAGCAGTATAATGGTTTACATCAGGTAATGTCATTTTTCTTGTTCCAATTAGTACCGTGATACTGGATTACAATTATTTTCGGGCTGCAAGTTTGACTTAATTATTTTGCAGCTATCTAGCGGATTGTTGTGCAAAAGTTGGAATGGAGCAGCGTTACGACTTTGTTTCTCCATTCCTTGTCTCGCCAGTGCAACAGAATGTAGATCGCGTAGCGTACATTAGAGAGAGAGCCGACAATATCATCCGGATCATAACAAACACACCAAGGGGAAGGCTTGTTCTCATGCCATATAACAGCGGCCAACATTGGATATTGACTGTTATTAATCCGTGGGATGACTCGGTCCTCTATTTTAATCCTCTTGGAAACGATCCGGGTGAAGATTTTCAACAGCTAATTACGTTGTAAGTATTCTTTGATGTTGGTATTAATGATTAGATTGATATTCTTGTTGTTGTAGTTCTGGATGTATTGATATTTGTTAAATTGTTAGGGCACTAAACGATTGGAAGTTGCTGGTGGGACGAGGAATAACAAAGCGACGCAACTTACAGACATTGATTCAGACTGCTCGCTGTCCAATACAACAAGGAAATGTGCAATGCGGCTACTTTGTATTGGGGTTCATGCGAGAAATATGCTTGACCGTCGATGGCCTTGTCCTACTTCAAAAGAAGACGTCTTATACCGAAGCTGATTTGAATTTGGTTAGGCAGGAGTGGACTAAATATGTCATGCGCTTCATACAATATTGAGCACATTAGCATGCTGTTGAATTTTGTATAGGCGCTATATTTAATTTTTTTGTACATTATGACATTTTATTTCAGATATCAGTTTTGTTATTTTTTTTTCTTGGTGTGTAATTAATCCGTGGGATGAATGAATGAACTGGTATTCAAAATGAACGATTTTAATTTGTTTTGTTCACTTGACAACATACCACGACGGTTTTCAACAGAAACCGTCGTGTAACACGACGGTTTAGAAAAGCACCGTCGTGATACATAACCTACCAGACGGTTAAATATATAAACCTTCGTGGTAGATCAATATACCAGACGGTTTTGTTATACAATAAAGCCACCGTCGTTGTAAGGAGAACTACCACGACGGTGGATCACATAAACCGTCGTGGTAGATTGGTCTACCAAGACGGTTTCTAACAAATCACCGTCGTGGTATGTAGTATACCACGACGGTGACATGAAATAACCGTCGTGGTATACTGCATACCACGACGGTGACTTGATAAAACCGTCGTCGTAGACCAATCAACCACGACGGTGGCTCGTAAGAACCGTCGTGGTACATTCAATTCCACGACGGTTTTTTCCATCAAAACCGTCGTGGTATGGTTCTAATTTATCCATTTTTTGTCCTATTTTACCTATTCCACGACGGGAAAAAGACCGTCGTGGAATATTAAAAGATTCCACGACTCTGGATTCCACGACGGTTGGATGCTTATGTTTGTATATTCCGTATGCATACTTCCTTTATACATACATAATCCGTTTATCTTTCTTACCAAGTAACACAGCTTGGTAGCTGCATCCAATATAATCCTCTGTATACTTGTGTGCACTTATGAGTCTCAGAGAAGGCTCTATGGGCCATAGTCATATCGAAGATTTATTACGATTAATTACTCCGAGGAATAAAACCTCGAAACAATGAAATTGTGCAAAAACTTGTAGTTTTTTAGGGATTCCTATTGACCTTGCTTTCCAATTTTTTGCAGATCAAGGACATGGCATTGAAAGTGTCTGGCGCATATAAGCAGTGCAAGCCTTGCACGGGGTCAAGTAGCTATCGGAAAGGACAGAGACCTTATCCAGACTTTGATACTGCTTCAGAAGGGGTTCCTTACCCCGATGTTGGAGGTGCAAGCTCAAGTTCTACACCTGCTTGGGACTTTACTAGTCATCACCCATCTACAAGACCAGACTCGAGATTTTCTGGGTTATTGAGTGGAGACCAGACTCCCAGAGGAGTGTCCGTGTCGGCCCAGTCTTGTGATGTGGTGTTAGAGGATGAGGATGAACATAAGGAGTGGATGGCGCAGGTGGAGCCTGGCGTGCACATCACTTTTGTGTCTCTTCCAATGGTGGAAACGATCTCAAACGAATTCGATTCAGGTATTGTAAGAATCTTTAAGCAATTATGAATTGAATGTAGGCCATTATTATATGATCGCCACAAACCATAATACCCAAGCCCAGTTATATCATATTACAGAAAGTTTTAACTTTTCCGAGTTTTTGAATGGACAAAGTTCCATTCATACATGTCTGTTAGCAAAACAAGAGTCTCGAAAGAGCATCAATTGGAACCAATTTTTTTTTTTTTTTTTAATCTTATTACTCTGCCTAGCAATATTTTCAAAGGAGGCGTCAGTGTATAGTACATCGGACCCCATGTTAAACAAAGGGCATTTGCATCAGAAATTTTTTAATTCTTGAATCTGCATGCTTTATAACAAAAACAAAGCACATGCTGACATGCCATTTCAATTTTCAAGCCGGGAAATGTTTGACAAGTGGCAAGCTCAGAGATGGTGGGGCGAGAATTATGACCGAATCATGGAGCTATACAATGTCCAGAGATTCAATCGGCAAGCTCTTCAGACTCCATCGAGGTCTGAGGATGAGGTAAACCTCTAAACCTTGAGAATTGCTTCTTTGATACGATGTTACTTGATTAGCATCTTAATACCAACTGGCGCTGCTATAAATAAGCATAGATCTTTTAGATTATAAATATGAATAATTTGCATGCTTCTAAACCTATTACTCCATTCTGCAAGTTTTAGGTACGTACAAATTCTTTTTTTTTTTTTTTTTCCTTCTTAATTTGGTTTGTGTTACGCAATTAGTTAATGGTATGCACTTACTAGTTTTAATCAAAACCCTCTTTCGTTTTGTTGAGTGATTTTTTTTTTCAACTATTTTTTTTTTAATCATGTCATGGTTGATGCTGTACTTGTCCAACTCAAATTTTGGAGAAAAATTAATTGACAAACTGTTAATATTTCTTACTTCTTGACTTCGATTTTGAACCATAATTTTATATTTTATTAATTACTTCTTAATCGTTCAATAACTTTCTTCATGATGTAGACTGTTAAAATAGAAACTTTTCTTCTCTTTCTTATTTTATTTTTTCCCATTAATTGTTTATAATAGCTGAAGGTGCTTTTAAAATCTCAACAAGAAGATCATCCACAAGTGAAGATGAACAAATTCGGAGAAGAAGAACAAATAATGCATCCCGACAATGGTGGCATAGATTGGACAAGGGGGCGGATGCTCGGAAAAGGTAGTTTCGGGTCGGTTCATTTGGCGTTTCTGAAGGAGAACCACAGGCCACGGTTCGAGGGTTACCCGACTATCATGGCGGTGAAATCGGCGTCCGAGATTTCAGCTTATGACAACCTCAAGGCGGAAAAGATTTTGCTCAAAAGATTTAGAGACTGCCCTTACATCATCCGGTGCTTCGGAGACGACACGACAGTCTCCTACGACGGCCAAGTAGTCCTCAATGTGTTCTTGGAGTTCGCCGCCGGCGGTACGTTGTTTGATTTGATCAAAAGGACAAAGGCGGAGAAGGGTAGTCTTGGAGTTCCCATGGAGTCAACTGTTCGGCGACACACCGATTCTATCCTCAAAGGGCTAAAGCGAATTCATGAAGAGGGATTTGTCCATTGTGATTTGAAACCTGAAAACATATTGCTTGTCAGACAAGGCAATGACAACGGTGGTGATCCTTTATTTGTGGCCAAAATTGCCGATTTGGGATTGACAAAGAGGATCGGAACAAAGTCCGCCATAGGATCTCGTTTATATTGGCCTCCGGAGATGTTCAAAGATAGTATTCAAGAGCAGCCCTCTGACATTTGGGCTTTGGGGTGCATTGTTGTTCAAATGTTAACCGGAAAACACCACTGGCATTATGCTTATTGTACGGGCCTCGGGTATGAAGAAGAGCGGGTTCTCCCGAACGGCTTATCAACACAGGCTCAGGATTTCTTGAAGGGGTGCTTCATGAGAAATCCAAGCGATAGATCAACCGCCGAGATGCTACTGAATCACCCCTTTGTGCGTGAGTCAATTCATGAGAACAAAGAAGATGACCCGCGGAGGGTGTTCCCGTTGACGCCCCTTTCTGTTGATAAGGTCGATGATGAAGATTCAAGTGTCGTTTCGGTGATCAACATATCGAGTTCAAGTGGTTGATCAGCATTGTTTGTTTGAAGAGCATGGGAGCAGCTTCACAGCAAAGACCTTCGTAAACCGAAGAGAGATCATGCACTCTTTTTCCCATCCTCGGGTTTTAACGAGGCCTCTTTGGTGTAATGTTTATACACCACACCAAGAGTAGATCTCGCTTGATTCCATAATGTCAATTTTCGTAGATATAAACTTCATAGGGATTGAACTTGTAAATGAAAGATACATTATGTAGTTTGAAATTCAGATATTTCCATTAATTTTCTAAGATTATTAAGATGAGTCTGTTTATATATCTATATATGTTTTCTTGGTTAAAAAAAAGTCGTCATATATAGATTTTGTACTTGAACCAAGTCATCTTATTCACTTTTAAAAAAATTTACCAATCTGGTTAATTTGACAATTCTGCTATATTGGTAATATAAAAATATCTACAGTCCCAGTCCGGTTTTAAGCAACAAGACATAGGGAAATTATGCTCTTGCAAAACACTTTCAAAGATCTCGCAGCATTCTTCTATTTCTTGTAATTCAATCGCGAGATTGAAGCAATCGTAATGGTTGCTGGTGCGGTTTCTTCCAATGCGTAAGAATTTCGGGACAGACTCATATACTGTATTGCCTGCAAGTGCAGATAACCATGATGAAATCCATGACGAGCATATAGATAGCAAAGTAAGAGAACCAAGAAAAACGTGTAAAAAAAAAAATATTATGAATATTGGCACATTTTTTTTAAATTAATTTTTTTAAATTAAAATATCTTGTTCAATCTTAACATGTTTTATTTAGTGTTATTTTATTGAACTATTGTCAATATGTTAATATATCATCCCCTTTTTTATTTTCAAGAAAGAGTTGGTGTATATCTTGAATACCTTTATCCTTTCAATATAATCATCTTTTTTTTTTTTTTGGGTTATTCTTTCGTGACATGTATTTTGAATCTTGAGATAAGATCATAGATTCATAGAGTAGTTGATTGTGATTAGAACTTGAACTTAATTTCGTAGTTTGATGAAAATAAACGAAAAAAGAAAATCTTGCTTTATAATTGATGAAGAAGTTTCAAATTTCTTTTTTCTTATTTTCTATTTTGACTCACATCATCCGACCACTCAAACCGTCTAAACTCTTAACAGTTATGGTTTATAATTTTCACAAACTGTCATAAAACAAATCCACATAAACCGCTAACTGTGCACCCAAGTAATCTTTAAAAAAAAAGAATTTAGGTAAATTATGAAAGTTTACCATAGTCGTAGATAATGCATTAACATTATAATTAAAATAACAAAATAACAAAAACAAAAACAAAAATCAAAATCTCTATCAAAATTTCCTGCATCGTATAGGTGGTGGAATTTTCTTAAAAGGAAAAGGATTATCATCAAGCACTCTTTCTCTTGTTTCACTCCAAAAAGAAAACAAGCTCTTTGTTTAAAGAAACTACAAGCACACTTCTACACTTGTTTCATTTCGAAAATAAATGATCTTAGAATTTTATTAAACTCAAATTGTATTACTATATTTATATTTATAGATATATAATATATGCTAATTTTCAGACTAATTTTTTAGGTATTTTTAAACTACTTTAATTAAAAGACCAAAGAACATAAAACTGATTTTATGTAGGACAAGGATAGAACAAATTTGAATTCCACCCAAACACACTTCAAAGTTCAAACATCCAAATCCAAATCAAATTCAAATAGCCTATAGATGTCTTATTCTTGTGTGTGTGTTATATATATAGATAATTAAACGTCAAAACCTATCTGCATAATTTAGTACGTAC
>CM046372.1:26412244-26448026 GCA_025413025.1 Ficus hispida
AAATTTGGAATGTAATTTTTTTTTTTTTTGTTATACTATATTGAATGAGTTTATTTTAATATGTACAATAACTTTGTGAAAAATATATAGAACAGTATTGGCGCTATTTAATAGACACACCTTTCTTGGTACAACACTCAATAAATTCAAACCTCTCGCCTTCTATCTTTATATATATATCTATGGTGTTTGGTTCGTCATAATATATGGGTTGGTAAAATGCCTCGTGGTCTCTTGAGGTCTTAGATCTGAGTCAGTACATACCAGTGGCGCTATATGTACATAAATACATAATATATACACACACATATTATATAGATATTATCCCTCGTTGGGTTCTTGTTTATTGTTTTGTTCTTTAATCATGAAGTCTTAATTTTTGTAATGTCTTTGTTCGGCTATCACAAAATATGGTTTAATATATTCTAAATATTTTCTCTTGCACCAACTTGTTATTTTCAGATGAAATTGACTCGGCATTACTCTTACTTTTTTTTTTTTTAACTTTCTATACTTGGAAATTCATTATTAGAAAAAACAGCTAAAGAAATTCAGATGATCTGAATAATTATACATATAATTTTTTTGTATACTCGTAGATTCTTCTTCATAAGGGGACGGCTAATGAATTATAACAAAATATATATATATATATATATATAGAAAATACAAATTTGAACTCAAGAATAGTACTTGATCTGAATTCAAGAAGGGAAATACTAAAAAAAAAATATATATATATATGAGAAAAAAAAAAATATCTATATATATCGAAACAACACTGATTCCAGTGAATCGGGATGTAAGAGAACTGTGGGGCTCGTCTTATTCACAATCCAACTCACTACGTCAGGTTGTTTAGGACTGCTCTATAAAAAAATAAAATAAAAAAATAAAAAATTTTTGCAGTGCTCTGATTCATGCTCTATATTCGGACATAATTAACTAAGTGTAGTATGGATTACATAATTTAGTTCTGGATAATTTGTATGCTTTATTAGCTAGCACTAAAATAGACTTGAATCAATTATGGCAGAGATTTTTGCCTTCTGAGTTTGGAACTGACCCTGCAAGAATGGAGCACGCAATAGAACCCGGAAGAGTAACATTTGATGACAAGATGGTGGTGAGGAATGAGATTGAAGAAGAGAAAATCCCGTTCACTTATATCTCTGCTAATTGCTTCGCTGGTTACTTCCTTGGCGGTTTATGTCAACCCGGCCACATTCTTCCTCGAGGGAGTCTGTGATTTTGCTTGGAGATGGCAACAAAAAAAGGCAAGTTTACAGCTATATCTACAAGTTTTTCTTACAAAACATCAAGAAGAAGAAATTAACCTAGTTAATCGACCTAACATACATTTCATTGTCGAATAAGAAATCGAAACCTTTAACCATTATAATGACATTTCACTTAAAAATCTACGCGACACCAAAAAAAAAAAAAAAACATCTTGTGCATTAGCTGGTATAGAAAATTGATTTTCATACTTGTACTAGTACGATCTTGATCAAGAAAGGATATCTTTTGTAACTTTTATTACTATGAGCAAAGATAGCGTTGAGTAAAATGTTCTCTATAACTTACAATAGCATATCTTGCACGCTATGAAAATATCTTCTTCTTCCTTTTTCTTTTTCTTTTTTTTTTTTCTCCTGTAATGTGCTAAATTTTTGAATTTTTTTCATACATTTAACGGGAACATGTATATTTTTCACGTTAAATTGTTGCAGCAATATATGTAGACGAAGATGACATAGCAATGTACACAATCAAAGCCATTGATGACCCTCGAACTCTAAACAAGACGGTGTACCTTCGACCACCCAAAACATTCTTTCCCAAAGAGAAGTGGTTCAAGTTTGGGAGAAGTTAATCGGAAAAGAGTTGAAAAAATCTTCAATTTCCGAGCAAGAGTTCCTAGCTACTCTAAAAGGTAAGAGGACATTATTATGCCCTTACTTCATAATCAACGACAGAAATTCTTATCTTTTATAATTTTCTGAATAATATTTTATTACAAAAACATCAGTGGTGTAAAACACCATACACTAATAGAAAGTATGTCACATATTATGAAACCAATAGTTTGGGTCCACTCTCTATTACCTTGGTGTTCAACACTAATATAGTGCGCTATACATCCAAATATTCTTCTTTGTGTTTACATTACAAATTTTAAAACGCTACTTATTTATTTATTTAATTTTTTGTTAAATAAAAGAACAAGATTATGCAGAGCAAGTTGGATTGGGACACTACTACCATGTCTGTTATGAGGGTTGCCTTACAAATTTCGAAATAGGTGAGGGTGGACTTGAAGCGACTCAGCTTTACCCAGAAGTGGAGTATACTTCCGTGGAAGAGTACATGAACCGCTATCTATGATACAATGATATATATATATATATATATATATAGAAAATATGTTGTTTCCGATACCGTATATCATACATGTGATATATGTATATCCGGTAGATTGCTGCTCGTTATATCCGGTAGATTGCTGCTCGTTATATCCGGTAGATTGCTGCTCGTTTGAGTTGTGTGACGGCTGCAAAATGGCATGTCGATCCATTAATAATTGCATGGCTTTGTTTAATTAATGCCACAAGACTGTTACATATTTCCTTGACTGGTTACCTTTCTTATTATTATTCAACATTTCCATGTTTGGCGGATCTATAAGAACAAATCTTAATTCACAATATATATATATCTGTCGTATAATTATTATTATTACGAAATTCTAAGAGAAAAAGGTCTATAAATGCTGCTTTTTTAAGGGTATATATATATATATATATATATTGTTTTGTATGGCTAATTATATCAAACGAGTTCATACTATTGAGTATTGTTAGGATAAATTTATAGATAATAATAATTGGCATAGCAAAATTGCAGCTCCGCACTAGCTCCTCATTCGTGGTAACACAATTTGTTACTTACTCTTGTTTTGGGCCCCACCACTGAAAAATTAATGCAATTGTTTCTTTTCAAAACCATTTGTAAATGTGAGCTTACTTTCTCCGGAGTTGTGCGGAGTTGCAATTTTACGATGCCGATTAGCAATACTCTTTATTAATTCCAATGTATATTTGCATTAAAGGATTGCAGAATTTACAAAATAATAATTACTTTTCCAATTAATACAGGTGTGTGTATATATATATATAAGAACATGTGGGTAAATGATAAGATAAAAGTCAAACCAACTCACTTGGATTCTGCAATGGTACAAAGACTTTACATGATTAGCTAAAGGAAAACTAAAGATGTAAGTTGTCCATGATGGTATCTACATCCGTAATCACACTGGTATTGTTAATATTGATATAGATACTAGGAGCATCAGACTTAGCCATCTAGGTCCGTCAGAGTTAGCTCTCTCATTTAGAGACGGCTTGAAAGTCCCAAAGATGTTAATGCTCGCCCAGACCAGGGGTGCTGCTTAGAGCTACTACATCACCAAGGCTTTTGAGTATTCTTACAGTGAGAGAGATCCTTGACGGAGTCTACGACAGTTAAAGCAGGTGTCCTGGTTGGTCTTTTACTTTCAGTAATGTCTTGATCTATCTCAAATACTAGCCGTATCAGGTGTCCAGGAAAGTGGTATCAGAGCCTGGAGAAGTCGTATAGTATTATAGAATATTATACATACTCCAAAAATTTTATCGTCTTTCTTAACCATGGAAATCTCAAACACTGAAACCTCTAGTTTCTCTCCTTCTAGTTCACCTATGTCTCTCCAACCAACCCCAACCCCTTTCTTTTTACTTTCTCCTTCGACTAGAAAGTCCTCTGCCTCTAAACTAAACTTTCTTTATGAAGTAAAACTATGTTCCCGAAGAATAGAAAGTTACTTCTGAAGACCTCTTTCTGATAAACTCATACCATGCCTTCATTAAACCTATAAATCCTATAACTAGGACCATCAAACAACTGGTCAAGAGTACTCCCAAACGAGTCCGAGAATACATCCAATCCACCAAGTTCAGGCAGTGTAATCTTCCAGCC
This sequence comes from Ficus hispida, assembly GCA_025413025.1. Classification (NCBI taxonomy): domain Eukaryota; kingdom Viridiplantae; phylum Streptophyta; class Magnoliopsida; order Rosales; family Moraceae; genus Ficus; species Ficus hispida. Next base: position 26,416,265 of record CM046372.1, read on the forward strand.
ACCACTCAAGAATACTTCGTGTCTCAGGAAATTCCACCAGAATATCAGCCCAATGGCTAGCCCAAGAATTCACTCACCTCCACTTTGGTGCTATTCGACTTGCTCTCACTTTCCACGGGAGAAAATGACTTCCAGTATGTGCCCGAATTGCACTATTAGATTCTAGACACAGGAGATACCGGGATGCAGTAATTGCAACGGTGCAAACCACGTTAAATATAGGAACCATTATCACAACGGTCTTCCCCAACTTCTGCATGTCTCTTCAAGACCCGACTTTCTGAACGCTCTCAAGGTTCAGATACAGATCACAAGGATAGATATGGACCCCAACTCCATCTCATCAATACTCCATTACCAGATGGTGTACAGAATCCAGAACCATGCTCTGGATCTTACCCTCCCAGGTACCACAGATGCCTTAATGATCACTGCAGACTCGCAGAATGCCCCGATATGCACTCAGATCCCCAAGTAGATCTCCACTGAACAACTGAAGAAACTCCTTCTAGACTCATGGGTAACTAACTATGAGAAGCTCCACCAATCTCATGTGGTAGTCCAGTTATCGGAAGCGACGTTTACAACCCAGAAGGATGGATCAACCTTGATCACTTTCAACAAGCTGCAAGAAGCCCTCAATGGCCTCTTCTCAACACAACACATGATGACTCCGACCACTCCGGAACAAGCCAGGATGGAGATCCTTTCTTTCAAGTCTGATGGCAAGCCCCAATACGCTCAGAAATCCCAGATAGGACACTGTTATTGGGACAAATGTTTCTGTCCAAACCGTATAAAGGAATACGATCACGAAGATCATCCAGTCTACTCTAAGAAGGTCAGCTTAGGCAAAAAGCTTAAACAAAGATATCAAGATGGTGATAAACGTGTTGGAACGCTCAGACAACCCTCAGGGAAATTTGACTTCTTAGTCACATATTCCCCTCCTCCGAGAACGGACAGACCCATTATTCCAACAGGATGGGATGAAGACCCAGATCATCCGAGGAGGTCTCCACCTCCACCATCTCAACCAAAAGCACCATCAGTGCTTCCCTGTTATAGACAGGCCCAGAAGTACTTGCAGAAACAAGGAGAATATCTTTGCAGTCCTATCTTGCAGACGACTCTTCCGCAAGTCAACATGATGTCTTCAACATCACATAGGGAAACCTCCTAAGAGAAAAACTTCCCTTCAATATAGGCAGCAATAACAAATAACGGAGTAGAAACTCGATAGCCAAAGGTATTAAACCCAAGGACTGTTGAACCAGATAGAACACCAAATCGAGTCAACCCTGCTGAAACAACTCTGAATTGCCAGTCAGAAAATCTTATTGTCTAAAACAAGGTCCTCCAGAAGATTGACCATAAGATTTCTCAAGTAGAATCTAAGATAGATCAGTCTAATATTGGACTAATAAAATCTCAGACAATACTAGAGAGACTTGAGGCTCAAATCCAAGCGACTCATTTAGAGTTAATGAGACTAGCCAACAGCTCTTCCTTTTCCAACAGACTTTTCACAGAAAAGGAAGCCGAGATGAAATCTCTTCAGACTCAACTAGCTGTCCTAAAGACACAAGCCCAGACGGGATTCTCAATACCAAGCATAGTACCATGGCAATTTGCTACCATTCCAAAACAGGAACAACCACTCCCTACTGTTGCTCATAGAAAAGACCACATCTTGCGACTCAAGAGACTTCTTGAGGAACATGATACTCTCAGAAAACTCAAAGGGAAACAGAAAACCCAAGAGTCAACCTCTTCACAGGTGATGGTACAAAAGTCTGCCCAGAATCTTCTGACACAGATAATCCAGGATCACTACATACAACAACTACCGCAGATCCAACTTGAACAGTAAGACAACTCTTTTTCAGAAGAAGAAAGTGTCCCAAAAGATTTAGATTGGTCCTCTGATGTTTTTACTACAGAAGAGAAACAAGAACCAGAATCTCTACCACCTATCATGATGAATCAACCTGCGGATGAACCAACAGTGACAGAGATCCCAGAAGAACAAGGAGATGAAGTGGATCAACCACCTCGAGCTCCGAGACAAAACCAAGATGCAAGATCACCAGCATCCAATTGTAAAATCTAGACCTTTTGATGCAAGAGCATAATATTGGGCATGCTAGCTTAGCATCGTTTGATAATGTTTCATTACTATTAGTTGCTTTACTTGAACTTTGTCGTTTGGTTTATATGTTATTAACGTTTGCTTTGTGTCGTTTGCTTTAAGAACTTTGTCCTCCTTAATTTATGTCGTTTGGGACTTAGCCTGCGAGCCTTGCCGTTTATCTTTTAATTCAGTGGAGTCGAGTATATAGAGAGGAATGGGCACTAGTCCAGACACTTTTGCAGAAGAAATGAAAGATTGAGATTCTCCTTTAAACTATTTTCTTGTTCATTTTTTTCTCTGGAACTTGGCCATACTCGTTCCATTTTCTCGGATTTTCCCTTAGCAGGTGATTTTCGATGGGCTCCTACGCTAGAGTGGTATCAGAGACTTGCGGATCCTAACCGTGGTTTCCGATGGCACGAAGCAGTAGTAGTCGCCACTCCGACGACGATGATCGTGGTGTGAGGGCCTTCTGGGCAGATCAAGAGCTCCAATGGAATCGACGGGGAGAGTTTGCTCGCCATCGACCGGAGGGTGTTGGAGATCGGGTGTACGGCGCTGCAAATCTCGACCTCGAGCTTAGCAGCGCTCGTTTTCGTGACGGGAGGAGCTGGACCCAAGCATTGGCGGCAGCCCATGGTGGACGGAGGATTTTAGCTTCGACACCGCTGTACCGCGATTCCCAAGCAATTCATCGACATTTCAACAACCCAAATTGGGTAACTCATTCTTCTCTTTCGACAAGAGGAAATTGTTCAGTTGGAAGCACCAAAGACTATAGTCCCTACCAGGTGTTCGATGAAAGTCCTCAGACCGTAACCCAAGCTAGCTCATCTTGGTGTTTGGGAAATCAACCCAAATCTTATAACGGCATGTCATATTCCGACGCTTCAAGGTATTCGTCTACACTAACCCTAGAGTATGATGGCCTTGATATTCCGATGTTTTTTAGGAATTTTTGTGAATAAGATATCTTAGATTGGATTCAAATGATGGATGAGTTCTTTGAATGTGTGTCTGTGTCTGTGGAAAAACAAGCGAAATTAGTTGCTAGAAGACTCGATTGCTCAACTTTTACTTGGTGGAACCAAATCCAAAATAAAAGAGTTTATGAAGGAAAACCGAAAATTAAGACTTGGACATATATGAGAAGGAAACTGTCGAATAGATTTCTTGCTTGGCAGCATGACTATAGGTTGCAAGGTGATTATGGGTATAACCAGCCGTCCGAAAGTCCTTGTAGATCGAAGCCTACTTTTGATTTGAAGAGAATTGTTAAAGATTCTTCCATGTCACTTCTTAGAACCATTGAAAAACAGAGCAAACGAAGTTGCAATGGTTTGAATTTAGGCTTAGAACAATCTAGGACTACAGACTTTGCGAAGGAAGTTGAAGAAAATTGTAAAAATAGTGCGGATGTGACGTTTGAGGACCTTGTTGTACGAGCTCCTAAGTGGGATGATGAAAATGTTGATGAAGTTATTAATTTGGAGCAGATGGCAACCATGGACTCCACAAAGGTTATAGAAGAGGAAAGGAGGTTGCAGCTATTGTTGTTGAACCAAACTTGTCAAATTTGGATTTAAAACAAGCTTTGGGATGTTCTGACATTGTTTATGAAGTTAATAAAGTGCATATTGCTAATGATCTATGTCTCAGTATGGATGCTATTGATTTACAGGTAACTGTCGAACCATTAGAAGCTCAGAGTGAAGATTTCAGAGAGAACGATACCACTGCCCTAGCAAGTTACTTAAAGCTTAATCTTGAGATGGCTACAGTTGGAAAGTCTAAGAGTCCTGCTATGCTTCAGTTAGGTACTCCACCAATTTCATGCTTCAGTTGGCTGCCAAGGCGTTGTGATGAAGTACTGCTATCTTTTAAGCAAGTATGCAAGTGGTGTGTGAGTGCTTTAGTAGAGGATTGTACCACTCTTAATGAAATGGTACCAAAGACTCGTGTTAAACTCTAACAGATTCCCAAGTCCAGATTAAGCATCTAGAGGCATTGATGGGAGAAATCACGGTTAAGGAGTTTCAGAGCAAGGGACAAGGAGTAGAAGAAGTTCGAATCAAACTTGACTTGGGATTTTCATCAATTTGGAAGTTTGATGTGCTGCCTCAATGGACTATGGATGAAATAAGAAAAGAGTTTTCTGTGGGAGTTTATCAGAACCATAAAAAAAGAAAACAAGTGGCTGGCCTTTTCTTTCGGGACATCATGCGTCTTCATGGCGTTCCACGCTCCATTACATCAGACCGGGATGTCAAATTTCTTAGCCACTTTTGGCGTGAGCTATGGCGACGTCTCGACACCTCCCTTAACTTTAGTAGTACCTATCATCCCCAAACTGATGGACAAACAGAGGTGACCAATCGCACATTGGGCAACAAGATTCGTTGTTTGGTTGGAGATCACCCAAAACAGTGGGACACCATCTTAGCTCAGGCTGGGTTCGCTTATAATGCTATGGTGAACCGATCAACGAGCAAGGCACCTTTTTATGTTGTTTACTCTAAACACCCTAATTTTACCGTCGATCTCATCCACCTTCCCCATTTCAAAAGCCGAACCGCTGCTGAAGTTGCTAAACAAGTTGTTCAAACCCATCGTGATGTTACCCGCCATTTAGAGCAGTCTAACATCAGATATAAACTAGATGCTGATAAACACTGACGCTACAAAGTTTTTGCTGAGGGTGATTTAGTTATGGTCCATCTCCCAAATAACTGCCTTCCTGATGGTGTTCATCCAAAACTCAGTGATCACAAATTCGGACCATTTCGTATTGCCGCCAAGATCAATGACAATGCTTATAAGTTAGAGCTGCCACTGGACCTCACCATCTCCTCTACCTTCAATGTGAAAGACTTGTTCGACTACTCCCCGCCTGACGCGTCTCCATCTACCATTGACGATTCGGGGTCGAATCTTTTCTCAGCTGGAGGCTCTAATGCAGGAGCATAATATTGTGCATGCTAGCTTAGCATCGTTTGATAATGTTTCATTACTATTAGTTGCTTTACTTGAACTTTGCCGTTTGGTTTATATTGTTATTAACGTTTGCTTTGTGTTGTTTGGTTTAAGAACTTTGTCCTCCTTAATTTGTGTCGTTTAGGACTTGGTCTGCGAGCCTTGTCGTTTATCCTTTAATTCAGTGGAGTCGAGTATATAGAGAGGAATGGGCACTAGTGCAGACACTTTTGCAGAAGAAATGAAAGATTGAGATTCTCCTCTAAACTATTTTCTTGTTCATTTTTTTCTCTGGATCTTGGCCATACTCGTTCCATTTTCTCGGATTTTCCCTTAGCAGGTGATTTCCGACGGGCTCCTACGCCACTTTTTATGATGCAGCAAAGCTTAAAAGCCCTTACTGGCTCAGAGGCCCTCAGGCTCAGAGACCTACTCCAGGCATGGCCCACTACTTTATCAGGCCTGCAGACCAGTGACCCCAACCCATCCTGAGCTCAAATGGATGGTAACTTAACGTTATCAAAGCATATCAAGGGTTCGAATCCTTGCGAACTCCTTGATATGAACAACCTCTGAGGTTTCCATGGACCTCAAGATGGGTTGGGGCCGCTAGTCTGCAGGCCTGATAAAGCAGTGGGCCATGCCCGGCCATGCCTGGAGTGGGCCTCTGAGCCTGAGGGCCTCTGAGCCAGTAAAGGCCTCTGAGTTTCACTGCATCACCTTTACTCTAGATGATATCTCTTCCTCAAAATGGAGAGATAGATTCCAAGAGTTTAAGGCATTCATAATTCTCCAAATACAGAAACTTAATGCTCCAACTCGACAAATCCTACTTGATTTTGTATCAAGATTAATAGGAATTCTACAAGACTAGTGGATGAGCTTAGAAGAATACGGACAGCTTATGTTCCTTCAAACAGAATCTGTTGAAGGAGCTCTAACTCAAATGTATTCAGAATTCTATGAAGAAGAGAACCAAGTTGTTGAACAAGCCTGATCAGAATACTTCAAGATGAAGTGTTGCTCCATAAACAAAAAAGATCTTGAAGTCCACTTCCAAAAGATGTCAAAACGCTTCTATCTGATTGGAGGACTCAACAACCCAAATCTCAAACAAGCGTTTCTCTCCTCAATTCCAGAACCATTAGGAGAATAAACATTTAGATTGCTGTCTGTCACCAATAAAAAGATAGCAGATGTAACACTCGGAGAGCTCTGCCAACTTATCTTCCGAGCCATTGATAAAATGTGCTCACAGAATAAATTTCTTTAAGAATACATAAAGCAGACAAAGAACCTAGAAAAAGTCTGTACCAACAGAGAGCTCTACACCAAGTGTTCTAGCCATCCAACTCCAGATGCTCATGTGTGTCATGCTCTTCTAAACCACACAAATTCATAAGAAGAAAATGATTCAAGAAGAACAAGTTCTTCTACAATAAGAAAGGTTCGTGGAAATTCCTCCGCAGATGAAGGAATTTTGAGAAGAAGAGATCACGATGCTTCATATGTGGCAGCAAGAAACATTTCATGAAGAACTATCCTAAAGCCAAGACACAGAGGATGATTGCCCACATCAAGAAAGAAACGGGTTTCTCGCTCTCAGACAATGAGGTAGAATCCATCTTCTCTACTAACAAAGAAATCAACGAGCAAACTCTCTGTGTACTCCAACTCTCAGACTCTGACACTGAACAAAGCCAAACAGAATCAGATTCAGACTCAGAGCAATGCCAAGCCTTCCAGATGAATACTGTCAACAGGTGCATGATACTCCATCATGAATCCAAATATCCTGCCTCCAGCACATTGGAAAAAGAAGAAGTAATTCTTCCATGCTGCAAATGGAGAAGTCTTCTGTACAGAGTTGATTAACAAACCTATTAAATTAGAATTCTTCCCAGGATGTTCCTTAATCTACAAGATTATTGGATCTAAACTACCTGGCAAGGATCTAATCATAGGATTTGATCTGTACATGAAGAAACCAGGATTAAAAATCCTTCCACAAGGTCTGGCGTACAAGCAGTACTTTACTGCATGGGAAACAATTCTCAATTACTTCCAACTGCACCAAGAACCCTATCAGGAGGTCAAACAAAACCTGATACAGCACTCGTGTGCTATCACTCATTCTGAATTCTTCCATAAATGTGACAAACCACTCTGGAAGAATGAAGAGTTCTTCGTCGTCCTTCCATTCAAGCAAAATGAAGATGTCAATCCAACAAAAGCCAGCCATGCAGGAATGAATCTTGAACATCAACAAATGGCAACAGAAGAATGTGCACAGCTCTTACAGCAAGGACTGATTGAATCAACCACTTCACCATGGGCATGTCATGCGTTCTACGTGAACAAACGATCAGAACATATTCGGGGTAAGCAAAGATTGGTAATAAATTATCAACATCTTAACCGCCTTCTTGCCGATGATAAATTTCTATTACCCAACAGAAATACCTTATTTTCAAATCTGTCAAATGCAAAAATATTTTCAAAATTTGATTTCAAAGCAGGATTTTGGTAAATGAGAATAAAACCTGAGGATCAATCCAAAACAGCTTTCTAGATACCCAACCATCATTTCCAGTTGATTGTTATGCCATTCGGCCTCAAAATAGTCCCATCATTATTCTAGAAAGCTATTATCCGAATCTACAGCCCAATACTAAACCAAGCCCTCATCTACATTGATGACATCATCCGGTTCTCACCAACACAGGAAGCTCATTTAACCTTCTTGGCCCAATTCCAATCCATTACCCGACAACATGGTATAATGCTATCAAAAAAGAAGATGATAATTGGACAGCCCTCAATTGAGTTCTTGGGAATGAAACTAAGTAATGGACAATATGAGGCCCAGCCTCATATAGCCCATGAATTAACTAAATTCCCGAACCCAACTCACAAAGGTCCAAGTCCAACAATTTTACGGGATAATAAATTATCTCAAGAGATTTTGTCCCTCATATGGCCCAGTACACAGCCCCCCTTGAACAAATGCTCAGAAAGAACCCTCCAACCTGGTCCACAATTCATACAGAAGCAGTCAGACAGCTAAAGAGCAAGATGCAGGCTTTGCCACCTTTGAAGATTCCTTTAACAGGAAAAAGAATTCCCCAGATAGATGTAAGCCACAAACACTGGGGTGCCGTGCTCTATGAACAGGATAAAAAGGGAAAAAGACACATATGCGGATACAAAAGTGGAACATTTAAAGACTCACAGCTCCATCATCATTCCACATTCAAAGAACTCCTAGCTATAAAGTAAGGAATTCAAAAGTTCGAGTTCCACCTGATTGGACATCACTTCCAAGTTGAGACAGATTTTGCCGCGTCAAAAGGTATGCTTAGATTCAAACCTAACAAAGCGGTAAATGCTCAGCTACTCAGATTAGCCGCATAGTTTTCACAATACTCCTTTGATATATCTTATATCAAGGGAAAGGACAATGTTATCCCTGACTTCCTATCGAAACCATCCATAAATATCATAACCTCCAATAATAAAACAATCCCTCTCATCTTCACAATCACAAGACCACCGGAGAAAATGTCCGAAGCATCTACTTCATACCTCACACCTATGCTTCCTTCAACCTTTCTAAAGGATGCTGTAAAAATCATCCTTTCAGAAAATCCGAAGAAGAAAGCCATTAGCCGTGCCCTAAAAATCCAAAATGTACTCATACGGATCTATGGAGAATCCATAGCCCATGATCTCACATTCTATCCAGACTATCCATTCGCCCGGATATTCCCAATACGAGAATCCTGGTACATACCAAAGCAATTGAAACTTTTCTTTTGGTACTTGGTAAGCTTCTATACCATAGCTATAGAAGTTCACACACTCCCTTTTAGAAATTCCATCAGGAGTTACAGAGACAGACCAGATCTCAGAGAACCATACAAGTCCCAAATAGACTTCCTTTCATGGTTCGCTCATTTTAGCACATGGAACCAGTACCTCACATATGAATGTAACAGATTCACAAAGAGATGCCTGGAGACACTACAGATCCCTACCGAAGCTCTCACATAATGCTACATAATTTTTCTCATCATCCTCAACTGCAGGCCCACAGAGAACGATGGAGTAACCTTCGATCCCAAGATTGAGATAGAAGGATCTCAGTAATGATCCCTCTCCCCGATGGAAAATCCATACCTCAAAAGGATAGAAAAAACACTCTTCATCAAGAATCAGATCATTCCAGATGAAATCTGGTCAAAACCGAAAAAATATGCTCCATCGGAACAACTCCCATGGAAGATTACTGATCAAATCAAAAAGATCATTGATGAAATCCACAATAATCATGCCAGTCCTTGCTCCAATACCAGCTCTGGACCCAGCAATATTCCAAGCTCCAGTTCAGGATCAGGACTAAAACCAACACAACAATAAGAGTCCTCACCCATCAGATTTCAATCTGAAGGACCATCTCTTAAAGAAGAATCCAAATTCCTCCAATGGGCTCAAAACCTATATGAAGAGGAACCAACCATTGATCCAGAAGCCATAAGGAAGCTAGGAATCAACATCTCATCACAGGATCTCCAAATACAACCCACTCAAAGCTGTTCTTACAGATACCAACTCACAGCAGGAGAAACTCACTGTTCTCCTCCTCCTCTAGAAATCGCCCAAGACGTCCATACCTTCTGCCATGAAGATTGGCTCACAAATGAGTTTTGGGAAAACGAAAACAACAGACTGAAAATCCTAAAGATCATATATGAGACTGAAGTGGCACATCTAGCCGAAAAAGCCAGCAAGCCATCAAGTCATGAGCCAACGAAAACGTAAGCCCTTACGTCATCAACAACAACACGTAAACCCTTACGTCAGCAACTACTACCTCGAAAGATAAGATTCCTTCGCCAACAATACCAGCCACCTGTCCAGACAAAAATAGTATTTTATTTTGGTTTTAGCGTCGGCGTACTCCGACTTTTTCCAAACCATGTGATGTAACAGTAGAATTTTTGTTTTTGTCGACCATTTACTTTTTGACCCTGTCTTTTAGTTTGTTGGCCACCTCTCTTTTGGCCCGTAATTCCAGCTGTCGGCCATATGTTTAGGCCTCGATTATTACTCTCATTGTTTGTAAATTAAGTGTGAAATCTGGATTTCAAATCCAAGCTCTTTCCTTCTCGCCTCCTATATAAGAGGCTTCTCCCTTCCTCGAGAAGAGATCGAATGGAAGAAAACCTTTCAGCGAAACAAACTATCAGTTTTTCCTTATTTCTAGCTAAATTCTTTTCTGATATACTTTAGGAGTCCCTGTATATAAAATATAATACTATACTATGATCCAGGTGTATTTTGCTGATGGTATCTACATCAGTCATCACATTGGTATTGTTAGTATTGAGATAGATACTAGGAGCATCTGACTTAGCCATCTAGGTCCGTCAAAGTTAGCTCTCTCGTTTAGAGAAGGCTTGAAAGCCCAAAGATGTCAATGTTCGCCCAGGCTAGGGGTGCCGCTTAGAGCTAATACATCACTAAGGCTTTTGAGTATTCCTAAGGTGAGAGAGAGATCATTGACGGAGTCTACGACAGTTAAAGCAGGTGTCCTAGTTGGTCTTTTACTTTCAGCAATGTCTTGATCTATCTCAAATACTAGCCATACCAGGAGTCCAGGAAAGCTGGGCCCCATATTGTCCATTACTTAGTTTCATTCCCAAGAACTCAATTGAGGGTTGTCTAAGTATCATCTACTTTTCTGATAGCATCACACTATGTTGTTGGGTAAATGATTGGAATTGGGCCAAGAGGGTTAAATGGGCTTCCTATGTTGGTGAGAACAGGAGGATGTCATCAATGTAAATAAGGGCCTAATTTAGTATTTGACTGTAGATTCAGGTCATAGCTTTCTGGAATAATAATGGGGCTGTTTTGAAGCCGAATGGCATAATAGTCCATTGAAAATGATGGTTGGGTATTGAGAAAGCTGTTTTGGACCAATACTCAAGTTTTATTCCCAATTGCCAAAATCCCGCTTTCAAATCAAATTTTGAAAATATTTTTGCATTTGACATATTTGAAAACAAGGTATTTCTGTTGGGTAATGGAAATTTATCATTGGCGAGGAAGTAGTTAAGAGGTTGATAATTAATTACCAACCTTTGCTTACCCCGAATCTATTCTGATCGTTTGTTCACGTAGAACGCATGACATGCCTATGCTGAAGTGGTTGATTCAATCAGTCCTTGCTGTAGGAGCTGTGCACATTCTTCTGTTGTCATTTGTTGATGTTCAAGATTCATTCCTGGATAGCCAGCTTTTATTGTATTGACATCTTCGTTCTGCTTGAATAGAAGGGCAATGAAGAACTTTTCATTCTTCAAGAGTGGTTTGTCCCATTTCTGGAGGAATTCAGGATGAGTGACAGCACACGAGTACTGTATCAGGTTTTGTTTGACCTCCTGGTAAGGTTCCTGGTGCAGTTAGAAGTAAGTGGGAATTGTTTCACATGCAGTAAAGTACTGCTTGTACGCCAGACCTTGTGGAATGATTTTTAATCCTGGTTTCTTCATGTACAGATCAAATCATATGATTCGATCCTTACCAAGTAGTTTAGATCCAATAATCTTCTGGATTAAGGAACATCCTATGAAGAATTCTAATTTAATAGGTTTACTGATTAATTTTGTACATAAGACTTCTTCATTTGCGGCATGGAAGAATTGTTTATTCTCTTTCCAATGTGCTAGAGGTAGGATGTTTAGATTCATGATAGAGTATGATGCACCTGTTGACAGCATTCATCTGGAAGGCTTGGCCTTGCTCTGAGTCTAAATCTGATTCTGTTTAGCTTTGTTCAGTGTCAGAGTCTGAGAGTTGGAGTACACAGAGAGTTTGCTCGTTGATTTCTTCATTAATAGAGAAGATGAATTCTACCTCATTGTCTGAGAGCGAGAAACTCGTTTCTTTCTTGATCTAGGCAATCATCCTCTGTGCCTTGACTTTAGAACAGTTCTTCATGAAATGCTTCTTGCTGCCACATATGAAGCATCGCATGGATCTCTCCTTCCCAAAATTCCTTTATCTGCAGAGGAATTTTCACGAACCTTTCTTCTTGGAGAAGAACTTGTTCTTCTTGAATCCTTTCCTTCTTCTGAATTTCCTGGTTCGGGATGGTGGTTTAGAAGAGCATGAGGCATATGAGCATCCTGGAGTTGGATGGCTGGGACACTTGGTGTAGAGCTCTATGTTGGAACAGACTTTTTCTAGGTTCTTTATCTGTTTTATGTGTTCTTGAAAAAATTTATTCTGTGAGCACATTTTATCAATGACTTGAAAGATAAGTTGGCAGAGCTCTCCGAGTGTTACATCTGCTATCTTTTTGTTAGTGACAGACAGCACTCTAAATGTTTCTTCTCCTAATGGTTCTGGAATTAAGGAGAGAAACGTTTGCTTGACGTTTGGGTCGTTGACTCCTCCAATCAGATTGAATTGTCTTGACATCTTCTGGAAGTTAACTTTAAGATCTTTTTTGTTTATGGAACAGTACTTCATCTTGAAGTATTCTGATCGGGCTTGTTCAACGACTTGGTTCAGTTCTCCACAGAATTTTGAATACATTTGAGATAGGGATCCTTCAACAGATTCTGTTTGAAGGAACATAAGCCGTCTGTATTCTCCTAAGCTCAGCCACCAGTCTTGTAGAATTCATATTAATCTTGATACAAAATCAAGTAGGATTTTTCGAGTTTGAGCATTAGGTTTCTGTATTTGGAGAACTAAGAATGCCTTAAACTCTTGAAATCTATCTCTCCATTTTGAGAAAGGGATATCATCTAGAGTAAAGATATGGATTTTACCATTAGATGCTGATGATCTTGCATCTTGGTTTTGTCTAGGAGCTTGAGGTGGTTGATCCACTTCATCTCCTTGTTCTTCTGGGATCTCTGTCACTGTTGGTTCATCCGCAGATTGATTCATCATGATTGGTGGTGGAGATTCTAGTTTTTGTTTCTCTTCTGTAAAGAAACATCAGAGGACCAATCTGAATCTTCTATGACACTTTCCACCATTGCAATTACAAAGCTCAAGAGTCAGCCTCTTCACATTTCGTCTTATTGTTCAAGTTGGATCTGTGGTAGTTGTTGTATACAGTGATTCTGGATTATCTGTGCAGAGGATTCGTGGCAGACTTTTGTACCATCATCTGTGAAGAGGTTGACTCTTGAGCTTTTTGCTTCCCTTTGAGTTTTCTGAGAGCATCATCTTCCTCAAGAAGTCTCTTGAGTCGCAAAATGTGATCTTCTCTATGAGGAACAGTAGGGAGTAGTTATTCCTGTTTTGGGGTGGTAGTAAATTGTCATGGCACCGTGCTTGGTGTTGAGAATCCCGTTTGGCCTTGTGTCTTTAGGACAGCTAGTTGAGTCTGAAGAGATTTCATCTCAGCTTCCTTTTATGTGAAAAGTATGTTGGAAAAGGAAGAGCTGTTGGCTAGTGATAAATGCACAAAAATACATTTTTATTTTATTAATTTATTAAATAAATCACATTTTAAATAAGGATTTTCATAATATTAAGTATTTATTATTTTATTTGTTTTGATTCTTTCCTTTTCCTTTTTCCCTCCTTTCTTCCGCAGGCACAGCTCAGCCCGTGATTCCAGCCCAAGCCCGCGCGCGCAACAACCCAGCAGCTCCCTCCACGCCCAGCCAGCTCAGCCGTGATTCCAGCCCATATCTCCTACAAATCCGCGCCAACTCCAGCTGCCAATCCAAGCCCGCTGCACCATTTCAGCCCGCGAGAATCTCGGGCCAAATTTTTAGCCCAGCTCCACCCAAGCCATCTATTTCCTCTAGCTGGTTTACCGCGAATCTCCACGTAGTTAACCAACCTGGTTAGTGGATTTGTTGACCAAAAATCCTCCCTAGCTTGTTGGACTCGAGCCTATATAATGAGGGCTCCTCAAGAAGATGTAATATTGTTTTTCCATTGATTTTTAGCTGAGTTTTTAGTATTGTTTTTATTCTTGCATTTTTTTTATCTCACATTTTCTTGTTAGAACTTTGTGAGATGAATTGCAAGCTAGGCTAGAGTTCTTTGGTGAGGCTAGAGATGGTCCTAGATGTGCAGTGAATTTATTTGGGTTTTGATTCTCCAATGATTTGTAAAGTTGATACATTAGAGTGAATAATTTCTCTTTTATCCTATTTCTTTCTCATATCTATATATTTCATTGTCAGCTTTTATATAAATCTAGTCAAGCTCTTTTTATGTGAATTGTTGCATGATAAAATATATTGATAGCATTATTTTATAAGTAGTCTTTTACTGCAATATTGCTTATGGTATATTGTCGCTTTTGGATTTCTTATAAGATAATTTTTATTAGTTCTTCACATAAGAATTTTATTCACTCAAATAAATTTTAATCCACAAGTTTTTTAAATCTTTATTTTCCGATTGATTGTTTGGGATGTGAAACTTTCAATTGAGTTATTTTATAAATCAAAATCCAATTAGTACATGAAACATATAGGGAATTCTCGATGCCTTACCGCTTTTGATTATTGAGTTTTCTTCATTTTTAAATTACGTTGTTATTAAATTTGTTTCAAAATCACAAAAATATTTCCTTTTCCTTATTTGATTGTTTACTTCTTTAACGTTTTTGTTCCGCTAATCTTTCTTTACTTGTTTTTATCACCTCCTCGTGGGATCAACCGTCCTAATTGTACTGCAATCGACCGCTTGTTTTTTGTACACATTTGAGAGTAATCAGCTAGTCTCATTAACTCTATATGAGTCATTTGGATTTGAGCCTCAAGTCTCTCTAGTATTATCTGAGATTTTATCAGTCTGATATTAGATTGATCTATCTTATATTCTACTTGAGAAATCTTGTGGTCTACAAGATAGGACTATAGATATTCTCCTTGTTTCTGCAAGTACTTCTGAGCCTGTCTATAATAGGAAAGCACTGAGGGTGCTTTTGGTCAAGATGGTGGAGGAGATGGTGGGGGTGGAGACCTCCTTGGATGATCATCTGGGTCTTCATCCCATCCTGTTGGAATAATAGGTCTGTCCGTTCTCGGGGGAGGGGAATATGTGACTAGGAAGTCAAATTTCCCTGAGGGTTGTCCGAGCGTTCCAACACTTTTATCACCATCTTGATATCTTTGCTTAAGCTTTTTGCCTGAGCTGACCTTTTTATAGTGGACTGGATGATCTCCGTGATCATGTTCCTTTATACAGTCCAGACAGAAATATTCGTCCCAATAACATTGTCATGTCTGGGATTTCTGAGCGTATTGGGGCTTGCCATCAGACTTGAAATAAAGGATCTCCATCCTAACTTGTTCAGGAGTGATCGGAGTCATCATGTGTTGCTTTGAGAAGAGGCCATTGAGGGCCTCTTGTGGCTTGTTGAAGGTGATCAAGGTTGATCCATCCTTCTGGGTTGTAAACATCGCTTCCGATGACTGGACTGCCACATGAGATTGGCGGAGCTTCTCATAGTTGGTTACCCATAAGTCTGGAATGAGTTTCTTCAGTTGTTCAGTGGAGATCTGTTGGGGGATCTGAGTGCATATCGGGGCATTCTGCGAGTCTACAGTGATCATTAGGGCATCTATGGTACCCGGGAGGGTAAGATCCAGAGCCTGATTCTGGATTTTGTACACCATCTGGTAATGGAGTGTTGATGAGATGGAGTTGGGGTCCATATCTATCCATGTGATCTGTATCTGAACCTTGAGAGCGTTCAGAAGAGTCGGGTCTTGAAGAGACATGTAGAAGTTGAAAAAGACCGTTGTGATAATGATTCCTGTATTTAACGCGGTTTTCACCGTTGCAATTACTGCATCTCGATATCTCCTGTTTCTGGAATCTAATAGTGCAATTCGAGCACATACTGGGAGTCCTTTTCTCCCATGGAAAGTGAGGGCGAGTCGGATAGCACCAAAGTGGAGGTGAGTGAAATCTTGGGCTAGTCACTATGCTAGATATTCTAGAGGAATTTCCAGAGATACGAAGTGTTCTTAAGTGGTGACTGGAAGATTACACTGGCTGAACTTGGTGGATTAGATGTATTATCGGACTCGTCTGGTAGTAATCTTGACAAGTTATTTGATGGTCCTAGTTATGGGATTTACAAGTTTAATGAAGGCATGGTTGGGTTTATCAGATGGAGGTCTTCAGAAGTAACTTTCTGTTCTTCGGGAACATAGTTTACTTCATAAAGAAAGTTTAGTTTAGAGGCAGAGGACTTTCTAGTAGAAGGAGAAAGTAAAGAGAAAGGGGTTGGAGTTAGTTGGAGAGACATAGGTGAACTAAAAGGAGAGGAACTAGAGGTTTTAGTGTTTGAGGTTTCCATGGTTAAGAAAAACGATATACTTTTCGGAGTATGTATAATATTCTATAATACTATACGACTTCTCCAGGTTCTGATATCACTTTTCTGGATGCCTGGTATGGCTAGTATCTGAGATAGATTAAGACATTGCTGAAAGTAAAAGACCAACTAGGACACCTGCTTTAACTGTCGTAGACTCCGTCAAGGATCTCTTTCTCACCGTAAGAATACTCAAAAGCCTTAGTGATGTATTAGCTCTAAGTGGCACCCCTGGTCTAGGTGAGCATTGACATCTTTGGGACTTTCAAGCCTTCTCTAAACAAGAGAGCTAACTCTGACGGACCTAGACGGCTAAGTCAGATGCTCCTAGTATCTATCTCAATACTAACAATATCAGTATAATGACTGATGTCGATACCATCAGCAAAATACACTTGAATCATAGTATAGTATTATATACTATATATAGGGACTCCTAAAGTATATCAGAAAAGAATTTAACTAGACATGAGGAAAAACTGAAACTTTATTTCTCTGAAAGGTTTTCTTCCATTCGATCTCTTCTTGATAAAGGGAGAAGCCTCTTATATAGGAGGCGAGAAGGAAAGAGCTCGGATTTGAAATCCGGATTTCACACTTAATTTACAAACAGTAAGAGTAATAATCGAGGCCTAAACATGTGGCCGACAGATGGAATCACAGGTCAAAAGAGAGATGGCCGGCAAACTAAAAGACAGGGCCA
The DNA here is from genome assembly GCA_025413025.1 of Ficus hispida. Classification (NCBI taxonomy): domain Eukaryota; kingdom Viridiplantae; phylum Streptophyta; class Magnoliopsida; order Rosales; family Moraceae; genus Ficus; species Ficus hispida. The sequence goes on from CM046372.1 coordinate 26,433,449, forward strand.
AAAAGTAAATGGTCGATAAAAACAAAAATTCTACTGTTACATCACATGGTTTGGAAAAAGTCGGAGTGCGCCGACGCTAAAACCAAAATAAAATACTATTCTTGTCTGGACAGGTGGTTGGCACTATTGGCGAAAGAATCTTATCCTTCGAGGTAGTAGTTGCTGACGTAAGGGCTTACGTGTTGTTGTTGATGACATAAGGGCTTATGTTTTCCTTGGCTCATGGCTTGATGGCTTGTTGGCTTTCTCGGCTAGATGTGCCGCTTCAGTCTCATTTATGATCTTAAGGATTTTCAATCTGTTGTTTTCATTTTTCCAAAACTCATCTGTGAGCCAATCTTCATGGCAGAAGGTATGGACATCTTGGGTGACTTCTGAAGGAGGAGGAGAACAGTGAGTTTCTCTTGCTGTGAGTTGGTATCTGTAAGAACAGCTCTGAGTGGGCTATATTTCATCTGGGATGATCTGATTATTGATTAATAGTGTTTTTTCTATCCTTCTGAGGTGAGGGATTTCCACCGGGGAGAGGAGCCATTCCTAAGATCCTTTTATCTCGATCTTGGATCGAAGGTTACTCCACCGTTCTCTATAGGCCTGCAGTTGAGGCTGATGAGAAAAATGGTGTAGCATGATGTGAGAGCTTCGGTAGGGATCCGCAGTGTCTCCTAGTATCTCTTTCTGAATCTGTTCAATTCACATGTAAGGTATTGGTCCCATGTACTGAAAGGAGCGAACCATGAAATGAAGTCTATTTGGGACTTGTATGGTTATCTGAGATCTGGTCTGTCTCTGTAACTCCTAATGGAATTTTTGAGAGGGAGTGTGTGAACTTCTATAGCTATGGTATAGAAGCTTGTCAAATACCAAAAGAAAAGTTTCAATTGCTTTGGCATGTACCAGCATTCTCAGATTGGGAATATCCAGGCGAATGGATAGTCTGGATGGAATGTGAGATCATGGACCATGTATTCTCCATAGATCCGTATGAGTACATTTGGATTTTTAGGGCACGGCTAATGGCTTTCTTCTTCGGGTTTTCTGAAAGGATGATTTTTATAGTATCCTTTAAAAAGGTTGAAGGAAGCATAGCTGTGCGATATGAAGTAGAGGCTTCGGACATTTTCTCCGCTGGTCTTGTGAATGTGAAGATGAGAGGGATGGTTTTATTATTAAAGGTGATGATATTTATGGATGATCTCGATAGGAAGTCAGGGATAACATTGTCCTTTCTTTTGATATGAGATATATCAAAGGAGTATTGCGAGAACCATGCGACTAATCTAAGTAACTGAGCATTTACCGCTTTGTTAGGTTTGAATCTGAGCATACCTTTTGACGCGACAAAATCTGTCTCAACTTGGAAGTGATATCCAATCAGATGGAACTCGAACTTTTGAACTCCTTGCTTTATAGCTAGGAGTTCTTTGAACATGGAATGATGATGGAGCTGTGAGTCTTTGAATGTTCCACTTTTGTATCCGCATTTCTGTTTTTTACCCTTTTCATCCTGTTCATAGAGCACGGCACCCCAGTGTTTGTGGCTTGCATCTGTCTGGAGAATTCTTTCTCCTGTTGAAGGAATCTTCAAAGGTGGCAAAGCCTGCATCTTGCTCTTTAGCTGTCTGACTGCTTTTGTATGCATTATGGATCAGGCTAGAGGGTCCTTTCTGAGTATCTGTTCAAGGGAGGCTGTGTGCTGGGCCATCTGAGGACAAAATCTCTGAGATAATTTATTGTCCCGAGAAATTGTTGGACTTGGACCTTTGTGAGTTGGTCTGGGAACTTAGTTAATTCATGGGCTATATGGGGCTGAGCCTTATATTGTCCATTACTTAGTTTCATTCCCAAGAACTCAATTGAGGGCTATCCAAGTATCGATTTTTCTAAGAGAGAACCTTGTAAGAAAAGTTTGAAAAGCGAATTTAAAATAGGGTGCCAAACAGGAACTTAGAAAAATGGAAACCTGGAGAAAACATGAGCATGACAGGATCAATATCCTAGTTGACTTTATCCTGTAGAAACAATTTTGGTTGACCATAATCATCTTGTCAAAGCAAATCGTCCTGGAATGCACAAAATTGGCCTATTTTGTGTTAATTAACAAATATAAGTTGGTATGGGTGATCATCAAATTTCCAATTGATTTGTTGCATTGAACATCAAACCGAGCAAAGAGGCACTTAAAAATGACACTTTGGACAACAGAAGATCAACGATACATGAATTTCCCTAATGTCTACGGATGCTCACCGGATGATTTATGCGAGTTAATCTTAAGCTGATGGAAGGATGTTCAAGGCAACTTCCTTGAGGGAAGGCATAGTTTCTTGCTGATGAAGAAAAACGTATTTGTTTCTTACTCTTCGAAGGACTTTCCATGGACCCGGGTAGCACCTGAATGTACGAAAAAGATCGATAATAATGACAGTAAACAAAAAGAGAATAAGATTTAAACAATATGCAACTTGTAGTTAGCAAGAAACTACAACATAAAAGCTACAAAAATTTTGTACAGAAAATTTTAAATTCAATAAGTGATATTTATAGATTTTTAGACGATCGCTTATCGGCTAGCAGACCTGAAAAGGGTTCCTCCATTGGCTCCCTTAAAATTGTGAATATAATAAATAGTCTCCATCAGTGGAAATAGGGTCTTGGACAGGGCAGCCAGCTTCGGGTAGAAGAATGGAGGATAATCTAATTTTTGTTCAAGAAAAAACATCATTGTTTTAAGCTAACATAGCAGACAACTTGTTTATGAGGATGCCAAAAGGGCTCGAGTCTAAAGCTTCTCAATGATTCACTTTAAAAGGTAATTGAAACATCATTTTTCCTTCATATTCTTGGAAATCGATTATTGAACCACTAACACCATATCTACAAGTACGTAACAGGTTATGTCATGTCGGTCCATAAATGTCTGCATTTTACTTGCAATATCGAAGTCAACAAACTAATGCACTCACATGGACATAGATGAGAAAAATGAAAAGATATATGATATAAGCCAACGCCAAGCACAACTAGGAAAATTAGACAACTTTGACAAAAATTTACAGCGTCGGGATGTAATAACGGTTTAATCTTAGCAAATATCTCCTAAAATAGTTTAAGTAAAATTAAACTCAAGGACTTGTTAGACAATGCTAAATTGGAAAAGGATACATCCAGATCTTATCCGGTCAAGTTCTCCATTGAATATAATTAGTTTCCGGGTTGTGTTCATGACAGCTTCTTTATAAAGCTCCTCAACGACCAGCATTTCTGAACCATGAGATAACAAGAGACACTGAAGTTACGTAGTGAATATTAGGCTATTATAAGTGTTAGATTGGAGTTTTGGAACTACCGTTGACATTAAAATACGGGTAGGCGACAAGGAATAGTTCATCTTCTGATTTCACACGGTCTTTCATTTTCACTTTTTCACCAAAACCAAAGTCTTCGAAAAATGACGGCTTTGTCAAGTAGTCCAACTTGAAGGAAGCCCCTCCAAAGGCTGAATTTCTTGCAAATGTGACCTCATTGGCCTCTGGGAAAAACTGATAATTCCATGGAAAATTGTTCATTAAGTTACAATAATAGCTACAACGAAGATGGCAAAACCATTAGATTAGGCACACGACAATGCATCAGGTAACAAGAGAAAAAGTCCAACCTATCTATGCTTTTCTTCCCAATAATTGTCTCGAATATTACATATAGATTGTAAACACTAATATGCAATTCAGATAAACTTTGTACTCATATCCAAGTTTATCCATGAATCTGAGATGTTGCAAAATAGAACATTGCACCAAAGCATGCTATTAAATCAGAATTCAGTGGAAAACTTGTCTCCGATATGGCCTTAATACAAAACTAAAAAAGAAACAGCTGGTAGTGATAGTCCCTGTAATACGTTATGCATAAGCAGAATATAGTGAATACGAACCTAGAGTTAACAGCCGATAGGTTCTTCGCACCTCCAAAATACTAAACAAATTCACGATATTCAAACCTTTAGTAAACTGTTAAGTACTTTGTTGACATTTCATTCTTGAGACAAGCTTCACAATTCAGTAAAACAAATATCATATCTGTCTTATATTCTATTATTAAATTAGCATAGGAGGACCTTGCGAACCAAGGTTGGCTTTTGTAGCCCCTAGACTTGGATATTGTATGCCTAAATCCATTATAAAAATGACAGAACGTGTTGAATAAACAATAACAGGAATTGGTGGGGGGGGGGGGGGGGGGGGGGGGGGGGCACGGGACGGGGGGGAAGGCAGGTAAGTGTTAGCTAGAGATCAAGAAAATTACTATTCTGGTTCGTGTAGCTTTATCTGAATCTACGAAGCGGTCACAGAAGTTGCGGATTAACACCATACTTTCTGTCATTTCTATTCCTCCTTCACCATCACCTGCAACTTGCCTTGCAAAAAGTGAGATGCAATACAAGCAGATGACCGAGATAGAGGTATGATAATTCACATGGACAACCTGGTACAGATTCAAGTCCAGCAGTTGGGAATTCGATCTCCTGTAATAAAGACTTTAGAGTAAAAAAAAAAACTCGATGCTAATTTTAAAAATAATAGTAATAATAATAACAACAAAATCAAATGTCTACTTATGTATTTCGAAATTATATAGCAAAATAATTCGGTGATAACTCACCATCAACTGTTTGTTATCTTTCAAAGCCAATGAAGTTGCCTTTTTTGCCTATCAATCAATAAAATGGCTAGAGTAAACAATGATTGCCAAATGCTAGAGCTTCAACAAAACAATTAACCAGCGAGTTCATTCCCGAACCGTGAAATCGATTAACAGAACTGCAAAAGGAGAAGAAGACAACTCGCTTAAGCATTTCAACTCCACTTAAGCATTATGTCTAACTTTGTGTTTTTCTTTTCTTGTCTTGTAAAGTATCACGATACCATTTTTGTTCTGTATTTAGAGTATGTTTACCAGAAATATGGTAACCAAGCGGGGCCCACAGGATGTACGAAATGAGAAAATAGAATGCCAATCCTACCCGATCCTTGTATTTATTCCCGTCGATTGACATAAATGCTAAATTTACTTATATCCCCTTATCGAGCCAATGATATATACAAGTCTACATTTTTTTACTAATTATGTATGATTTTTATTCTTGCTTTTTTTTTTTTAGGGAAATTTTTTTTTCTTGTTTTTTGGTCAACGCTTGAAAGGCAATTCGATTGTTTTTTATTGGACATTTTTTTGCTAATTAAATCGCCCCTTCTTTTTGTTTTTCTTTTTGTTTTTGTTTTTTTTTTTTTGTTTTTTTTACTTTTCTTTCCAACAGCATTACTTTTTTTATTGCATTCCGTTACAATTCGGTAATCAACCAAATTTCTTAAATATTCCTTATCACCCTCCATTTAAAAATAGTCATTCTCCTAACAAAATTATTAATTTTATAAGTGGGAAAGCTGAGAATTAACAACTAAATTCATGATTATGACTTAAAACTAATAAATTTTTTTTGTGTAAAATAGTCTTTTTTTTTTTTAAATTACAAAGTTAAAAAAATTGTGCAAGGAAAAGATTTACTTGTTCAAGAAGCTCAGAGTAGTCCTGAGGAAACGGAACATCGAATTCCACAGAATTCCTTGAGAATTTGCAAAGTTTCCCAGCTTTTCGCATTTCCAAATTCCCATATTTTTTCAGTGACAAATTAAACGCCTGCACTTTGCGAAATGACCAAAAATTTGGGGGGAAAAAAAACCAAAAAAAAAAAAAAAACAGAGAAAAATATAAACAAAATAGATACGAAGTTTCTTACGTGGGAACTTGGAAGAGAAGGAATGGCGCTGGTCACTTTCGATACAATCGATGCATCTGGTAATCTCATTTTTTGTATTGAATTGATGAACTAACTAAAGCTCTGCTTTGAGGGGAGAGAGAGAGAGAGAATGGAAGAGAGAGAAACTGAGTACAGTTGAGGCTTGGTTGGAAGCAGCGAGAGTGTTACACGTGGCCAAGATAATATTAAAAATATTACTAAAAAGTAAGAAATAAAAATTCCCGCGAAAGTGAAAACAGAGACTCTCGCGAGAAACAAACAGAAAACTCCATAGCTAAGCTGTAGATTTTAACTTTCCTTTTTCTCTGTGGTAAATTTTTCTTTGTAGTAAGTAAGTCAGGCTCGCTGATTCGTGACCATAGGATCAGGGAACTAGGACCTACCACCAATAATTGAAAACTCTTTTGTGTGTATATATATGTATATAATGTATGTATGTGTCTGGTTGCATAATGTCGACGCTACTACTGGCTAGCTAGCTACTTAGAAATATTCGATGGCTCTGATGTATACAAATTCATTCTCAGCTTTTTAATGGATTTTTTAGTGCATAAAGTTACTCCTTTTTTTTTTTTTTTTTTTTTGTGTTCTTAGTAAATAAAAATTTAAAAGATTTTAGAATTTTTATATGAAAATATTGTGAATCTTGATTTGTAGGTTAAGAAAAAAGTGCCAACATAAATAATAGCCAAACATGAATATACTTCATGCCTACGTTGTTCAATCTGAAACTCAAGAAAATAATAAAGATTAATGCTTCCGTTAGACAATAGATATACGGCAAACCATGCACATGTTGATTGGTTACTTCATAATCAAAACAAAAATTCAATTTGTTACTTCATAATCAAAACAAAAATTCAATTTGTTTATAAAACACTCAAGGTCCGTTTGATAAAACGGTTTAAGTTGAAATTTTTAAGTTTGAGTTGGTTGATTTTTTAAAAACTAGTTATAATTTTTGTTGACTTTTTAAAAAAAGACAAAAACTGATATGAAAAATATGAGTTTAAGATATAATACCAAACGATCTTGATTTTATAGGCTAGCCAATGTTAACCCAATTGATAAGATAGAGTAGTTGATAAAGATGGAGTGGATTTTCATATTCAAATTTTGAAAACAGCTACTAGCATACCTAAAAACAATAATAATGACAATAAACATATTAAAAATAAATTTAAAAAAAAAAAAACATAATTTTTCTCCGGTCAGTGCTGGGGAAGTTAAGCAATTGCTTATATTGCTTATATTATATAATATAAAAGACTTTTTTTCATTATTTTTTATTATTTGAAGAGGCTCTTTTTTAAAACTTTACTTAAAGGTCCCGAATTCGTCAAGCCGACCTAATCTCCAGTGCCCATGATCAGAAGGTGAAAGCAAAAAAGCAAGGTATAAAATATATATTTATATGTATATGATATATATATATATATATATATATGCTAACGAACTTTCAAAGTCAAATTAACTTCTGCAAGTCAAACCTACCGTTACTACGTATGAAAGCACTCCATCTGTTGTCGGCCTTCTGAAACGCAATATCAAGACACGCTTCGCCATCACTTTAAACAAAATCTTGCCGACCAAGTAATTTCCAAATTTTACACAATTCCTCTCTTTTTCTCTCTCTTTTTCCTTTTTGTTCTAATAGCAATAAATATCAGATTGTTACTTGGACAAAAAGCAAGAAGCAATAGCATTAGTTAGCGTCGTTTTCTTCCACCTATAAGTCAAAAACATCTCTCTCTCTCTCTCTCTCTCTCTCTCTAATTCTCTAATTCTCAAATTCCTTCTCTCACATCATACTGAATCTCATCCTCCTTGCTCCTTAAGCTTTCTTCTACATCTTTGGCTTTCTCTCTCTATAAATTGTAGCCCATGATGAAATCTTAAAGCAAAAAAAATTAAGTCCCACCAAAGGAATCAAAGACCATGACGCCAAAGCAAGTTTGGGTAGTCCCATTTTTCGGGCAAGGCCATCTCTTACCAAGCATTGAGCTCTGCAAACAGATTGCTTCTAGAAGCTTCCCCACTGTCCTTGTCATTCCTTCCAACTTCTCCTCCTCCGTTCCCGCCCTTCTTCGCCAACATCCTCTTGTCGAAATCGCGGAAATCTCTTCTTCTCCGGCGGATCTCCGACCTCCTCCACCACCGGGTTCTGGCCCGACCCATCACCCCCACCCTGGGCACCACAACAGTTTGGCAATGGGCCTTGAAAACCTCCTCTCGGCCCAAACAACAGGCCCAGACGGAGTTCGGCCTGTTTGCGCCGTCGTCGACATCATGATGGATTGGACGGCCGAGATCTTCCGAAAATTTGAAGTTCCAACAGTTGCGTTCTTTACCTCCGGCGCGTGCTCCGCGGCCATGGAGTACGCCTGTTGGAAGGCCCACTCGATCGATGTCAAACCCGAGGAGGTCCATTTGCTACCTGGACTACCAGAAGAAATGGGCCTCAGTTACTCCGACACCAAACAATGGCGGCACGGCCCACCAGGCCCGCAACCACCACATTTTGGTGCTGGGCATCCAGGCCCATTCGGGAGTTCTCCTCCGGGCCCACCGCCACCCTTTCATGGGCCAGGGACACAGAGAAGGGGTCCACCCGAACCGGGTGGTCAACCACGATGGTTAGATGAAGTAAAGGGATCCATTGCACTGATGATCAACACGTGTGATGAACTCGAGCGTCCGTTCATCGAGTACTTGGCTGGTCAAATCGGGAAGCCGGTTTGGGGCGTGGGCCCACTTCTGCCTGAACAATACTGGAAGTCTGTCGGCTCAATTATCCATGATCAGGAAATTAGGTCTAATCGGAAATCAAATGTCACCGAGGATGAGGTGATCCAATGGTTAGATTCGAAACCACATGGCTCGGTACTATACGTGTCATTCGGGTCCGAGGTGGGGCCATCGATTGAGGAGTACTCACAATTGGCCGATGCCTTAGAAGAATCGACCCGACCGTTCATTTGGGTGTTCCAACCGGGTTCAGGTAGGCCGGGTCCTCCAATGCCACTCGGTTCGGACTCTATCGAAGAAGGGTATTTTCCTCATGAGCTAAAAAATCGAGTGGGCGGAAGGGGTCTGATAATACATGGATGGGCCCCACAATTGCTGATACTGAGCCACCCCTCGACGGGCGGGTTCTTGTCGCATTGTGGTTGGAATTCGACCGTGGAAGCAATTGGAAGAGGGGTCCCATTCTTGGCGTGGCCAATTAGAGGTGACCAGCATCACGATGCAAAGTTGGTGGTTGCCCATCTAAAAGTGGGTTACATGGTTTCTAATGATTTGGAGAAGATCAAGAAAGAGGATATAGTTCAGGGAATGGAGAGACTGATGAATGATGAAGAGGTCAAACAACGAGCAATTGCACTTGCTGCTAAATTTGAGAATGGCTTTCCAATTTGTTCTTCGGTTGCTTTGGATGCTTTCAGAGATTTGATCAATTGCAGAGCAGTTTAAGCTCATACTTTTCTTTATTGCTTTTTTAATTTTTCTTTTTTTTCTCTCTCTCCCTTTTTTGAGGTGTGTATTTAAGGTTCGACAGTGATCGTTTGTAACAAAAGCATATTTGGCAATACAGGGGAACGAGTGTAGTATGGGCTAGAATGGAGATATGTTAACTTGAAGAAAAAATATTTATATTTATTTATATTTATATATATGAACAAATAAAAGTAGCCATGTACCTTACTGACTACTGTATGAAACACGCTCCTGTCACTATTTTATGGAAAATTTTCACTTGAGAAAAAACTGATGATGTTCATTGCTGAAATTTAGATTAGCAATGAAATAAGGATGCATCAAATGCACATCTCAACAAATGGATTTTGTGTGAAATCAGTAGAGCGATACGTTCTCGGTTAGTCATGACGGCTCCGGGTCCAGCTTAGGGACTATGGCAGATGATAATTCTATGTGGGAAACGCGTACTGCACCAATGAGCCGCTCCGGTAATTCATTTGTAGTGTTTGCCTGTCCAAAAAAACATGAAACTTCCCGATCAGGTCAATTTAGGACATCAACCAACAAATAACTGCTAAATGCTAAACAGATTTCTCGATTACGGTGGGCAGACAATAGAAGTGGCCCACCACCAGACGAATATATATATATATATATATATATATATACATATAGAAACAATGCTAGTTGTTCCCAGGATTTGAATCTAGGATCATTCCCTAAACAAACAAATACAAAACCAGCCAGGTTTAGTACCGATTAACTATGGTAGACTGGTTTCCAATATACTGCCAACTTTAATCATTATCACTAGACTAAGTTAATCGAATTGTGATAAAGCCAGGAATGATTCCAACAAAACCAGTTTCTACGTTGTAGCATTTTGCATGGAATGCCATAGCTTTGATTACATGAAGTTGTGGATTTCAACTTGGTTTGTCAAGATGAGGCTAAAATTTGTTCAAGCTAGAAATGCCCCACAAATTATCTTCATAATTTATCAGGAGTTTTACCAGCATATCTTAACGAATCGTTTGATTCACCGATTGATTATCCATCTTTCTCATTTTTTGAACCGTTTAACTTTATTTCTCATTCTATACAACGGGTTATTGTAAAGAAAACCCCAATAGACAGGAATAAAATTTGGACATCTGTTTTCACACTGCCATAATTCTATGTGAGGGACATCATAAATGAATTAAATTTGTGTAGTTGCTACTGAACTCTTTTGCTGATCTATATTTATGAAGTTCAGAAAGTAGCCAAGATTATCAGGATGCAGTTCTGTTAAATGTGCAGCGATAAGGGTCATTTGGTTGGCGAGGTATAAAATGATCTCTGTGGTTGATTAATGCTACCTTGGGATAGAGGTACCGCTAAGTTCTAACCGGGCTTCTTCTTTAAAGTGGTCTACGGATTTCCTTCCGTTTTGATGTTTTGGAGTTGGATGGATGATACGGCAACAAAATGAATTAATGGTTTTCTTGCTTGCTGAGAGTAGGTTCCCCCTCTTTCATCGAAACATTTTGTTTTACAAATTACCACCTTTTTCAAAAAAAGTGTACTATCTTATTTGATGAACAGACATACCTGTACAAGGAATGCCATGTCAACCACCAACGTCGTAATCACCCCAATTACCAGCCCCAGGACTCCATTAGCAACAGTTGAAGAACCAATGTCCACATCAATCTACAAAAAGAACCGTCTTTGTCAAACATGACCGTGCATAATCATCTGCTCAAATCTTGCCAAGTAGTATCAGAAGATGGCACCTGTGCATTATAGTGTAAAAGCATGTATGCATATACATATTTATATGCATTAGAAACAGAGTCCTTACTTCTAAGTATTTGGGACCACGGATATAGTTGCAATCCACTGCTTTTCCTAGCAAACATGGAGTGCTACCAACACTCTGTCGAACGATCCATGATCCCTGCATGATTCCAAAATAAAATATTAAAATATAGCCCAAGAAACGTGACCTTTTCCTATTTCTATGGCTACACGTGTCGTTGGTTGGAACATAGTCCAGAAGCAGAAAAATTCATAAAAACATATGAAACGAATAAAGCATAAAACATAAGAATGTCAGATTGTAATGACCAAGGCAAAGAAATGTTGTCAAATAAATATAAGCAAAACTAGTTTCGTCGAAATAATACAGGATGCTATTACATCCCTTCAGCTTGCAAACATTTTTTAAAGAATGGATTGCTGATCAATGAGTGATAAGAAGTAAATAATTGCATGCGTTTGCAAGAAGAGTATCATGCTGAACGGCTAAACCATTTGCTGAATAGGAATGGCTTGACATAAAAGGGGGAAAAATTTTCCATAAGCCAGCTAACCACTCCAATATAACAAGTCTAAGCTCCCGTGTGAAAAGATAGAAATTTTATGTTCAGAGTCCAGAAAATTCTGGTGCTGCTGAATAGAAGAACCATTATGGAGAAAACATATTTTTCACAATATTTATTATAAAGAAAACAAATAAATAAAGCTACTAAACTTTTTTTCTCCTTATTACCTTTTCCATCTTTTGCCTACCAACATAATTTTACACCAATCTGTGTTGTTCCACATAATAAATAGTTAACAATCAAATTTCTTCAAGCAATTCATGTTATCCCGGACCATAAATTTTCATCAATCTTAAAAAGCCCCATCCCATGTCAGCGTTTGCCAAGTAATTGTTCCAAAACTATAAATTTTGTTGTAAGATACCAAGATCAGATATTATGTATGGTCTTATTTACATGTGACCCCTTGACAATTATATGTATGGTCTTATTTACATGTTATCCCTTAACAGTTATATTTATAAGATCTCACCCTCTACACACACGAATCAGTCTGCATCTTTAAGCACGTGAATTGCCGTAACGATAGCATTCTCATAGGTTGTAAACTACAAGAACTAGAGGGACGTAAACACACAAAACAAATAAATAAGCAGAAACAAACAGACAGACATCAATAGTACCTTGGGAACTGATGGGATGAGCTTCAGCCTACTATTTCGGAACTCATCGTCACCATCAACAAATCGTTGCAACAAGGAACCGTGTACCAATTCCCTACTCACAAAATAAAATACCATACTGTAGTGCGTTGAACCTGGGACCTGTAGGACTATGGTGTTATTTCACTTCTAAACCAAACACATTTCAGATTCAAATTTCACAACCAAATGATCGGGAAAAAATTAATTAATTAATTAATTCATATCCAAATGAAGAAAAGCAACTTACTTGCAGATTTATGATAAAGGAGAAAAGCCCTTTTCAGAGGCAACCTAAACAAATATTTATAAAGAAAGGTTGAAATCAATAACAGTCCAATGAAGAGTTGCAACAAAATTAAAATTACATTAATATTAAGCAATTCCCATTGATTAAACCATCTAAAATGTTATTTAAACTAAAAGAAGACAGCTAACGTTTGTCCGTGTAAGTTTAAACAAAATATACTCGAGACATAATCTAACAAAAGGGAAGGAACTTTGCATGAAGTTAGCAAGAGGCTCTTTGAATTAATCACATAGTAGCTACAGAACAACTAAACTACAGAATAGACTCAAGGGACCAGAGAGGAGCACAGTAGCTTATGCACTTAAGTGGAGACAATTGACCATCTTTACCCACATTGTCAAGTGGCTAAGACCGCTATGGCAGATAGTCTTCCTAGCCCATTGCATGTCTTTGATGGTTGAAAATGTGGTGGGCTTGGGTCTAACAAGATGGATAAGGACATATTGAGATGCATGGTTTTGTCAATACTGTGGACAATTTGGATTCGATGGAGAGGAACATTACAACTTTTGAAGGAAGAGACATGGAGCTGATCGCTTTTCATGAGAAAGCTAACTTTCCGGCTATTTTATGGGGATCCACAGATAAAGCTTTAAAAGATTTCCTGTTATATCTGATAGTATTGAACTGGAAAGATGTGATAGGCCAATAGTGACACCGTTTTGTTTCTGGGGGCAGCTGGGGAGGTTTTTCCCAAATTTTCTTGTTCATGTTTCTGGCTCCCTGTACTTTAAATGATTCCAGTTTTTTATACGTCCTTGTTATGTTTACTGTATTATCCCAAGAGGATACTTTGCCCTCTTTTCCTTATCCTTTGTATTTGAATCATAAATCAATAAAAGGAGTATTTCTTATCGAAAGAGAAAATAGCATATGCACTTAAAGCAGCTACAGACAACTATTAACAGCAAAAGAGTATTTAATGCGGGGGAGCTTCTGGTATACATACCTGTGCTGCACAACCTTGACGTCTTGCAACATGGTCCATTCTCTTCGTGTCTTTAAACCAATCAACGGCAACCAGATCCATTAAATGCTTTCCTGCAGGAATCTTCATATGCACAATGCAAATGGAATAACCAAATAAGACCACAAGAAAAAGCCGTTCATTCAAAAGAATTAAAAAGGAATCACAAGAAAAGGCAAACCTTTGTTTTGTTATAACAAAAATGCTTGCTACGGACTCTGAAGTTGTTCCCATCAGAAATGTTCCAGCAATCACGAGCTTTATCACGGTCATCACGTCGTAGATTGCCCGTAAAACAGGATAAATCAAATTGTACTTCTGGTTCTTCTTCTACGGGTTCATACCAGGAAAGCCAAAATGGTTAGAATCTAGACTGAACTCTACACAATTTTACATTAAACCGAAACGGAAAATTGTAACTCTACAATTTTCCTGACTTCACTCTCATGTCCGTTTTGATAAGCCTGCAGAATGAGAAAAGAAAATGATAAAATCTCCTTAAAGCTATATACATGACAAAACTTTCTACTGAAGCATGAACGGAACCTCTTGCTCAGCCTCAGCGATTTGAAACTCCTCATCCTCTTCAGAGTCTTCATCAATCATCATCGAATTTCGATTTGCATTGCTTACTTGATCAAAACCGACGGAAGCTTCTTGTAGTTTTTGACTCTTCCGTGAGGAAACGGATGCCGAGGTCATATTGACCATTACCGGGATTCTCGAAGGAGCATTCCTTTGATCTGATTGGGCAAACCATTCACGTAATCCTGCCATAGGACAGACATTAAAGAAAAATGATGCCATTTAATATTAGGAAAGCATGCATTCATTGAGATAAACATTGTAAAGAACAAAAATTGCTAGTAGAAAATCAGACGTGACAAGAAGTCCTTCTACAGGGCAGCATAAAGATGACATGGAATAGCCAAAGCAGAAAACAACCTACAAATACAAAGAATTGAAACCACTACATACAGCTCTCCAATCAAG
>CM046372.1:26448126-26717339 GCA_025413025.1 Ficus hispida
TTTGAGTTTTATTTTATATAATTTTAAACATGCCATATGTCTCTCAATCTTTACTATCTATTCATGTATATAAAAGAATTATGCGTGAATAAAAAAAATCATGAATTTTACTATATTAAAAAATAAAAACTAATATCAAGTTTGATATTTTATGGATATTTTCATAGAAAGTTTCAGAAATTTACACGATATTTTATCATTTACTACTACACTTTTCACGGAAATCGATATTTTTATTAAAAAAATTGATATTTATGGAAATTTCAAAGGAAATTTTAAGTATATTCTACAGAAAAAATACGACACCCCTGTTTTAATATCGGTACTTCCAAAATACAAGAATTTCATGGAAATATCAGTATAAATGTCAATTTTTCAATCTTGGTTTTTTTCTTTTAATGAAAATACTAATGCACCCTCTATTTAGCTTAAATATCACTTTTGCCTATTTTATTATTCAATTATCCAAAAGACCCTAGATCTGATGTACTATGATTAATAAATAATTGATTGAAAAATTAGTAATATATATTGTAGTCAATCAATGATTAATTAGGATCAATCAGTGAGTGATTACAATCAGTAATTTATTGACTAAATTAATTTATACTATGTGGTTAGTTAGATTTAACAAAATTGATTGATCATTTTAAGAAAAACTATCATTTTCCTAATTTTTAAAAACTTCACCATTATTAAAAAAATTCTAAAAAAAAATGCCATTGAAATATAAATCTCTAAATGCAATAATAGAGTAAATATTCTTTTTAACAAATATTTATTATACATCTGCAACAAATTTAATTTATTGATACTAATTACAAATTTCACTTTTTTCATATATGCAGGAAGCAAGTGCAAAATTCTACAACTTCCTTTGGAACCTACTTAATTTGGAATTTTTATCCTCCGAAGTCCAAACCTCAGTGCTTTGTTTTTTTTCCTCCAAATGCCCCATGTCCTCCCTTATTTCTCTATACATCTATGTATTCTCTTTCTTTTTTCTTTTTTTTTTTTTTTTCCCCTTTCTGGAACTAGTCCATTCTCAATATATTGGCTATTCTTTTCCTTTCCTTTTTTTTTTTTTTTCAAGGAAAGAACATTTTTTTTCCTTAGAAAATGAAATTTTAAGAAAATTCTACAACCAAAACGATGGTGGGAAATTAGGGAGACATTTTTTTAATGGTAAATGCGTTATCTACTTCAATGACAAACTTTCATTCATCAAGATACCCTTTTTAAAAATTATATATATGACAAATTAGTTTTTGTCTTTTTCTTATTTTCTTTTAAACTATGTTTTGGTCATTTTCTAGTAAAAAATGTCCATCCTTTTTTCATTGAGAAAAGGATAGACATTTTAAATCTACATTCTCTGAAAATTGTAATAACTATCCCTCAATATATATATCTATATATATATATATATATATATATAGAGTAATAACTACTATTTTTATGAAACTAAAAAAAAAAAACAACAAACTTTTAAATATTCAAAGTGTATGACAGTAAATAGATAGATAATTAACATAGTAAATTAATCATTAAATATTTTAAGAGAAAATTACCTAAATAACTACATTTTTTAATCTATTGACCAACATGAAAATAATTCCCTATTCTTGATCAATATGACATAAATTTTAGTTAATTTTAGTTTAGTTTTGTGTTATGTTAGTTTAGTGTTTATTTTTATGTCATGTTAGTATAACAGTTTTTAAATTTATGTTATTCAGTACTTTTCCTTATATTTAAAGCAGGCTATCATGTGTTTTTTTTTTTTTTTAAAAAAAGGAATACATGTGTTTTTCAGTCAATCCAATTTGTGGTTTATTTATTTATTTAAAGTGAGGAAATTTGATATTAAAGTTAAGCTATATCTACAACCACCAGATAATTCACTTCAATTTATAATTGTAAGTTAATTACTTATTTCTCCCTATATTTTCCGATTAAAGCGGGCGATTTTGTGAGTGTTCTAAGTTGATTTTTCTCTTGTTCTTTCAGTTTTAATGACATCTCCTATCAAATTTGTTTCATGTATTTTCAAAAACAGGCTATTAGGAGTGAAATAAAATAGCCCTATTCTTTAGTTTGAGTTTCCTAGTCATATATGAAGATCTTTTAATGCAATTGCTTTCGTGTAATTTTTTTTTTAATCTCGACAAATATATGTGTAGTTAATGATCATGATTTGGTGGTCCTTTGGCTTAATGCCAGATAGCTGCAATATCGTATGTGTGCCACAAATAGTTTAGTAAAATTTCCTGATTATAATTAGTAAATAATAAATACAATCATACGAGTTATAGTTTGTCTTTTTTTTTTTGGGAAATTATTTCATGTTCATTATATTTCATGTTCATTATTACGTTATCTAACTTCCACTTTACTCATTAAATTTTAAAATAATACTTCATTTTACCCCTTTCATTAGATAGTTAGTTGGTTAAGGAAAGAAAAAAAAAAAAGGGAATTACTCTCATTGTGTTAGGATTTTTGTTAAAAATAAATAGAAAAAATATTACATAACAGTACTTAATTCCCTTTTCTCCCTTTGTTTTTATCCGAGATTATAATAATAAGAGTTACACGTACGGGGACTAATAAAAAATTTAGAACTGAACATATTCTGATTTAGATTGCCGTTTACAGAAGAATTGTAACTAATTAATCAGATTGATTACTTTTTATTGAAGTTAGTAAGTGAATAAGATGACTTGGTTCACGTACAAAATCTATGCTAGACTTTTTTTTGTAGATATATAAACAAATTCATCTTAATACTATTAGAAAATGAATGGAAAATATATCTCAATTTCAAACTACACAAAGCATCTTTCATTTACAAGTTCAATCCCTATGAAGTTTATGTTATGGAATCAAGCGAGATCTACTCTTGGTGTGTGGATAAATGTTACACCAAAGAGGCCTCATTAAAACCCGAGGACGGGAAAAAGAGTGCATGATCTCTCTTCCATTGACGAAGGTCTCCGTTCTGAGGCTGCACCCACTCTTCAAACCGTCAATGCTGATCAACCACTTGAACTTGATATGTTAATCACCGAAACGACACTCGAATCATCATCATCGACCTTGTCATCACCAGAAAAGAACGTCAATGGGAACACGCTCTGCCGGTCATCTTCTTTGTTCTCATGAATTAACTCGCACACAAAGGGGTGCTTCAGTAGCATATCAGCGGTTGGTCTGTCTCTTGGGTCTCTCAGGAAACACTCCGTCAAGAAATCTTTAGCCTGTGTTGATAAGCCATTCAGGAGAGCCCGTGCTTCTCGATACCCGAGGGCCGTGCCATCATGATCCCATCGGAGTCTTCCGGTTAGCATTTTGAGAACAATGCACCCCAAAGCCCAAATGTCAGAGGGCTGCTCTTGAATCTGATCACTGACTATCTCCGGAGACCAATATGACCGAGTTCCTCCGACGAAACTCTTCCCAACCCTCTTTGTCAATCCCAAATCAGCAATTTTGGCCACATAATCATTGCCTTGTCGGACAAGTAATATGTTTTCAAGCTTCAAATCACAATGGACAAATCCCTCTTCATGAATACGCTTAAGCCCTTTGAGGATCGAGCGGGTGTGTCGCCGAACAGTTGACTCCATGGGAACTCCAAGACCCTTCTCCTTCGTACTCTCTATCAAATCAAACAACGTCCCGCCGGTGGCAAACTCCAAGAACACGTTGAGGACTAATCGGCAGTTGTCGGTGACTGTGATCTCTTCTCCAAAGCAGCGGATGATGTAAGGGCTGTCTCTAAACATATCGAGCAAAAACTTTTCCATTTTGAGGTGCCTAAAAGCTGAAATCTCGGACGCTGATTTCACAGCCATGAAAGTCGGGCAACCCTCGAATCGTGGCCCGTGGTTCATCTTCAGAATCGCCATGTGAACCGAACCGAAACCACCTTTTCCAAGCATATGCCCCCGCATCCAATCTGTATCACCATCGTAGGCATACATCATCTGTTCTTCTTCTCCGATTTTGTTCCTCTTCACTTCTAGACAATCTTCTACTCTGATTCTCTTCATCATAAACTTTGAGATTTCGAAAGTAACTTCAGCTCTGAAAGAATCAAAAATCAGTTTTTCTTTTAACGTTCTGCATCATTATGAAACTTATTGAAAGATTAAGAATGAAGGAATACATGAAAGATAAAAGCATGGTTCAATATCAAAGTCAAGAACTAAGAAAATATTAGCTGTTTGTTGAACAATCTTTCTACAAAATTTGAGTTTGACATGTAAAGTATCAACCAAGCCATGATTATAAGAAAATAGTTTGAAAAAATTCACCAAGCAAAAGAAGCAAACAAAACGAGAAAGGGTAATTTTGATTTAAGCTAGTAGGTGCATATCATTAGCAAATAATTCAATAACAAAAACCAAAATAAGAACCAAAAAAGAAGAAGAAGAAGAAGAAGAAGAAGAAGAAGAAGAAGAAGAAGAAGAAGAAGGAGAATATATGTACGTACCTAAATTATGCAGATAGGTTTTGACGTTTAATTATCTATATATATACACACACACACAAGAATAAGACATCTATAGGCTATTTGAATTTGATTTGGATTTGGATGTTTGAACTTTGAAGTGTGTTTGGGTGGAATTCAAATTTGTTCTATCCTTGTCCTACATAAAATCAGTTTTATGTTCTTTGGTCTTTTAATTAAAGTAGTTTAAAAAATACCTAAAAAATTAGTCTGAAAAATTAGCATATATTATATATCTATAAATATAAATATAGTAATACAATTTGAGTTTAATAAAATTCTAAGATCATTTATTTATATTCGAAATGAAACAAGTGTAGAAGTGTGCTTGTAGTTTTCTTTAAACAAAGAGCTTGTTTTCTTTTTGGAGTGAAACAAGAGAAAGAGTGCTTGATGATAATCCTTTTCCTTTTAAGAAAATTCCACCACCTATACGATGCAGGAAATTTTGATAGAGATTTTGATTTTTGTTTTTGTTATTTTGTTATTTTGTTATTTTAATTATAATGTTAAATGCATTATCTACGACTATGGTAAACTTTCATAATTTACCTAAATATCTTTTTTTTTTTTTTAAGATTACTCGGGTGCACAGTTAGCGGTTTATGTGGATTTGTTTTATGACAGTTTGTGAAAATTATAAACCATAACTGTTAAGAGTTTAGACGGTTTGAGTGGTCGGATGATGTGAGTCAAAATAGAAAATAAGAAAAAAGAATTTTGAAACTTCTTCATCAATTATAAAGCAAGATTTTCTTTTTCGTTTATTTTCATCAAACTACGAAATTAAGTTCAAGTTCTAATCACAATCAACTACTCCTATGAATCTATGATCTTATCTCAAGATTCAAAATACATGTCACGAAAGAATAACCCAAAAAAAAAAAAAAAAAGATGATTATATTGAAAGGATAAAGGTATTCAAGATAATACACCAACTCTTTCTTGAAAATAAAAAAAGGGGATGATATATTAACATATTGACAATAGTTCAATAAAATAAAACACTAAATAAAACATGTTAAGATTGAACAAGATATTTTAATTTAAAAAAATTAATTTAAAAAAAATGTGCCAATATTCATATTTTTTTTTTTTCCACGTTTTTCTTGGTTCTCTTACTTTGCTATCTATATGCTCGTCATGGATTTCATCATGGTTATCTGCACTTGCAGGCAATACAGTATATGAGTCTGTCCCGAAATTCTTACGCATTGGAAGAAACCCGCACCAGCAACCATTACGATTGCTTCAATCTCGCGATTGAATTACAAGAAATAGAAGAATGCTGCGAGATCTTTGAAAGTGTTTGCAAGAGCATAATTTCCCTATGTCTTGTTGCTTAAACCGGACTGGGACTGTAGATATTTATATTACCAATATAGCAGAATTGTCAAATTAACCAGATTGGTAAATTTTTTTTAAAGTGAATAAGATGACTTGGTTCAAGTACAAAATCTATATATGACGACTTTTTTTTAACCAAGAAAACATATATAGATATATAAACAGACTCATCTTAATAATCTTAGAAAATTAATGGAACTATCTGAATTTCAAACTACACAATGTATCTTTCATTTACAAGTTCAATCCCTATGAAGTTTATATCTACGAAAATTGACATTATGGAATCAAGCGAGATCTACTCTTGGTGTGGTGTATAAACATTACACCAAAGAGGCCTCGTTAAAACCCGAGGATGGGAAAAAGAGTGCATGATCTCTCTTCGGTTTACGAAGGTCTTTGCTGTGAAGCTGCTCCCATGCTCTTCAAACAAACAATGCTGATCAACCACTTGAACTCGATATGTTGATCACCGAAACGACACTTGAATCTTCATCATCGACCTTATCAACAGAAAGGGGCGTCAACGGGAACACCCTCCGCGGGTCATCTTCTTTGTTCTCATGAATTGACTCACGCACAAAGGGGTGATTCAGTAGCATCTCGGCGGTTGGTCTATCGCTTGGATTTCTCATGAAGCACCCCTTCAAGAAATCCTGAGCCTGTGTTGATAAGCCATTCGGGAGAACCCGCTCTTCTTCATACCCGAGGCCCGTACAATAAGCATAATGCCAGTGGTGTTTTCCGGTTAACATTTGAACAACAATGCACCCCAAAGCCCAAATGTCAGAGGGCTGCTCTTGAATATTATCTTTGAACATCTCCGGAGGCCAATATAAACGAGATCCTACGGCGGACTTTGTTCCGATCCTCTTTGTCAATCCCAAATCGGCAATTTTGGCCACAAATAAAGGATCACCACCGTTGTCATTGCCTTGTCTGACAAGCAATATGTTTTCAGGTTTCAAATCACAATGGACAAATCCCTCTTCATGAATACGCTTTAGCCCTTTGAGGATAGAATCGGTGTGTCGCTGAACAGTTGACTCCATGGGAACTCCAAGACTACCCTTCTCCGCCTTTGTCCTTGTGATCAAATCAAACAACGTACCGCCGGCGGCGAACTCCAAGAACACGTTGAGGACTACTTGGCCGTCGTAGGAGACTGTCATGTCGTCTCCGAAGCACCGGATGAGTAAGGGCAGTCTCTAAATCTTTTGAGCAAAAACTTTTCCGCCTTGAGTTTGTCATAAGCTGAAATCTCGGACGCCGATTTCACCGCCATGATAGTCGGGTAACCCTCGAACCGTGGCCTGTGGTTCTCCTTCAGAAACGCCAAATGAACCGACCCGAAACTACCTTTTCCGAGCATCTGCCCCCTTGTCCAATCTATGCCACCATTGTCGGGATGCATTATTTGTTCTTCTTCTCCGAATTTGTTCATCTTCACTTGTGGATGATCTTCTTGTTGAGATTTTAAAAGCACCTTCAGCTATTATAAACAATTAATGGGAAAAAATAAAATAAGAAAGAGAAGAAAAGTTTCTATTTTAACAGTCTACATCATGAAGAAAGTTATTGAACGATTAAGAAGTAATTAATAAAATATAAAATTATGGTTCAAAATCGAAGTCAAGAACTAAGAAATATTAACAGTTTGTCAATTAATTTTTCTCCAAAATTTGAGTTGGACAAGTACAGCATCAACCATGACATGATTAAAAAAAATAGTTGAAAAAAAAAATCACTCAACAAAACGAAAGAGGGTTTTGATTAAAACTAGTAAGTGCATACCATTAACTAATTGCGTAACAAAAACCAAATTAAGAAGGAAAAAAAAAAAAAAGAATTTGTACGTACCTAAAACTTGCAGAATGGAGTAATAGGTTTAGAAGCATGCAAATTATATATATATACTAACAAGAATTTGTGAGGCGGCATTTAAATTTATACTATCCTTGTCCTACTCAAATCAGTTTAAAAATAATAATAAAGAACATTAAAAAAATACGTTCAAGATAAGAGAGAAAAACTAGGATCATTTAATAATTTGAAATGAAGTAAAACAATTTGTGTTGGAAGTGTGCTTGTAGTTTTCTTTAAAGAAAGAAATTTTTTCTTTTTTTCTTTTTCCTTCCTTTTGGAGTACTTAAAAGAAAGAGAGAGAGAGAGAGAGAGAGCTTGAGGATATTCCTATCTTTTTAAGAAAATTCCACCACCTATACGATGGGAGGAAATTAGGTAAACATTTTTTCTAAAATGGAATATAAATTATCTACAATTATGATAAACTTTCATTTATTAAAAAAAAATACATATATCCTTTCAAAAAAAATAAATATATATTGTGTTATTATCATTTAACAATTAGTTTAGATTCCTTATGGTTTAGATGGAAATTTATGTGGAAGCTTATTACCAAAAAAAAAAAAAAGCAATTTATGTAAAGTAAAGAGAAGACAAAAAAAAAAAAACCCTAAAAAAAAAGGATAAATAGAATCAAATTTGCATGTTTGTATCTGAATTGTCATCACCTAAATACCCGCTGTATATATGTTTGAAAAATAAATTTGATAAATAAATTCAAATTTTTATGGGAGGTTTTAATTTTTTTTTTTGAATTAGTGTCCAAAAATGGACCATAAATTACAAAAGAGTAGATTCCTCAGAGACACGGCCGACGTGGACAGTATATGCAACTAATCAGACTTCTCTGACGATGGAATAGGAGAAACCAAAAAAATATACATATTTCTATATATATATATATATACTGATTTTGCTTGGTAAATCTATAATTATGTCATATATTTTCTTCAATCAATTGTAAAATGTGAAAATTGTGCCAAGATATTAATTTGGTAAAAATGCATCGATGTTAACAATAGTTGATTTTTTAGCTACCCAACATGAACCCGAATGGAGGTATACAGAAGCCATAATTATAGATTATGTCCAATAATTTTTTTTTTTAAGGGAAATTATCATTTGTCGAAAAATATTTCAGTATAGAGGGATAACTCAAAGCTATAA
This sequence comes from Ficus hispida, assembly GCA_025413025.1. Lineage (NCBI taxonomy): Eukaryota > Viridiplantae > Streptophyta > Magnoliopsida > Rosales > Moraceae > Ficus > Ficus hispida. The sequence continues at coordinate 26,457,023 of CM046372.1, forward strand.
AATATATATATATTTATTAATCATAATTCCCTCGAGGCATTCTATTAGAAAAGGCATAGAGAATTAATAATAAAACCGCAAATTCTTCCAATTTCATTTCTCAAAATATAGCTGTGTTACAGAGACAAATGCTAATATGCAAAATATAACAGCCAAAAAAAAAAAAAAAATCTGTAATGGTGAAAATATGTAAATTTTATAATATCAAGAACAAAGGAGATTAAATAAAAGACAAAACCGGACACATCAAGGACATATCAAGAGCCATCACCTCACATATAAGAATCAAAAAGAAAAACCATTACTTGTAATGTCAGACCAAAGAATGTCAAATTCAGCTTCTGTCACTGGTGATGGTGAGAGTTCAGTTCTCCGTCGAGTTTCAACTTCTAACAACTAGAAGGATTCACGTTCCGGCATTCTGAGACGTCGAGATGCGTCGTAGCTCCTTTTCTTCTCTATTCATCGTGTGGCAAAAATTTAAAGATATTGGGCTTGTATTCTCTCTCTGTTTGCTTCCCACCATAACTTTGCATGCACCTCCCCGAATTTTTCGCGGCTGCACAAATAATGAGAAAAAAAAAAAAAAAAAAGCCGAAAACAAAAGTGTTATGACAGGCATTTCATGAACAAAATTAGTATCACAATGTCAAAAAATATATATATATATATATATATCAACCAACAAATCATTTTGATAACCACTAAAAATTGCCAAACATGAGAGAGGACTCATAACCCAAGACCATGTTTGGTAGGACAAAATTAGGAGAAAAGGCGAACGGCGGGTGGATTATAGGATGCATGACTTGTTGGTACGAGGGTTTTGGACGAGAGAATTCATACCAAACACAATAACAGAAAAGCTCCCCCACTTCTCCATTTTCCTCACCAATGTAATTATTTATATCTCGATCCTAATTTTCTTTCCCTCGAACCAAACACAGCCCAGCCAAAATGGGAGACAAATTCTGCTTGTGGGGTGCAAATAAAAATAACACTTCATTACCTGAACCGGACGCGCCTGAGCTCCCTAGTGCCATCAGCTAGCTGTCTGATGGTAATGTAGACTCCAGGTTCATCTTGCTCAACCCATTCTGTCTCCAGGTCACTGGCATTGCTCACTGAAACTGAAGCCTCGTCGCGAGATGAGGTTGTCGTCCGCGATGCATCCAGAGATGATGTCTCTCCTTTGTGGCCGCCCATAACATAACCACTAGACCCAGCATTGAACTGATGACCACCACCCCCACCGTGATCGTAAGGGTCGGGTGGGAAATACTGTCTACTTCCAGGGGGTTTGTAGTGGCTCCTCGGTGTCCAATCTTTGTTTAAAGACAGAGCCGGGCTTTCCCTCGCAGATCCCATCCTCGAGTAATTAGAATCTCTCTGCAAGTCGAGTACAAGTATCTTTTAGTAATAATTATCTGAATTTCTATTGGAATGCCTCAAATACATAAGAGCAGGGGGACAAAAAAAAAGTAGAAATCTCTCGGCAAATTTTTCTTCCTACATCATCCAAACAAAAAATACATAAACATTGGAACAAAATAGCTTGTCCTACCCAAACTCTAGTGACCAAACTACTTGGTCATTTAAATTTAAATTCTTTTCCGACAACCACTGACTGAAGTCATGTTTAAAGCCTTCCGCAGTCCCCGTTCTTCATTGTTGGAAAACAAGTATATGATTGTTTATAATTTTTTTTTATTCATATTTATAATCTAAAAGATCTATGCTTATTTATAGGAGCGCCAGTTGGTATTAAGATGCTAATCAAGTAACATCGTATCAAAGAAGCAATTCTCAAGGTTTAGAGGTTTACCTCATCCTCAGACCTCGATGGAGTCTGAAGAGCTTGCCGGTTGAATCTCTGTACATTGTATAGCTCCATGATTCGGTCATAATTCTCGCCCCACCATCTCTGAGCTTGCCACTTGTCAAACATTTCCCGGCTTGAAAATTGAAATGGCATGTCAGCATGTGCTTTGTTTTTGTTATAAAGCATGCAGATTCAAGAATTAAAAAATTTCTGATGCAAATGCCCTTTGTTTAACATGGGGTCCGATGTACTATACACTGACGCCTCCTTTGAAAATATTGCTAGGCAGAGTAATAAGATTAAAAAAAAAAAAAATTGGTTCCAACTGATGCTCTTTCGAGACTCTTGTTTTGCTAACAGACATGTATGAATGGAACTTTGTCCATTCAAAAACTCGGAAAAGTTAAAACTTTCTGTAATATGATATAACTGGGCTTGGGTATTATGGTTTGTGGCGATCATATAATAATGGCCTACATTCAATTCATAATTGCTTAAAGATTCTTACAATACCTGAATCGAATTCGTTTGAGATCGTTTCCACCATTTGGAAGAGACACAAAAGTGATGTGCACGCCAGGCTCCACCTGCGCCATCCACTCCTTATGTTCATCCTCATCCTCTAACACCACATCACAAGACTGGGCCGACACGGACACTCCTCTGGGAGTCTGGTCTCCACTCAATAACCCAGAAAATCTCGAGTCTGGTCTTGTAGATGGGTGATGACTAGTAAAGTCCCAAGCAGGTGTAGAACTTGAGCTTGCACCTCCTACATCAGGGTAAGGAACCCCTTCTGAAGCAGTATCAAAGTCTGGATAAGGTCTCTGTCCTTTCCGATAGCTACTTGACCCCGTGCAAGGCTTGCACTGCTTATATGCGCCAGACACTTTCAATGCCATGTCCTTGATCTGCAAAAAATTGGAAAGCAAGGTCAATAGGAATCCCTAAAAAACTACAAGTTTTTGCACAATTTCATTGTTTCGAGGTTTTATTCCTCGGAGTAATTAATCGTAATAAATCTTCGATATGACTATGGCCCATAGAGCCTTCTCTGAGACTCATAAGTGCACACAAGGATACAGAGGATTATATTGGATGCAGCTACCAAGCTGTGTTACTTGGTAAGAAAGATAAACGGATTATGTATGTATAAAGGAAGTATGCATACGGAATATCAAACATAAGCATCTACATATAAACACATTAAAATAAAAACTAAAAACAAAATGGAAAAAGTATGTTGCAAGTCTATTGAACAGAGAGCGAGAGCGAGAGAGACAAGGGGAATCAGTTGATTTAAGAGTCTGGATTGCAGGACAGTATTCTGCAAATTCTTCCTATCCGACAAATTGTCCCAACTGAACAAATTATCGATCATGATATAAAAGTTCATCGCAGGAACTTTACACATCATACAAGAAAATATTCAAGGCCTATAAGGTCTGTGTCACATATATATTCTACATGTCCCTGAGATGCTTAGGTGTGTGGTCCTTGTCGCAATTGGCACACGTCTAAGTGTCCTAAAAATGTTTGTACTTTCTCCATAATATCATGTCGTTGAACATGCTTGTGTTGCAGATCAAGACTAAATCTGACTAAAAATTTTCAACTTTGGGACCCAAAAAAAAAAAACGCAAAGGATGAAGTATTTCAAAGAGAAATTGCACGAATTCAAGTGTCAAATGAGTCGATGATTTTTCAAGTTACTTGAAGGTCAGCTTAATTATGTTGTGTCACGTCAAAATAGTTGCACAAGTCTTGATGGGGTGGGTTCACATCAACGTCGACAAAATCACATGGATGCATAAATAAATGGGTTATGATGTCTTTATACCATTGCATAGATTGCCTTGATTTGGCCTATGTTCCATTATTTTCACACACAAATAACTGTCAAAAACGAGCAAATGCTCCAGTTTTAATTTGGGAGAGTGACTTCTAACCAAGGCTACTAAAAGGGAGTTTCAGTATAAGTAAATAAATATATCCAAGGGAAAGTGTTAATAATAAAAATAAAATCTTTTTTTGATTGAAGTCAATCAAGTCAGGACTCATAAAGTCGGTCAGCATAATTGCCAAAGCTGACAAATTTTGTGTGATACATAACTCGAACCCTGATCTGGAAGACGCGAAGACTCCAACTAAAACGTCCTTTGCCAACATGCCACCACAGGAGGTAAAAAAATAAAATCTGGTTACTAAAAGAGTGTGCAATTTCAACTTTTAACTACTGAGACGTATTAAAAACTACAGTGTTGCAGCATAAAAATGCCAAAGGAAGGGGACTTGTCCACCTCATAGGAAGCAAAGCAAAGCCTGAAAACTATTTTGGCAGGAGCAAAGAGACAGATTCAAAAGTCTGGGAATCTAACAAAATGATATCTGAAAATGGTTGTGCAAATTTATCTGCTGCACAAAAGAACCCGACCGGTTCAGGTTTGGAATTTTTATTTTTTTATTCTTTATTTTTTACTTTATTTTTTATAAGTATTATGATGGAGATTTTGAAATAGTGAAACTGAAACGACAAAATTTCAAATGGTGGGCCGGACAAAAGGACATTTTCTTGGCTGTCTTTTTCTGGTAAGCTGAATTGTCTTTTTACAAGAGACCATCCATTGCTTACTTATTGTGGAATATGGAATAGCTACGTCATCAATTAATACATTTTTTACGAAGTCATTTGACTGAGTCCCATAGTCTACATTTACGAATCTCAGCACTTTTTTTCCCAAATAATATCAAAATAGATAACTAGTCCTGAGTTCAATTTTAAGATCCAAGAAAAATGATATACACCACAAATCTCGGTCACCAGATAGAAGAAAATAACGATTTCAATCTTTAAAAAAAAAAAATTCAGTTAAAAGCCAAAAAATTTGACCCCTCAAATTGGTTCTTTTTTTCTTTCATCATTCTAAAACTAAGATTGAATTGCATGATACATCCTAAATTTTTTATACATCGGACGTAAATAAATCCACTCTCACCCACGAGTAATATTTTTATTTTTATTTTTTCATAATTAGGGAATGAACGAATTCAAACTTTATTATTTAGGATGAAATCAAGTATTAGAAGTACCGTCCTAACTACCACCCGCCTCCACGAGCAATTTAGTTGGACAAAGGGTACATAAAGACACCTATGGTTCTTAGCCAAAAAAAAAAAAAAAAAAAAAACTAGGGTTCATTTTGTGTAATTCCCAAGTGCATTATTAAAACGTTCCCATTGATGAGTAATACTCAAGGACAGTCTAGTAGAGTGTAGTCTAGCTAGGCAAGGCAAGCTAACAGACTCATGTTCCGGCGTCGTAGCCCCTAAAAGTGGTGTGGAATAGAGGAAACTACAGCTTTATATTAAATAGAGTATACAAAAGAGGACGACCCACAATAAATTTCTAGGCAAAAGAAAAACCCCATTTTACCTGGTCACTACATATACAACGTTTGCATCTAGGAGCTACACTGCACAATTTGCGCGCACATTTATTGGGGTCTTTTTTTTTTTTTTTTGGGGGTAATTTTTCCTCCATAATAATAAATAAATGGGGTTTTATTTTTTGTGGTTTCCACACAAGACAATCACTAGTTGCACTCTAGCACTTTAAATTTTCATTCAATTCTTCACAACCAACTTGTGTGCCATTATTCTAATCTTTAATTCTTTTTCTTTCAATGAGACTGTGTAGCTCAATGCTTTGTGACCACACAGCTCGTGTTATTCACAACTCGTGTTATTGCATTAATCAAGATTGCATAGAGCAGTAAGAGAGATGCTATGTGCACTCATGAAGCATGATCATTACGGATACTTGAAGGGCTGATTTTTGTGGGACCCACGTCACTCTCATAATAGACCCCACGAAAACAATTGTAGCTTTTTTTTTTCCTCTAGTACTTGTTTGCATAAATATGTATCCAACATATATCATATTCTGTTAAAAAAAAAATCAAAATCAAAATGGTTCAAGAGTAACAAGGCCAGTGGTGTGGTTTGTCACATGCAACAGTTTCCCACATAAATATTCCCAAATAATAATAAATAAAAAAAACTGTCCCGAGCAATATATATAAAAACTAAACGTGAAAGATGCCAAAGATGGTCCCCACCATATCAGAGCCCCTAATCGACTTATGATTTTGTTTGTTTTCTCAAAGATGGAAAAAGAAAACTGAAAAAGCAAAGGTTGTGGGTGAAGCAATTAGACAGAGGATAAATAAAAGATAGAAAGAGAGAGAGAGAGAGAGAGAGAGAGAGGAGGGGGGGGGGGGGGGGATAGGATTACGAACCTGCGCCGTCAGGCTTTTGACGGCTTCTTTTGTACTTGGTGTGCCGCTTCCACGCGCTCCTCCTTCGTCTCCCCCATCATCTGCCATTTGCTTCGTACATGCTATGCATGTAAACATCTTTGCCCTTTTACGTTTTTACCCCTACAAGCACCACATAATCACATTAATACCCAATTTTTTTCATTCGTAAAAAAGAAATACTAACTTGCTTTCCTACGTCGTTTGATCTAAAAAATTCAAACTCAATTTTTTTTTTTAATAGTCAAAAATTTTTAATTAATATTTAAAATTTTATTTTTCCTTTTAAAAATTTCTTTACATGATGATTTATTACAGACATTACATAATAATATTTTGATGATTTTTTACATAATCCTGCCATAAAATACAGAATTTGAATATATTAATATGAGCTTCAAGTTAAAAAAGGAAAAAGAAAAAATTGTTCGAGGAATTTTTAGAAATGAATAGATCACAGAGACAGATTGTATAAAATGGCGAGATATGACCATGTTGTACAATTTTTGTCTTTCCAAGAAAGTTATCTTTGTCTAATATGGAGAAGTGAAAAGACAAAACTACCCCTATCTGAAAAGAGAATCTTGTGGGGATGAATCGGACCATTGGAACCCGGAGATTGGAACATTCTCCGCATACTATGGTCTCATATGGGGATTTGCTTGGAGCACTTACCAATAACAATTCGAAAATATTCAAAAAAAAAAAAAACTAACAAATTTGCAAGTAAATAAATCCACAGCTGACCCCACAACACAAAACATTAAAGAGAGAACAAAAATAAATAAATAAAAACTTTTTGATTGCTCAACGTATTTGGTAAGTGAGAAAATTTGGGGAGAGAAAAATCGAAAAAGTATAGCAAGAAAACAGTCATATATACATATTATTCTCTACACAAATGGGTCCATAAAAAAGAGAAATTTAAAAAATTAAAATTAAAAAAAAAAAAAGCGAAAAGGAGAAGAGCTCGGGATCAGAGTAAGACTGGGGAAAAAAAATAATGAGTCAATTATTGAAAGAAACACCAACAGAAGGTGGTCTGGTCATGGCATTTGAAAGTGGTCGTATTAGAGCAACCGGTACGAGTCATGTGCCTTTGCTTTTATGTACAAAAAGCCCACATCAAAATTTATGTACACACATATATATTGTTATATACACACAAAAAGAGAGAGAACGAATCAAAATTTTCCGAGGCCGAAGTTTCTGACAATCCCCATTCAACAAATCAAAAAAGAAATTCCTTCCTTCAACAATTGCTTTTCTTTCTAAAAAAAAAAAAAAACTAGTTTGGATTGGAATGGACAAAGGGACATAAAAGAAAACTAGAAAATTATAGTTATATATAGCATAATTATGAATTGAAAACGACTTACTCAATATCCCAACAGTTGTTTTGATTTGAATGTCGTTTTTGCCCTTCAGCTACACACCACCGATTGGCCCACTCTCTTCCACTTCTAATTCGCTTCCTACTCTTCAACCTGCGAGAAACAGAATATTTACTGTTACAATTATTTTTTATTTATTTATTTCGATTTTCTTTTTTTTTTTTTTGGGTAAAATTATAGATATTACTGAGACAGAGTAGAAACAGAGACTGTGTGTGTTAGAAAACGAGTCCAAAGTCCGAACCGATGGGACCGAAAACGTTTTTAAAAAACAGAGCCGAAAAAGAAAAAGATGAAAGAATATATATATGTATATAATATATATATGCACGGATTAAAAGTAAAGCGACGGTCTGTTTGGTAGCCGAGAAAGTAGATAGGAAAACGAAATTGTAGCTCTCTCTCTTTCTTATATCTTCATTTACCTTGATGGAAATCGGAATGTGAAGCTTAGCTCAGAAGCTCATCAATGCGGTTCCTGAAACGAATTCTGTCGAGACGCTTTTTTCTCTGATCCTTTTTTTTTTCCCCTTTTCTTTTTCTCTCGGACCAAACAGAGACAAAATCTTCGCAGCAAAAAACAAAATATGCCGAAAATAATCAGACTGATCTCCACTGAAGAAGAAATCCCTTCGATTTCGCTCCAACGAGACAGAGAAAATCAAACACGAAATCCACAAAACCGAAATGCCAGCGATGAAGTATTATTATCGTTATCCGAGATTTTCTTGAGGAAAAAAAAAAAAAAAACCAAGAGGGGGAGAGAATTTTTTTGACGTCGGAAAATGGTATGAAACGAAATCTGGAAAATTTTTCCTTTTACAAGGCAAGAAGAGACAAGTAGGGTGTATTTATAGGGGGGATTTGACGGCTTGAGGTTGCGCCGTTATGTTTGACGGAAAACAGGAGTTGAGGGGTTTAGTTCGGTCATGAGAAGAGACGACATGAGGGCCCACATGTCTCGGTGATGCAATGGAAAGGATCTCTTACGTGTGTGGGAAGTAGCACACGTGGCGGATTTTGGTTGGCTCTCATCTGAATTCAATTTTTTTTTTGGGCTTAGATTTTGGCCTTTTTTTTTTCCTTCTTTTTCTTGAAGAGATTTTTCATCTGAATAGCTGTGTAATGACATGTTTTATAATTATAAAAGTGTTTGTATGTGGGGCTATCTTTTCTTAGTTTTTTTTTTTTTTTGGATTTTAAGTAACGATGGATCGTCAAAAAATAATAAATAATTAAATATAGGGAGTTTAATTATGACGAAGAATGTTAATTCTATTGTTATTTACAGTTTATTATTATCTCATAATCTGACTCATCCGAGTCAATCCGAGTCAATTTATGTAAAAGTATTTTGCGATTATTATGTTACCATTTATCTAACTTAGGATTGGGATTTTAATGCCTTTTTTTGAGGTTGGTGAATTTGATGTTTTTATAATTATTTACACTATTTTGCTCTTCAACGTCATTTTTGGTACTAAAATTTTCTTCTCAATGACTGTAAAAAAAAAAAAAAAAAATTGAATTTGTTGGAATTGAATGCATTTTCTTCTTTAATATATAGGGAATGCTCTTTGTTTTCTTGAAGCTTGTTTTATAAGCGGAAAAACAGGAGGGAGATGGATGAGGGAGTTAGTAGAAGGATTTTGAAACCTATGATTAATTGATAGAAGTGGAAAAAGAAGGAAAGTTGGAATAAGAGATTTTAACTTCAATTTTAATCTTATCCAAATATAAAACGCATTCTTTTGGTTTTTTTTTTTTTTTTTCTCATGAAGATTATATACTTAATTTACTTCTTACTTTCCTTCTCACCAAACACTACATGAGAGGTAAATGAGCATTTTAAATCCTTTTTGGGATCTTTTTTTTTTTTTTTTTTTTGCATTAATAACACATTAAACACCCAACACACACCAACTAAAATAATCGATTATGGACAATAATTTGACAAGAAAAAAAAAACAAAAACAAATATATGGTGCTCAACAGTAAATGGATATGGTGTTTTTTTTTTTTTTTTTTAAATAAGGTACATGGAAATGGTGTTAAACAGTAGAAGAACTATTTGTATTAATAGTACCATTTACATATATGGTTTTAATGCATGTTATTCGAATATTTTTCCATCGGTAGGTTGTTTTACATAAACTAACTCTGTGATAGTTGCAATGAAAAAACAAAAAAGTAATTATATGCATTTCGTATTAATTTTGCTTTTAGCTGAAGTCAAAATGTTATGTCTTCATTTAAAAAGAGAACGAATCAAATTAACTCAAATAATAATAAAAACAAAAAGAATAGTAAATAAGTCAATAAACTTCGAATTTTTATCCTTAATTAATGAACCAAAACCTTGAATGATTGTCGTTTTCTACTACTTTGAAAGAAAAAGTGAGATTTTATTCATAAAAGCATTATAAAATATTGAAGCAGATTAGCTAGGTTTACAAAACTTCCAAACTTGCCAAACTCTGGCTACATAATAGGGGTTGTTCTCTTAATTATGACCTTATAATAAGGTAGGCTAGAACATATTAGTTATTTTTATTTATTTTTATTTTTTATTTTTTGGGGCTAAAGAACATATTAGCTCTTTAGACAAGCAGAAATATGCCTTACCGAACCCTTGACTATGTATGATAGGATCTTCTGACAGTAATGTGAAGCTCATGTCATTGACCATTCCCTCACCACTCTTCGTACACTTAATTTTTATATATTTCAGTCATACATATATGTAGAATGGATTTATTCAGACATAAGACCACATCACTTAATAAAAAAAGTGCACGGACTAATGTGATAGAATCAGATGTGAATCTATCACTTAATTATATCTGTTGATTTAGTAATTCATTAATAATCTTAGTCGTTTTTTTTAATCAACTTTGGTATTGCCAATTAGATTTGAAGTCCTGATATGTATTATATTCGAGTTTAAAAAATTGAAAAATAGGATGATGGAGAGTGTAAAACCTCTTCCAAAAAAAAAAAAAAAAAGAGTGTAAAACCTAGGCATAAAAGGAAAATTTTGATGTGATTGCAGACATATTATAGCGGTAATATTACACCTAACTCTACCTAAAAGTGTAGAGTTTAAATCCCCCTACGCCCAAAGTAAAAAAAAAAAATGAAAATTTTGACCATTAATGCACACTTAACATAATAACCATCTATTGAGCCCAGTTAATTAATTGTTTGTGATTACACTGTTAAGCAAGGTTGTGATATTTTTCATAAGACCATACTTTAGGGTGTTTTATTAAATCTGTGAATCCACGCAATCCATTCAATCTAATATAATTCATTGAATTAGAGGACCAACAAATTGGTATTGGATTAGAATTTTTCCAATCCACAAGTTACAAATTGGATGTGTAATGAGAATTTCTCAATCCGTAGAATCTGCAAATCCAAACCATACACACACAGATATATAATATAAAGTAATATTGATGAGTGAATAACAATATATTTTGAGCTTATTATGATTGATATATTTATTTGTTATGCTACAATTTGATTTATTATCAAAGACTTGAATATTTGAAAAAAAAAAAAAAGTTATTAATAAAGCCATGTTCATGTTTCTTTTCCTTTTTGATAATCGGCATGTTTGTTGAGATTCTTGGATTAAATTAGAAGAAAAGCTTAAAAATCGCGTTTTTCCTTTTTTTTTTTTTAAATATAATATGTACATTTTTTCCTCCTCAAACTTCCGAGTACATATTTCTACCGGGAAGATAACAGCCGTTCTATCCCTTGAACTTGATCATGATGTTCTCATCCAAACTTGAATTAATACAAAAAGTTCAAAAGGGTTAAATTTTGTAAACACAAGGTCTTATTTAAGTTAGAGATTAGTCGTCATGATATATTTGTGTTTTTCGATGTTTTTCAAATTGTAAGTTTGAAGATTGATTTTTCATTTGAATCTTCAAATAAATAAATAAATAAATAAGAAAAACCTCAATATATACACTTTGATCTTTTTAAATTTATGGTGCTAGATTATTTGCTAATTTAAGAAAGAATTAAGGAATGTGCCGGCCCTTAACTCACCTCTTTCTTTTCGTATTCTTCTCTTTAAATTTTGTCCCTCTTAAGTTGATTTATAAAAGGAGAAAGTGAAGAAATATCCCCCTTAAACTCACCTCTTTAGTTTTGTTCCTGTATAGTATAATTTTTCTTAAAAATAAAAGGGATTAGGGATTCAAACTATATGCATTATAATAAAATCAAGTGTATAATTCTCGTTAGATTATATATGCAATCACATTTTTTTTTCTCCTTTTAACCTAAACACCGATTTAAACCACTGCATGAAGATACCCCGCGCATGCCCTTTAGAAGAAACAATATATTAATGTGTTGTGTTTTCATTATTATTGCTTGTTTTCTATACAGGATGGTTTTTTCTTTGGGATTTTTTTTTTAAATTAAACGAAAAAAAAAAAAAAAAAAAAAAAAGGTCTATATGTTTACGCTTTTTTTTGTTTTCCCTTCTAATTTTAAGTTATGAGTATTGAAGATGTCTGATTTGAATCTCAAGGACCAAGCATAAAAGGAGAACAAATGAATTTGAATTTAATCCACTTTAGACAGTGATGATTAATTTTCTTTTTACGGAATTGAATAATTTGTGCTCAACTTTTACAATCAAGAAAGGTTTCTGCATGTTTCCGAACCAAGAAGAAAAAGGGAAAGTTTTGTAATTAGAAAAAAAAAAAAAAAAAAAAAAAAAAAAAACCAAGTTGAAGAGCTGTTTGCATATCAGCAACCATAAATTAAGAAACTATGTAGAGGTTTTTTTTTTTTTTTAATAAAGAACTATGTATAGTGTTTACATATGCATGTATGCAAAAATATGGAATTTTCTAGCAAGAATACATATATAAAGCGATAAAAATGTGGTTTTTATATCTTTTTCATTAATTTCAAAATAATTTATATCCAAACTTTAAAAAAAATTAATCAACAAAACTATATGGCACATATTATATATATTGACAAATTATATGAAGTTAGCTAACTCATTGATGTCAGGCAGAGTCACAAGTCACTTATGATTAAATAAGGTTTTAATGTATTTTCTATTTAATAATTTCATCTTTAAAAATTTTATATTTTTCTCCACTAAAAATTGATTATTTCTAAAAGCTTTATTTTTTAATATACATTTGCACTGAAATAATAAGTTATTCACCACTAATTGACGTAATTGATATGCACATAACGCTTTCCAACTTCTTCAACTTTCGTTCACTCTCTCTCTCTCTCTTTTGGTTTTTTTGTGAGACTATCTTCAACTTTCTTTTTGGTCTTTAATTAGTTATATATATATATAATATAATAATATAATTTCAGGAGCTAGATACCGGTGTTGAGACATAACAAAAGTTTTATCCTCTGTTAAGGCTAAGCAAATAAATTAATATTTATCTATGTACGTGCTTAGTAGCTAAGTAACCAAAACTATAAACACTTTTTATGTCTAATAACGTGTAGGAAACCTCGTTTTCATGAAAGAATATGATTTGTTTCTTGCTTTGGTCTAACACTGTTTATTTTATAATAACATTGAAAAAAGCAAACATTTATATATATATATATATATATTTATAACAATAAAGGAAAAACTTGTGTATAGTTGCATGGTAAACTGTTCAAAAAATCAAAAAAAGTGTGTCGCATGTGCGATCGAGTAGCTAGTTATAGGCAAGGTACCGTAATAAGTACGTGAGAGAGAGAGAGAGAGAGAGAGAGAGAGAGAGGACTATGAACTTATAAAATCGAAACCAGCTTGATCATGATCCAATGATTCTCAAGTTCATATGATCATGTATAATTTTCTCAAACTTTTGGCGTTTGCTTTTTCATCAAAAAGACCTCATATGCATTGTCTTTCATCACCAACTCTATATATATATATATATATATATATTTTTTTTTTTTTTTTTTTTTTTTTTTTGCCTCCTTTTTTGCTGGAAACCCTAACCCTATAGATTCACGTAGGAAAAGCTGTATTTTAATTAAGCAAGTATACCTTAGGAAGTTATATGTTTAGCTCACTGTTAATAATTAAACGCATAGTTTTATATTACTAAGAGCAATTAAATTGCATAAGAAAATAAACAAGGATGAACATGTAAAATCTATAAAAGGTTCGCATTCAATATGAGATTGTGTCTTCTTTCAGCTGCTGTAATAAATTACTATAATGATCAAGAAATTTCAAGACAGAAACTCGTATACCATCAAACTCTTTGTGTGTGTGTGTGTGTGTTTTTTTTTTTTCCTCTCTAATCTCTCTCATGTTGAACTCCTAACGACAACGTTCCCTATTTATAAAGAATTAGAAGGACCGAACTTAATAATTTTGAAGCGCTTTTCAAAACACATTCATAAGTAGTTTTTCGTCTTTCAATTTTATGTTCATTTATTTTTTACTAAACTTTTAAGAATATTAAATGATCTATCAGATTACTCTAGTTAACATTTTTTCTAAAATAAGTTTTAACGGATTCTAAATGGTGATTTAACAGGGGTTTGATAATCTACCTTATGGTTATTATCAAAAACTGGAGGTGCAAAACGAACAATTATTAGCACGTGACAAAAAAGTATTAGTTATCCTAGTACGGGATAAAAGAAAATAAGAATAATAACCTACTAGTAGATACCGTCATTACTTATTAGCGAACAGATATAATCGGTATATATAGATAATACAACCAAAAAAAATGATATAAACAGATATTTATGTTGTCCACTTTTGTCTCTGTTATATGGTATATATATATAAAATGTTTACAATAGAAACTGACTTCGTTTTTTTTTTTTTCATTTTTCTTAAAATTAGTATTTGATTGTTATTAATTAATATCTCAACTTTTTCATCCAATAAAATATTACAATTTTTCATTTTTATATTATTTAAATTATAAAACTTTCCTTTTACAAATTACAAATTTTAATAATAATAATAAAATATAGATATAATATTAGAAATAACACGATACATAATAATATAAATTTTAAATATATTATTTTTTCCTTTTTCCCTCTGTCAGATTTTTTTCTGCAAGTTTTTTTTTCTGACAAAAGGTTATAAGTTTTTTTTTTTCTAACAAAAGATTTTAATGAGGCACCAAGTTTTTCTAGGTAGATCCTATAACTAAGATGACAATTTTCGTTGTTAACTAGGTAGATCCTATAATTTATTTTAACTTAAAATCTCATTGATATGCTTTTTTATTTATTAATTTTTAGTTTTTTATACGAAAAAAATAGATAATTAGGTTATTAGGATATCCGTGAATATCTTAAATCCGAGATGAGAAAAACCAGTCCCGTTCTCATCAATTTAAATGTGTTACGAAATGGATATAAATAATATTTTTATTCATCAAATGGATTGACAAAAAGATCACATCATCCCAAATTAGTCTCGTTATCATCCTTACCTATAGCATTCACATTATAAATATATTAGATATAGTCTAATAAAAGATTGAATTTATATTATGAGATTATTTTTTATCGATACAAGATATCGTGCACTCATTATTTCTCCAATTAACAAAGGACACTTTTTTTTTTTTTTTTTCCTCGGAAGAATCCAACTTTTTTTCTTTTTGGGGTGGGGGTAAAATTCCAACTGGCCAAATTTATTGTGTTTGACCAAGTGCTAAATAAAAGTACATCTTATTAGCTTAGTAGGTCATGTCATTTGCATCAACAAGAAGCCTGATCATCTTGTTGAGTTAAATCAGGAGCTACACAAAGAGTAGTTTTTATCTGAATTTCTGACTCAGGCATTCCAAACCCAGCCAGTACAACTTCTCCTGTTGATTTTGTTCAATAAATTAAAAAATAAAAATAAAAATAAAAGTCATGGAAAAGAGAAAATATTCTGAACTCTGAAGCACTGAGAATGCACCAGAGTTTCAAAAAGAAACTCTTTCTGATCATCAAGAAATTGAATTTAATCAATCTTTTTGCTATGGAAGAACATTACTTATAAATCAGACAATATATATTGATTCAGTCTCTCAAGTCTCTGACACAGACGTCAAATATATATATATATATACATATATTTTTGCCTAGATCAGATCAGCCCCACCCGCACTTTCCCTGTATATATTGAGATATTTTTTTAGCTCTTGGACAAAAGAGTGAATTAGATATCCACATGTACTCAAACAATCCTTCAACCTAGTGGTCGTTGACTTGTCAATGAAGTGTTAAGAAATAAAGCCATAATTCAAACCGACCGGGTTGAATCGGGTGGGTTGCGCTAGGTAAAAAGTCTACTCGACTAGTAGTAAGAGTAGCCCGACTGTGTTATCGGATTACGTAATTATGTATGGATAAAACAGTCGATTATAACATAATAATAATAATAATAATGGTCGATCCCATAAATAGATAATAAAATTAACAAATAAAAAATATTAATAAAGAATAAACGTTCAAGAGATAAGCAAATAAAGAAAATAAAATATAAATGTTTTTGGAATTTTTTTATAACAAAATGAAATAAATAAAAATAAGATGAAGAAAAGATAGGTGAAGAATCTTAAATGTTTTTATTCAAACTCAATATTTCAAATTCTATATCTTAACTACACATTTCACATCCCAAACATCAGTCGGAAAATATAGATTTGAAAGAACAAATAATAGAAAAAGTAGTTAATAAAATTAATCTCTTCTCGTTAAGCAATCATAATTATTCTTATATGTCATTCGAAAGCGATAAAATACCCCACGGTAGAATGCAGTGAAAGATGTTCATATAAAAACAATTGAAAGAAAATCACATGTCACTAGTGAGTTAATGTACCGAATATAATAACTAAAACTGCTGTTATTATATAAATAATTATTATAAATACTAAGCAGAATAGAATAAAATGAAACAAATTTATAAATATTGAATTCAAAAAAAAAAAAAAAAAAAAAAAAGAACGCAAACAACCCACTCAAGACTCAGCCTTCCACTAGTGGTGTCTTACCCATAAAAAGGTGTGTTACTCACCTCACACTAATAAGAAAACTAAGGAAATAAAAATTGAAAATAAACTGAAATATATTAAATACAGAAACCTCACAATTCTTAAATAAATATTTTAACAAGCAGAGCCCTATATTTTATAGTGCTTTAGAGACTCAACTAAAAAGGGAAACAAAATAATTAAATGGGAAACTAAAACTAGAAAATAAAAATTAGCAAACTAAAAATAATATTATAATTAATTAGATAAATTAAATATTGATTTGAGGAAGAAATCGAGTTGATTTGATTCTCATTGAAGTACAAATGGAGATCCTGCTAAGTAAGAAATTCGGAAAGTGAAGGAATGCTACATACATCCGTCACATGACACGAATGGAAAGGTTGTTGCAAATAGTCGACGACGTGGCTTTCTTCAATTTGCTGCTTGGCTTGCTTGAGAGCTTATGTGACTTAAAGGAATGGATTACATGACTCAATTGCATGGTTTTTTGTGCGTGAATTTTGCATTTCTTATAAATCTTCAAATAAATAAGCTAAAACTATACATTTTCTAATTAAATGATTTTGAATAAAAATAATGAAAAAGTATAATTAAAACTTAAATAATTTAGCATTACACAATAATAAACACCAAATAAAGTGCACTTTTGTGTACTAATCATTTGTGTTTTTCAAATGTTAATGCAATTAATGTACTCCTTAATTAATTAAAAATTGATATCACTATATGTATTACGACTTTTTAATTCTTTAATTTTTAATTCTCTCCTTGTGTTCCTTAACTTTGCATTCATTTTCATTTTGGCCCTAAATATTTTAAAAAAATTTTACTTTGCTACTCTAAATTTTAAATTAGTTTTATTTAATCCTATTTGTTAGAATTCTCTTTAGAAACAGATGGTATTTAGCAAACCGAGAGACTTATGACAATAGCTGTTGGATAGCTGTTGGATGAGCTATTGGAATAGCTGTTGTTTACTTAAACGATTAGGTATTTGGTTGAGTCACTATTAAAATGAAACTATTTGCATGTTTTATTATTTCATAATAATTTAACTCAATTTCAAATCTAAATTTTCACTTGTTAAAAAAATCCCCACCATGCTTTTTATATATATATATATATATATATATATAATATTCAAGTATAATCTATAATTCAAACGAGTCATACAAATAAAATTGATCAAACTTTATAATGATATGATAATCTTTCAATCTTGTGTGGTGAGCGATGTGACCAACGCCAACTTTTTGGTGGTATACGATTCACCTCCCAAAAGAAAAAGCAACATCATCAGCAACACCACAAAAGAAAATTATGTTCGCACACTGATTAGATTTTAGGCGAAATTCAATCCACTCGCTTCGAGTCAAGCTAGGAAATAAATGAGACTCCTTTCGTTTCTCTAAAGCACTAAAGCGAGCAACGAGCTGAAATTTCTTACTTTTTTTTTTTTTAGGATTCGTTTGTTATTTTGATTGATAAGATAAAATTTTTAAGTTGATATTGATTGACTTTTTAAAAAATAATTCTAATTTTTGTTGATTTTTTCAGAAGAAAACAAAAACCAACCATATAGTATAGTTTAGTTTAAACTCAATTGCATCACTAAATATGGACTTAATCTAGAATGACTTAAATGTTTGAAAATTGTGTTCAAATAAGTAGAATATGTTTTCATTCTTTGCTGCACAACTCTCCTTAAAACAAGTGGCATTATTTTATTCAAATGTTAAAAACAATATCGTGTAGAGAGATAATTTCACCATAACCTAAAAGATATATCATATAAACAGGACAGGAAATTTAAATCATCCGAGTACTTTAGACTTTAAAAACATATATGTGAAATCGAGAAAAATGGAGTTCTTCAACAAATCTTAATATAGATTCTTACCGAAAAAATAAAAACTCTAAAAAAAAAAAAAGCATTTAACTATATTAAAACGATTTAACATTTTTTATCTGCATCACCGATTAAGAAAAAAACAAAAAAAAAAAAAAAAACTTGTAAGCATCATGATATTAAACATCAAATCTAACAAAAGAAAAAAAAATTGATTAATTCATCTATGAGTTTATCATCAAGTAATTTTTATTTTATTACAGTGTGGTTCCGAATCATGATCGGACATAAAAGATGCAATGAAGATGACGAGGTGGAGACCGCAATAAACAGAGGTTGTCAGTCAGAAGGAAGGAAAGAGCTTGACCGGGCAATTGAGTGCGCCGAACAACACATGAGCAAGACGTACGATACCCGAAGTCTTAAAAAGACAGCCTATAATGCAAACAAATAAATAGTAATTGAAATAAATCCCTGTTTTGTTTACCGTATAGTCTCGTCAATAAGGGGCGTGCCTATATGTGTAATGCGTGTGCACGAGTTGTTCCAATATAAGGTACAATTTTTTTTTTTTTTTTTTTACCGGTTAAGAAGAGAATAAAGATACTGTCTTCGCCCTTTCAGATTAACACTATTATAAAAAATATATTAATATTATAACTGAAACGGAAAAGAATCATTTATATGAATAAAATGGAATTTAATTTCTGAATATTAAATAAAAAAAACTACGATAAATGATAAATCATTCTCTTATCGTTATATCATCGTTATCTATAATACGAAATAAGTTAAGGTACTTACCAGTAGTACTGCTAGAAATGTCACTGATCTTCAGACACGCCGCTGGCTGTTTGGGGGGGTTGGAGTTTGGTTGGAAGGAATCAAGGAAGAGGAATCAGGAGTACTGTATTCCAAATCCAAATTGGAATGTACCAAAAGATCTCCCAATCTTGTCCGCCAAAAGCAATTAACAACAAAAAGATTCTCCATTTACTCATTTTTTTTTGGTTCCTTCTCTTCTGCAACTATTCTTTTGTCCTATTTGTTGTACTTCCAGGTGTCAAGACACACTCAGCAAATAGGCATGAGAACTAGGAAGACCCATGCGGATGGTTTGGTTGTTTTTAAAAATGTTTTTGCACGTAGTTTGAGGCGTGAAAATGGAAACGTTTTCTTATGATCCCGTTTGGTTAGCATTCTCTTGGGACCTCCACATTGGTTTGTTTCTTTAAGAAGGCTGGTTCGGATTCTATTATGTATACTCTCTTGGGATCATACCTCTTATTATAATCACTAATAATTTATCATGATCAGTATAGAACAACTACCGAAGGGATGTCAAACAGATCATATAAGATTAGTCGGACTCTTATATCAGATGCTTAATGGTTAATTCAAAAAATTTGTTTTTTAGGATTTTCAACCGTTAGTGTCTATTTTCCAATAACACAAATACAAGGGCCTGTTCTATTTTCTATCCCGAATTTTGAAACTCACGACATTCGAAAATGTCTTACAACCGGTACTCAATTTATAACCTTGTTCAACTAAAGTCAAAAAAAATAAAAAGGGGATGAAAACATACACATGACAGTTATGCGATTCAAAGGACCCGTTTAAGGTAACATCTGGATGTGATATTTTAGAATTTGGATCAGAAATATGTGTTTAGGGGGGAAAAAAAACTTTTAACAAAGTTCTATATATAGAAAATATTGTAAAATTTTGAAATGTGTTTGGAAAAAAAAATATACAAAATAGATATTACCTTATTCGTCTCATCGTTACGAGTATTGTGACATAAAATTCATCTAATTCTAATTTAAAATGAGAAAATTACGAACTTTTAAAATTTAAATTTTTAAAAATTAAAAAAAAAAGAAAGTTTAATATAAAATTTAAAATTTAAAATCTAAATGATATTTATCATCTTGAGAAGTGCCCTTATAAGTAATTCACCATGAATTAAAAACAATTCACTCTCTCTTGTTAGTGTTATATATTGATAGTGTGACTATTTTTTATATGTATATGCATGCCATACACCTCTATAATTTCATTTTTCCATGTAAAAAAAAAAATAGTCTACGATATTCTATATGTGCAGAGGCGGAATTACATGGAAGCCTACAAAAATGTTATCCCCATTAAAAATAAAAAAAACTATCCCATAAATAATGGCAACATTTTTCACATAATCTCTACTTTGTCCTCACAAAGTCTAAAAATGATAAAATTCTCATTTAACCACAATTAAAAGTTAATTTATCAAAAAAAAATATGATTTTTCTGTTTTGCCCCTATTAAAATTAAAACATTTTTACATAATTCTCATTAAATTTTTATTTTTTAAATTTTGATATATGTCTTTATTAAAATAGACAACACTTATTAATCAGATTTTCTATATAAGTACGTGGATTCAAAACTCACGACTCTACATCAAACATTTAATTTCTTCTGTTATAAAAAAAAACTAAAACTTTAAGTATATAATTTTTTTATTTTAAATTGAAATTAGATGATTTTTATGTCAAATACTCACAATAAAAAGACAAATAATACAAGATCTATTATATATATATATTTTTTAAACATATTTTAAATTTTTATATTATTTATTACATCATAAAACTTTTCAAAAAAATCTTTCTTCAAACACATGTTTATCGTCGAATATTCAAATATCATCTCGAGACATTCCCAAACTGTGCCTAATACGTGTGGTGGATAAAGAATTGACATTAACAGTGGTGTTCCGAAGCAATAAGGCATGGTCTGTACTGTTAGAGGAGGAGGGTTCCAATAGAGAACAAAACCCAACCGGCTCTGGACCCTTAGTCAGAGAAAACTCGTACGAATATTAGACACAGTTGTTTTGCGGGGGAGATACCCACTACCGAGTAACCGGCTGCAACCGGTGACTACACGTTTGGAGTTGCGGGCTGAAGAAGAGGAGTCTCTCTCTCTCTCTCTCTCTCTCTCTCCCCTCTCTCGGGCAGAGAGTGCCTTTCTTTATCCAGTAGAGATATTACTGCCCGCTGTCGCTTGGCAGCATTTGGTTGGTTGGTTGGCGGGTTAGGCTAAAGAGTTTTTATTTACACTTTTTTGATAACACCTGTTTTTTTACCAATTTGATTAAATTTTTAACAATATGATATATTAAATATTAATCTCCATTTTAAAATACTAATTTTTAATTGACATTGTAAAATAAAAAGCTTCACCGTAAATTTTTATATTCTGTCGTCATTAAAAATTGAAAATATTTATGTAATTCTTATACTTTTTAATTTTTAAATTTTGATATATTTTTTTTAAAGTTTCATAAACGTCCCTATAATTCTGTCATGGTATATGTTTTTTTTTTTCTTTTTTGGCAACGTGGGCAAGTGATGGCATGTTGACATGGGATGGGTAATGTTGTGTTGTAGTGTGCGTACTTGCTTTTTAACTTTAACTTCAATTTTACTGGAATATGTCCTTGGCTTTATTCCTGGGGCTAACCACTCTTTAAGCAAAGAATGGCTTGGAACAGAGGGACAACGTAACCATTTTTATTTTTCATTCTCTCTCTGTCTAGACAGAAGGCAAGCCAGCAGAACACACACTCTCTCTCTCTCTCTCTCTCTCTCTCTCTCTCTTTTGAGAGTTTAATGGGGATTTTCTCTCTCCTTCCTGTTTTTGTGAAAAAATGTGGATTTGGAGAGGCAAAAAAAAAAAAAAAAAAAGGCTTTAGTTAAAGAAGTGGGGGTTCCTACAAGATCTTCTTCAGCAAGAAAAGCATAGTCAAGGTCCCAAAGCACCTCTACCTCTCTCTCTCTCTCTCTCTCTCTCATCATAATATTGATAACACTTGGTTGGCCTTAGGAACCGAATTCAAAAATAACCCAAAAGTTAATTTAATTACAATATTGTAACCCCCTTTTGTTTGTCACGTTTCTTTATCTACTCTCTAGGCATGTATTAAGAATGGAAACCAAAA
Organism: Ficus hispida; assembly: GCA_025413025.1. NCBI lineage: Eukaryota > Viridiplantae > Streptophyta > Magnoliopsida > Rosales > Moraceae > Ficus > Ficus hispida. Next base: position 26,479,424 of record CM046372.1, read on the forward strand.
ACAAAAACAAAAACAAAAAAATGTACAACATTTGAATTGGGTTCTTGATTTTGGTTACAAAAATTCCATTGAGTAATGTCATTGCTCACACATTTCTCAATTGGACCTAATTCACCACTCAATTAATATTTGGGCACACCCTTGGAAACACGTTTCCAAAATTTTTTTCTCCAATTTTACTATTTATTTTTTCAAATATTACTAAAACAAAACTCAAATTTTAAAAGTCTATAACTTTATCATTTTAAGTCAAAATGAGATGATTTTTTTAAAATTATATAGAATTTTGAGAGAAACGAAATAACATCTATATAGTTAATTTTTTTCCAAACATGTTTCAAATTTTTATACTTTTTCACTTCAAATAGTTCATTTTCACCAAACTTATATTTTTAAAACTCAAATTATCTTCTACTTCCAAAACACTGTCTTCAAATGTGACCCCAAACAGGCCCTAAGAGTTCGGGGATGAAGTTCTAGTAATAAAAAGATCGGTGACCAATGTATCATTTACTAATATGTCCAAGGACGAACAACATCAATTATCCTAAAATAATATTTCTCAACAATATGAGAAATCTAGAAGGTACTCCAAATTTAAGATGGACAAATAATTTTCTCCACATAATTCGGATTTACAACCGTTTAGCTATAAACGTTTTTACGTGCTAAATTTAAAAAGGAAAAAAGAAACTCAATTTATTCGATGCATATAGTGATCAACAAGGCAAAGCATGATAATGATCATGATGATGCTATGTTTCTAAAGAAAAAAAAAAAACTCTTAGCTAGCTGGTCACTCACTTTTCTAATGTTTGTTCTTTTTGCCACCCTGAGAAAAAATTAAATAGTAGAAAAGAAAGCGCATGAAAGGCATATAAATATATATATATATACATATAAATATATATAAATATTGATGCAATAAATATGGTCTTGATTAGACCACTTTTTTAACGTTAGGAATGTTCTGTTTTTTCAAAGTGAAGAAAATGAAATAAAAAAATCGGGGTTTGTAAGTTTGAAAAGTGATTATAAAGCCATTCAGCGATCTTCCTCTAAAGTAGATCTCTATACACACAAAATCTCAATCCTCCTCATGACTGATCTTTCCCTATTTCCGATGTTTTTTTTTTTTTTATTACCTTTGATTTTTTATTTATGTGTGTTTGTGTCTGTCTGTCTTTCTTTTGATTTTGTGTTCCACACACCAAGCCCACCCCCATTACTTATGATCTCTTCCCTTGTTAAAAGAAGAGATCCAGGTGGATTTGGATCCTCCTTTTTTTTTTTTTTTCCTAAAATAAAAAATAAATAAATGATTTGGGTAGATCTTGAAAACCAACTCATTTAAATGCTAATTTATGGTTTTGGATTTAGTAGTTTTGCCCATTTATTAGCTATTTCTTTGGTTACTGTTACATCTATTAGGAATTTCCTTTTGTTGTTACTTCAATCCGGAACTTTGCAACCACGGAGTGTGACGGTCTTGCGATAAAAGATAACAGTAGTTGGTCTGTGAACAAATATTCTCAAGTATTAAGTGACCTTTTGAGAGTCTTTAGTGTGAATGCTTGTTTTTACCACTCTAGCAGTCAATTTCGAATGTACATGATCAAACTTCTGCATACTGTTATTGATAGCATATTCGGTGAGACTGTAATGACGCGCTCTTCGTCAAGTGCCGGTCGTCCATTCCCTGATTTTTTTTTAATGAGAACCTTACAATTTCCAGTGATAATTATGTACCTGAATTCACTATATTATGTATGGTTCGAATTCCCTAATTAAAAAAATTTTTATTAACATTTTTGTGTGTGTTTATGCAATGAAATAAAAGGGATAGGAAAGCTTCAATCTCGAAAATAGAGAGAGAGAAGAAGAAGAAAGATAGAAATAGGCCCACTTGTAAGAACAACTCTAATGGGCCAAACCATGGCACTACTTCCATTTTCCAACTTGCGCATGACATTGCACCACCACCATATGAGTTATGGAATGGTCCTGGAATTCTCAGAAAAAAAAGGTTTTGAAAAAAAAAATATACTTATATGTCTATTTATATATATATATATATATATATATGGTCCCTGGAGGTGGTGGGGTGAAAATTTCCAAATTTATCTTCCCAAGTTTACTTGTTTCTTGGTTTGATCAATTTAAAGATAGATTGTCACATCAAAATGGACCAAACTTACTCGGGTAAAATATATTATGATAGAGCATAGAGGTTTTTGTTTTTGTTTTTTTTTTAATAAAAAAAATTTACTTACTAATTATATTTTACTTACTAATTACTCACTAAAAAAAACAATTGAAAGACACGTCCCCCCCCACCACCACCACTGAAAAACCTAACGATGTTCCTCTTCATCATCTTCTCCGACCATCGTAACCAATGGGTAAGAAAAATCTAGCACCCCATCAAAGTTGGATCGGCGTCCCCTACACTAAGGCGATCTGGGTGTCTCGCTTCAACATCTAACCATGCTTCTTCATCTCTTGGGAATGGAAATCAGCATGTATGTAAAGTTTGGGTCATTTTCATATCGATTACGTCTATATGGTCATTTGATGTCATGATTCCTTTTTTTTTTTTTTTTGAAAAATTCATGATTCTATATGTCTGTCATTTTCAAATTGACAACGTCTCTTTGGGTTTTGTCCTTCTTTTAAAAAAAAAAAATGGTTTTGGTCATTATTTTAATTTGAAAATTTGAAGACCAGTTCCTTTGATAATTTTTTTGTTAGGTATTTAATAGTTTCATATACCTATTGTATTAAGTGATTCAATTGATAAAGAAATAGGTTAGTCATTATATTGTTCGAGTGGTTACGGACTCCTAATCGGCTCTTTCTTTTTCAGGAAAATTTAATCATTGTATCCTTATGTCATTATCATATATTCTCCGTCTATATGGTTTGGGTACTTTTTTGGTTTTTTAAATGTTTTGGACATTACATTTGTTTAGCAATTTATAAACAATGTACATTGATAATTTTTGTCGTGTCATTGATATATTGACTGAGTATCTATGGATTTGAAATTATGTATATAGTTTTTTGTAAATATTGATTGGTTTTTAGTAAATATATTTGAATATAATTTTGTACGGACTTAGTAATTATAGTTTAGACAACTGTTTTATGTTTGTTTCCATTTAATATTGAGAACATTATATTTTGTTATTTAAGATCAGGTCATTTTTATAACGACTGAGTTTTTATGGTTTCTAACCGAGTTTTACATTTTTATAAAGTGTTAGATTCAGTTAATGGTTCCTAATTGATTTTAACGTTGACAAGAAAGTACCATTGCAAAAAAAAAAAAAAAAAAAAAAAAAAAAAAAAAAAAAAAGGTCTAAAATATACAAGGGAAAAAGGCAAAAGATTGTTAGCAACTGATGACGAATGGCCTAAGTAACAACTTCAAAGGAATGTTCTGTTAGATGAGCATGTGATTGACTGTGGCTATACATTTTTATTTTTATTTTTTGGTTTTTAGTCCTTTTGGTTTCAGTCCTTGAGGATTTTTAGTTCATATTATATTGACCATGTTATTTTATTTAAGACATCACAGACTAACAAGTAAATTTTTATTTAATGTATGTCAGAATGGTTATTATTCTATAGACCATATGATCATTATAATATTATCATAAAACTATTTTTATAGACTTTCTGTCATTATAATATGATGAAATAAATAGCACAAAACACTATCTACCACATAAACTATTTGTACAGAGTGTTTTTGTCAATTTGATATAGACCAAGTACATGTAAATATAAATTTGGATTGTGAGAATAAGTGATAATATTAAAATCCAGGAATAAAAAACTTGGTTTCAAAGAATTAAACGAAAAAAAATATCTTAAAAACTAATTTCATGAAATTAAAAAAAACAACACAACAAGTCTAAAAAAAAAAAAAAAAAAAGGAAGAAAAACAAAACAAAAGCATTTGTTCGTTTAAAAAAAAAAAACCAAGTTGCCAAAAATGTAAATAACATTAAAACAAAAATATCCTTCTCTTAAAAATAGAACAAAAGAACTGAAAATATCTAATCGATTTAGAAACTGAACTTCCAAAAAAAAAAAAAAATCCATAAATCATGCGTCCATAAAATAAGGGATTAAATTTTTTTCGTAAAAAAACATACCAATAAATCAAAATTTGAAGCATTCAATTCAGTAATTAAAGATTAAAAAGAAGGATCTGCAAACGTAGATTGTGGAAGGGAAAATCCAAGTTACTTTGTAGACATATTTTAAAAGGGATACTCAAAAATGGCCATTTTGTGTAATTACTTCAAACAAAAACAAATCTCTGGGAGTTAATTTGGTTCTCGTCCCGTATACCCCATTGTTTAAAAAATTAAAAAAACAAAAATCAAATTTATAACGAAAAAAATTTCCCAACTAACTGTAGTGATAATAAGGACAATCTTAATATGTGATCGTAGTATACTACTAGTATACCATATTAATTAGCTCGTTTCTATTGAATTCTCAGACACCATCCATTAAACATCAGCTTCTAGATCTCCCATTCTTATTCATAAACAAATTAGAGAAGCTAACAGAAAAAAGTGATTCCAAATCTTCTTTATAGAGCCGGCATTTGCTCTCGCCGGCACATCGGGTGGCGGGTGATTCCCATACTCCCATCTAGGGATGTGAAGGAGCTTTTGTTTTCGAAACACAAGGTGGCGTTAGGTTGTTGACGCCTCTAATAAGAGAGATTTGTGCATGTAGAAAAAGGAAAGAGATTAAACGTTCCAATATAAGCAACGGACAGCAAGACAAGTAGGGAAAAGGATCTTAACTTTTATTCTAATTTTTCAAACACCTATCAATAGAAGAATGGCGACTCACATACCACATTTATTAGTATTAAAATGTGGGGATAAAAGTTGCAATCCCAAGCGTTATTCATATTTGGAGTTCGCACAAGTTAAAGAAGACACTTATCTCTAGCATTAAACTTTTTCCTTCCTATAAACTATAAACATGGAGTTCTCTCTAGTGGTAACATGGAAATCTTTAGTTGCTAAAGTAAATGCACTAGAATTGGGCTAAAGCAAAAGCACTAGAATTGGCCAACTATACAAAATCTTTAGCACGAAACAAAATCTTCCACTATTATGAGAAAAGTATATGAGAATAGTTCTCAGATCTCACCATAATCTGCACCTGACAAGAAGATCGGGCTTTCGAACAGTGTTAATCTAGGGAACCTGCGAAAATGGGAGATTCATCTTATTAGTTTGTTCCGTTTCATTAGCGGACCAAAGACAAGTGAAAACAGAAGCAGGGGATTAAAATTACAAATATGTCTTGTGATAAAGGAGTTGGATAGAGATGCAATACGAATAGCTGACGGAAAAAATGGGACAAAATGGGACGAGAACCATATCACAAAGACAAATAAGGCATCGAATCCGTATTTTTTTCATAAACCAAACAATGCCTTAATGACATTGGTTATGTATCGTTTTCCCTACAGTTTCATGAGCATAAGAAGAAAAAATAATTCGCGGTCACACTTAGAAAATCTCATTTGTTGATGAAGATAAATTGATGTTCCTATGTCACTCAAAACAATGCCAACTAAGGAAGCTCGTCTCCAATGCCATCAGTTAAAGACATGTCGTGATTTGCGAAGATGTTTGGAGATCTCAGTTAACGGTGTCAAGCCAATAAATGGAAGAAAGATTTCGATAAGCCATGAACTAGAGTCCAAGATTGAAAAGCTTGAAGTTAGCCTCAAGGAGAACAAGACTAGAAAAGTACAATGAAAATTTTGAAGTACCAAAGGTTCCATGACTTGAGCTGATATTTGGGATCAAGCAAGGCCAGAAAAAACAATGCTTTTAATCTCGGACATTATACCAAATAGCACCCAACTTTCTTAACTTTTTCAGTTCTGGCCGAATACCCGAATTTCTTAACTATTGTACTTTAATTTGCTCTTATTAGAACCAGCCTTCAAAATCTTCTTTGGGTTGCCATCAACAATTTCCTCTGGTTTTTCCTTAAAAAGAAAAAATGAAATAAATAAAACCGTCGGATTTTCTCAGTCACATGCCAAATTCAGCCACAAGCCCAGGCACTTTATTATTCCATTCATGTCCTTAATCTAGCTCTTGAACTCAAACTCAAATTTATAAGACTTACTACCCTTCTATATTTACAAGTCCCTAATTTCTGATCCAAAGTGAGTCCCACTCTATTCAACTATAGAAGTAAACAACCAGAAAAAAACATAATAGGCACACAAGGATATAAGTCATAGAAAATATCACACAAGTTCAAGTAGTAACAGTTGTTCCAGAGACCCGACTATAAGTAGTTTATCTCAGCATACCTTTGTCACCACGGAATAATTTTTTGTGAAATTCCCCAACACTTTCCCAAACAGAGTTACTGTGGAGAGGCAGCAGGCTCTTCACATCAAAAGAACGTAATCCTTCCAAGAGCACTTTTGGCTTAAAACTAGTGAGTCTTCCACCAGCTTCTCTTTGCAGATCCGAGACGTGTGGTAGAGTTATACTCCAGCCATCTCCTACAACATTCTTTGAGGAAAGGAAACGATTCGATTTGGCAATGTCCAATGCACCGCTTCGAGTTGCCATAAAAGCTGTAAAAGAATACATCAGATTCGAGCATTCAAGACTATGGAATATGGACTTCACTTGGAAAAGAAAAGCAAACATCCAAACCACCATACAGCATTCGCTATCTAATCGTGTTAAAAACGGAAAATCTTCCTAGCTTTCAGATCACCACGGAAATCATACTGCTAAGAAAATATTTGAACTGCAAAATAAAAATAAAAAAAAAAAATCTACCATTGTAGGGAACTCCGAAGAGATAATTTGCAGGCAGACCAATGCCAAAACCAGCTGTAGTGAAGCCCACGCTAAATCCAACACCACAGCCCGCTCCAACATAACCGATCACTTCAGGGCCAAAACCGGGACCCCACCCAACTCCACAACCAATCCCTATTCCCAAACCCCAAAATGCTCCATATGTTGGATGCACAGGGTTCCATCTTTCATATCTTTTGAACACCCCTTTTATTATCATTATGACCTGGGATCAAAGATGACCGAGAAATTCTTCATCAACCAAATTAAGATACATACATGTGTGAGAGCATGTACATATACATATATATGTGTGTGTGTGTGTGTGTGTGTAATCGAAGGAAGCATAATCTGGATCATCAACCACGGTGAGAATTTAAGCAGAATAAGAAAAAGAACACCAATCTTGTAGAAAGTTGTACCCGAAAAGTTTAGGACGAGAGACACTCCCACCAATTGGTAAAACCAAAAAGGTAAACTAACTTGAAAATTCATATCTTAGCACCTTCATTTCTTCAAACAACGACAAAAAAACCTCACCTTCACTCCCTTGACATAATAGAATTGTGTGTTCATATCATGTTCGATTACTAATAACAGATCACAAGTGTCGAACTACCTTACAAAAAACTCCAATCACTTCATCGCCTAGTCAACTATCTGCATACCTACTTAGCACTTAACCAACATGATAGCATAAGGTGCTTCATTTGATCCATACTTAAATAAAAAAGAAGCAAGTCTTGGCTTGACCTGGTATCACCTGGTGAAAAAACAGATCATATTGAATTTCAACACAAAGGTATCATCATTATCAACAAATGGTAGAAGGCGGCTGACAAATTATTTCTGAAAGCTGCTATATGAGCTAAGAAAAGCAGCAGGGTCAGCATTCCGCAGCTTTAACACAGTAAAAAAAAAAACTAATTCCATGCCCCAGCCTATTCTGCCAATAGAATCCCGCCCGCAACTTAGTAGATGGCCGATTAGCCGTTCCATTGGTACTCTGTTATAATAGATTAGCTTCTTGGTTTTCAATTTCTAAAAGCTTAACAATTTTTCCTTACAGGCTCCAACATACATGGTACATCAAAAAGAAAAGGCAAAAGATCTTAAATTACAGAACCGAAAACTTGACCTATTACATGATGTTTTGCAGCCTATTAGCACGTCACTCATTTCAGAACTCATATCAAAATAAGTTTTCAAGCAGTATAACAAGAACATAGAGTTACAATATTGTCATCTTCCATAGAATCTAAAATAACCGCCACACTATCTCCTTCCATAGAGTTCATCTACAAAAATCAATTCTTGGCAAAGGAAACGTATCATAGGTACTTGACAAGCACACAAATAATTACTTGTATAAAAGGGGTTCTTCATCAGAAAAAGGGTGCTATATATGTATTATATAAGATTTATCAATGAAAAAATTTCAGCTATTCTCATTTCGTTTCTAAAAGTCCTAAAACGAAACAAAGCTTTGTCATAAATACATATACACATATATCTAATGTTATTTTTCAGATTTTCGAGCAAACCAAACAATTTTAACTGTTGCATTAAATGGGAAAGGAACCAAGAAAATTGTAAAGCAAACGAAACAAACCAAGAAAACAGGATGAACCCAACACGGAAAAGGGTATGTTACACCATTACAGCGACTGAAACAACCAGAATAATAATTTAAAAAAAAAAAAAAAAAAAGGCATTAAACTGACAACAAGAAAACAAGAACAGCATTGTAAATACCAAACACTTTAGCCTGTAGTCGTATAGACAGTACTCCCTTCCTCTTCACTTAAATTTTGCTTCACTCTCTGTCGTGTTTGTTGAAATGGGTTTTTTTTGTTTAAATTTTTCTGGAGGATGCTGGGATTCCAAGAGAAGTGCAGTGAAGCAACGTAGGAAAACGAGTGGGGGGGAGAAGCTGGGCGGGTGGTGTGTGGATGAAGCCGGTGTCATGTTTAGCGGAGAAGAATCGTGGCCGTCAATTTTCAGATGGGGCCGAGTGTCCCAAACAGAGAATATATGTGGCTTAAGCAAACACAGCTGTCTTCTCGCCATTGGCCAACCTCTTTTTTTTTTTTTTTTTTGAGACCTCTGTAGTTTTCTAGCATTGATGTGTATAAAATTTTGATCGTTGAATCTCATTTCAATGGTGTAGATCGAAAAAGTGCACTAAAATTGGTGTGGTTCTTTTACATGTGATTACACTTAAAAATAAAAAAAAAAATTTCATTCCCCTTCTTCCAAAAATTCATTCCCCATTAACGACGGTGGTTCGCCTGGCCGAAAAAAGCTGCGAGGCGGTGGGAGGGATTGGCGGCGGCGGAGTTAACACTGGCGACGGAGATCCAAGCTCGCCATGTGGTTGACGCCGTTGAGCTCGCGAAGTGGTCAGATCCGGTCTGGATCTTGTCGTGACCGTTCAAGGTGAGGGTGAGTTAGATTCTTGTTTTCGCCGCCGTTCATGGTGGGTGTGCCCTTGCAAATTGCAGTTGGCTTTGACGACGCTGTTGCGAGCGTCGCCGGACAGCTCGCAGTGGTTCAGAGTTGGATCACACTCTCGTATGCGCCGGGTCGCGACGGTGGGTTGGATCATCGTGACCACATGGCCTCCTAGCCGACGGCGGATCTGAAAAAATCGTGGGTGACTGAGGAATAGGAGAACGAGCGGCGGAGGTGGGAGTGGAGGCGGGAGTCGGGTGGGTTCTCCTCAGCCCAAACACGGGCGATCTCTGCCACTTCTGAGGAGCCTTCCTTCACTGGAGAAGTCACGGGCTCGCCAGAGCCTCTCCCTTCCGCCGGATCTGGACGGGTGAGCAATGCTCGCCACCACCGGCGAGCTCGACATTCGAATCTCACGGCGGAGAAAAGACGCCGGTGATCCCTCTTCGGCCCAAAGACGGCGGCCTCCGCCGTCGCCGACGCTCCTCCCTTCCTTCGCCGGGCCGGTGGTATCTGGAAGAAGGGAGATTTTTTTTTGTTTTCCGGCGGAGAAGTTATTTTGGCTGTGGTGGTGTGGTGTCGGTAAATTGGTCTGCCGGTGGGGAGGCAGCCGGAGTTTAGTGTTTTTTTTTTTTTATTTCACTTTTTCGAAAGGTTTTTAATTGATAATCAGGTGTGCTAGGCTCTATGTTTAATTGGTGTTTCTTTTAAATCTCAACCATTCAAAATCAATGTGATGGTAAAAATATTTTACCCCATGATGGGGTAAATTAAGGTGCGCCTATCATAGAATTGACCCTTTTTTTTTTTTTTTGGCCACTAGAATAAATGTTAAAAGAGTATCTTAACTCGTGACAAGGAAAGGAAATACTTTCACATTTGCATTGAAGGTGTTGTTTCCCTTTCTCCTCTCTTTCTCTTTCTCCTAAGTTTAATTCCCAGCCTTACCTCGACGTTGGCTTTTTCATGACGATGATTGTGTGTAGAGCGGCGTGTCTGTTAGAGCATATCTAATTTGTCTTGGAGATGGGTTGTTCTTCTAAGACAGCTCCGTTCAGATCTGATTTCCGTTTAACGGTTGATGACTTGTTATTGATGGATCTTTTTTTTGTTTTGTTATAATAAAGACGTTAATGTTTCTGTTTTTTTGGTGTTTTTTTTTATTTACTATGATATTTTTGCTTCAGTAATAATGGAAGTGATGTCCTCCGCTTGTGTCTCCCATCCGTTTGTTACCGAATGCTGTGGTGTGAGTGTCTCTGTTACATGAGAATTGGTCTCGGTTGACTGGGCTAATCCATCAACTGTTTTGGTGTTGTTCAACGAGCAATGGACAAGCTCGAAATTAATGTGCCTAGCGGGTCTTCCTCTATTTGAGTCTCGGTACTTGTATCACCCATGTGTTATTTTTGGTCTTTATTGGTGAATTCAGCCTTTGATTTGAAGTTGAATTCTTTTGTATTTGGGGTCCATTTGTGTCTTATGTATTTTGTTTCTTGTGTAATGAAACCTTCCCTTTCAAAAAAAAAAAAAAAAAAAAAACTCGTGATAAGGCTTGATTGGATTATAGAACGAATTCAAGTTTTTATAAAACTAATAACTAAAAGGGATTTATAACTAAATAGTCTTTTTTTAAGAAGTTTTTTTAATAAATTATCTAAGTTTTTAAAAATTAGTTAAAAAGTCATTTTTTTTGAAATGTTTAATCAATTTTATTAGATGATCAATCGGTGATTGATCACTAGCCAATCACCAGTTTTCATAGTCAATCACTGGTTGACTATTAGTCAATTACTGATTGACCAAATTTAAAAAATGACAAACGATTATTTTTTCTAAATAAAAAAAATGTGTCATATATTATATTAGATAACTAAAAAAAGTCACTCAGCCTAATTTTTTTTTGTTTTGTTTTTTTTTTTTTTTTTTTGCAATTAGAATAAATAATAAATAGTATCTTAACTCGTGATAAGGCTTGTTTAAATTATAGATTAAATTCAAGTTTTTATAAATTTAATAACTATGATACAATACAGGATTACAAAGTTTAAAAAATAAGTTTAAAATGGAGTGTCAAACATATATGCTTACTAAATATATGACGTAGTATATGTAAACGGAGTGTTTAATAACATAGAATTTACTAGAAAGGGAATGATAATTAGGAAAATAGGATAAAGGTGACATTGACAAATTACTTAAATGCTAAATGTTTATCAGTTATGTACATTTTCATGAATGATTTATCTCATAGAAATTGTTGGTTTAATTATTTGATTAATTTTTCAATATTATGATCTATAATTGGAGCAGTTTTAATCGGGAATTATAAATTTTTAACGTGAATATTTATAAATCAAATCATTTAAAAAATTAGTCTAACACTTAAAAAATAGTTATTATGAATATTACAAAATAGGAAATCCTATAGTAAAAACTCACTTTTAAAATTTATGACAAAAACTGTATTTTTACCTATAAATATTATTGTATTTGATTAATCTAAATTTACATTCACAATACATATTGCTTTTAGTCCTAGATTAAACAAACGACTAAATTGAAATAATAGTTTATAAATACTAATAGAGAAATATTACATTGTGCAATACATACTGATAGAAAAAAAAAAAACAATTCTTAGCATAAATTTATCATTAATCTAAGTTTATAAATATTCTCGTCAATCTAATATTTGACATTAGATGAAAATTACATATTTGTTAAGTTATTTTATTTTGCACTCTAATATCATTTCTATTTCAAGCATATTTTTACTTTTTGTAATGATTTTTAAGCGTAGAAATTTGCGATTAAACTTTTGTTCTTGAATTACTTGAAAATGGCAACACATGTGGTTTGGACAGTTAGTTACGAATAATTTTCATCAAACTACAAGTGCGATTAAATAAAATTTTTTAACTAAGGTCAAAAAATTATGTGTAATCATACTAAACAAAGATAAAGTCACCATATGATAAATCATAAGAGAAGATTAAGCCAAATTCATGATCGAACAAGCTCGAAGTTCAAAGAGACACATCTTTGTACGATTCAATACAAAATTCCCAAATATAATCTCAAAAGGCTACCGTATATTATACGAAAGCAATATATATGGCCCTAACTAATAACCAAATGTCGTGTTTCATAACTAGTAACAACTGAAATATTAACACCCACAATAGTGGATGGGATGACAAAGAGATGGAAAGCTTTTACGAGGCATTTCCTTTTTATCCATTTAGATTTGATTCCCACTATTTCTCTTTAGGTCCACTCTAGATTTATTTATTTATTTATTTTAAGAAAGCCCTTTAATTTTTTTTGAGTAAAAAAGCCCTTTAAATTTTAATGTTTATTATATTTCTGATTTTGTTTAAGATTTGACTTAATTTAAAATTCCTTAAATAAATTCCTAATTTCGTCCCTCACACTATATCACACCAGCATTATATGACGTGAATTATGGGTTTAGGCTTTAAGCATCGATATATTTGGGACAAGCGAACAATTCGTTGAGTGCAACGGTTACAACTATTTTTTTTCATAGACTAAATTATAGAAATTAAAAATCAAGAACTAAAATACACAAAAAAATAAAAAATTTTTTGAGGAGGCATAAATATTATAGGTCCTTAAAACTTTAACATATGGTTAAAGATGGGAATCTTTACCTCCATATGAATCTTCCAACCTTCCAATTTTTATTTTTAATTTCAAAAGTTCCACATCTTAGATTGTAACAATTAAATGTAACAATGACAATCACCTCACAAAATATTTGAAATCAATGAAACAATCAATTATCTTTTTCAATAATAATGCAATATTATCCAACGATAATCGCATTACAATACTATCTCATATTAAAAGTTCGATTCACATAATTTATTTCATAATCCTACATTCTTTGATATATTTTCTTGCTAAATTCCACCTTCCTTTACACCAAAAGCATTTCCCCTTTGTTCCATTCTTTAATACCCAAAGAATCAACCAAACATCAAACAACCATCATTTTTTCCACGAAAAGAGGAAAAACAAAAAAAACATAAATCAAAATACGACTTGTCGTAAACCCAAATTACCCAAAGTAAAAAAAAAATGCCACTCACGTGCCTCGAAGAAAGGCAGTTTGCTTTTTTTTTTTTTTTGGAACCCAGATAAGCAACCGAAGGAAGAAGGAAAGAAGAAATAAGCGTCAGAAAACGGTCCAATCCCCCCCTGTCTCTCCTCCCTCCCTCCCTTCTCTCTCTCTCTCTTCCTCTCTCTTCTCTCCTCGCGCGCTAGCCATGAGTCTCTTCGGTTTGGGCAGGCAAGCAACAAATTTTTTTTTTTCCATTTTTTTAATTGTAAATGTAGATTTAGCACCAAAACAGTTGAAACTTTGCTTTAATTTTCTATTTCCCACTTCTCGTTTGCTAATCCTGATATTTTGCAATTTTTTTGATGATGAATCTTGTGATTACACGATTTTGCGAGATCAGTTACAGTTTCAGAATTCTGGATTTGGGTAATCTTTTTCCCGTGATCCAGAATTTTTTTTTTTTTTTTTTTCTGATCTTCGGGATCTTTGTGGCTTTTTCTATTGATCTTTTGATTACGAGTTTATTTCGCCATTTGGGTTTCTGGGCTTTGATTATTGTCAACTGGGTTTCGTTTTTTTTTTTTTTTAAATCGATTTTTTTTTTCTGTTGTTCTTCAATGGAAAAATCTTCAACTTGTTGTTATACTACTTTGTTTTGGAGTGAATTATTGGTTTTTTTGTTTTTTGTTTTTTGTTGACGCATGAAGTTGATAACTATTTTCAATATTTACTTGGAGTTATAGTTCTATTGTTTTTTCTCAGCAGTTTTTGAAGAAGTTGAAAAAAGGGTCGTGCTTTGATCTAGTTAAGGAACTAGTCATAGAAGAAGAGAGTAGGAGATGTGTACATGCAATTGAAATTAAGAATGTAGATGAGGAAGATTTAGATTTGTGTATAATTACATGTTAGTGTTGCCAGTGGCAGCTTGTTTCAGAATCTGGTGCTTTTGCTTATGCTTTTAGGCGGTAGAAGAAGAGAAGTAAACCATCAAAGTCTGTGACTTTTTCTAGTGTTTGGAACAACTTTTTTGATAGTGCCTAATGAGTCAGAAATGATATTCGAATTTTCTAAATAGCGATAAAAATGGTAGAAGTTTCAAAGTCTTTTAGAAGAGGTTTGTAAGAAGTCACATTTTGTGGCTTGGACCAGAAGCTTTATGAGAAATTATCCATAGCACTCCTAGAAGCAGAGCTTTTGGATTCAAGAAACCAAGAGCATATTCTAAGAAGCACTTCCAGACAGCCTCTGTCTTTACAAATTCACTTTGCTCGTTACTGTTTGGAACTTGAATTTGTTAGAGAAGTCTATGGATACATTGGATTTCCAAAGAGACATCGGTAATTGGTGATGTTCAGGTGGTAAGGTAGCGATTGCATGAAATAAATGGAGAGAATAAAATGTTTAAATTATCTGCAATTTCCCTAGGAGACTGATTAATCGTGAGAAACATAAGTGATATAGTCCATGACTAAGTTAGAATTTGAGGGTGAGAGACGTTTATCATAAAACAAAGGGACTGTTATGCAGAGCGAAATTATAAAATGGAGAACATTTGTAAAGCGTGTATGCTTGTAGAATTCTGCTTCAGGGTGATGCTTACCCTGGGATTTAGAACTCAATTTGATCCAAATTCTGTAGTTTTTGTTCTTGACCTCTCACTTTGCCTTTGGATTTTTGTTCTTTTCTCAAATTTTTATGCCTGAAGAAAATTGCTGTCTATATTTTGTTGACATGTCTTGTCTTGGAAATTGTTTGAGCAGAAACCAAAGAACATTTCGACCCAAAAAGAGTGCACCATCTGGCAGCAAGGTAAGTTCCTCTATATATCATGCGATCTCTGACCTCTCTTGGATAGAATTTTATATATTATGCACACTTCACACATCTATTTGGTGCTATCAGTTTGTGTCAAAATTGCAAAATCTGGTGCTTCATCACTGATATTAAGAAACAGTGAAACACCATTTTCTAGTTGATAGTTTTTAGTCATTTGTTTCATTATAACTACAAGAATTGATAGTTTGAAGTTTTTGCTTCTACTCAAGAATTCCAGGCTTAATTCGTTGCTAACATTATCGTCTTATCTTGGTGCAGGGAGCTCAGCTTAGGAAGCACATTGATGCCACATTGGGAAGTGGAAATCTTAGGGAAGCGGTAAAACTCCCCACCGGGGAGGACTTAAATGAGTGGCTTGCTGTCAACAGTATCTCTCTATATCTCTCTCCCTCCACTCTCCTTATTCCCTGCTTGACTTGTCCCTTTGGTTTACTGTGGTTATTTACGTGGTGTTCTTTACTTAGTTGACGCATGATAATCTCTTTTCCTGAATTTATTTACTCCTTACGGCAACCGATTGTGTGGATTATATATTTCTGAATAGTGCTTGTTGAATTTTTTGAATTTCAGCTGTAGATTTCTTCAATCAGGTGAATTTGCTTTATGGCACTCTCACAGAGTTCTGCACTCCTGAGAATTGTCCGACGATGACTGCTGGCCCTAAGTAAGCATACTACACAAACAGCTTTAGCCTTTTAAGTCTTTTCATTTTTTTTTCTATTGGGATCAGTTACAAGAATGCAATTATGTGATTTTTTTTTAAGTTATTTTGATGGTTTAATTAGGTTGAACCAGCATGAAATTGACTTGTTTTTATTTTGTTCGTAATGTTAAATATTTTGTAGAATCCCTCATCTTTTGATCGTTAAACTTTACAGGTATGAGTATAGATGGGCAGACGGTGTACAGATCAAGAAGCCTATAGAGGTTTCGGCTCCAAAATATGTTGAATATTTGATGGACTGGATCGAATCTCAACTCGATGATGAATCCATTTTTCCTCAGAAACTTGGTATTAATTACTGTTCTATCTTATTTGTTAATCTGTTTATCTCCTATTTCTTCCTCATGTTATGATTTAAGTACGTCAACTTTTATACCAGGTACCCCATTCCCCCACAACTTCAGGGAAGTCGTGAAGACAATATTCAAACGACTTTTCCGTGTATATGCCCACATATATCACTCTCACTTTCAAAAGATAGTGAGTCTGAAGGAGGAGGCTCATCTAAATACTTGCTTCAAGCATTTCATACTTTTTACCTGTGTAAGTTCTCTCTCCATATGAGTGCTCTTACATTGGATTGACTTGTTTGAATACTCCTTTCATTTTTGTTAAACCTAGCTCTTAATGTTGTGCCGACATTTACTTAATCATCTATACTTCTAACTAAATTCCACTACTTCGAGCACTTATTCTTTTGATTTCCGTATCCCACCTCTTTCTTTTGTCATTCAGAGTACTTGTGGACTTCATACGTGTATTAATATTATTGTGCTTTAATCAGCGGCATAAGTTGCCATTGCTTGATAATAACCTCACAAAAAAGTGATTTAGCGGCATACCTTATTTGCACAAAACTTTTGTAAGTTGAGAACCCCAAAAACAGAAGTGAGTGCTAGTAAGCAAGACGCAAACAAAACGTAGTAAAAGTGAATAAGTTAGCTCTGAAGAAAATAGGAAGGAAATAAAGGTATATAATCTAGGGAAGGAAAATGGAGAGGAGAGAGATGACAATTATCTTTTATTGTGAATTGGGGTTCTTTGAAGATTCGGAATCCCTAACCCAATCCATTCCCTCCTCTTTTTTCTTTTACCAAACGACCTTGGGTCTCAAAATCCTTTCACTAACCCCGTCACACCGTCCCCTCCTACTAAACAAGCTATAAGTCCGCTTGTTTCTTTCCTGTCTTCTGCGAACACTAAAAAGACACGAAACTAGAAGAAGCTAGTCATTAGAAATATTGATAAAGAGTGCATTGAAAAGCCAAAAACTGTGTGACATCAAATTATATGTTAGTAATTTACCGAGCTTTTCCTTGTTTATTTTGACATCATAAGATTTAAACTCATCCGTTTTCTTATCGTGTTGATGTATTTATTGTATTTTGCAACTTTTCATCAGCTTTATATTTTTCGCATTGAACTAGAAGTTATACATTTCATCTACAGGAATTTGGGCTGATAGACAAGAAGGAGCTGGCCCCACTTCAAGAGCTTATTGAATCCATTATCGTTCCTTACTGAAGAACAGGGTTTGCGTGTCCCCAGAATGAACTTATCTCGGGGACGTTATGTTAAATAAATGCTGATAATCAGTGTTTTAACTTCAGTGTTTATTATGTAGCTTAATATGTTTTTTAGGTTAATGTAGCATCCACTGAGTGGCTTGGATCCCTGTATGGTCTTCTTGCCAACAAGAGCGGGATCAGAAACGAGCTCATCTCTGTTGATCGAAGTTCTTGCAAGTCAAAATGGCGGACGACCGTTGGCGTACCATCCACTAAAGCTGGTACAAGTGTAATGTTGGTCGGGTTTTGTACCTGTGGTTTTGATGTGAGCATCGAATGGATGCTCTTGAAATCCACTGCTTTTAAAGGGTTTAATGTAGATTGATGATGCTTTGTAGCCAAAGGGCCAAAGCAAAAGTGTTTAAATCTGCTTTCCTGCTTTATATTGATGTTTCTCTCACATTTCCGCTCAACTTTTTTTTTTTTTTTTTTTTTGGGATCATAATTCTACTTTCATTTTGTATTTGTGGTTGATAAAGTGACCTTTCATTTCATTTACCAAAATAAATAAACGAATAAATAACTAAACAAAGAAAGAAATGTAGAAGGACAATCTGCTACAACTAGCAACAGCCTCTTCAACATTTTACACCTGAAATTGGTATTAGAAACATATAAAAACAAAAAACGAAAAACAAAAAACAAAAACAAACCGAACAAAACCAAACCAAATTACACTACAAAATTCTTCATATATATTTTAACTAAGTGGACAAAAAAAAAAGGAACTTTTTTTGAGACATTGGCATTTATCTGTGGTAAGATGCTACAATATAAAGTTTAGGACTAGAATGAAACAAGTCTAAGCATGTGTTTCACGTACGGGATGAAACTGAACTTTTTATGCTGGAATTGAGTTGAATTGAATGTACGTTTTGGTGAGGTGTTTGAGCTGTCGAAATTAAAAAGTATAAAAGTTTAAAATTTGTTTGGAAGAAAAATATATCACTATGGAGTTTGTTTTGTTCGTCTCGGAAGGGCAGGGGGGGAGGGGGGAGATTTGCAAGAATGTCCTAAATTTGGCGTCTCCTTATAATTTTTGCCATCCATAAGAGTAAAGTTGCTAATTTTATCATTTCATAATATTTAATTAAATACTTAAATAAAAATAATAAATAGACAAAAATACACATTTCTTTTTTTTTCTTTTTTAATTATTGGAATATTTTTTGATATACCTCTGACTCCATTTACCGGTCAGTCATCAGAAATTTTTTTTTCATATTTCAACAAAGATGACTGGATGTATCCTGCTCCGTTCGCCAATCACTGGATTTTTTTTATTATTTTTTTTCATATTTCAATAAAAGATGACCGATGTATCCGACTCCGGTCATCAATGTTGATGTTGGTTGCCGTAGAGATTTTATTAGAATCTAAAATGGATTATGATAAAATATATATTTTTTGGATTTCAACAAAGTTTTGTGGACTTATCCGGCTCCGATAATCAGAGAGGTTCTGTTAGAATTGAAAATGGATTATACCAAAATCCGAAAAGACAAAATGGATTTTAATAGAATGCAAAATAAGAAAACCGGATTTTGATAGAATGCAAAACATATTCTATCATAATGTAAAATGGTTTCTATTAAAATGCAAAATGGATTCTACCATATTCCGAGAAGGCAAAATGGATTTTCGATAGAATGCAAAACAGGTAAAACGGATTCTAATAGAATACAAAATAGCCAGATTCTGATAGAATGCATAATGAATTCTATCATAATCCGATAAGACAAAATGAATTCTGATATAATGCAAATACATTATGATATAATGCAAAATGGATTCTATCATAATGCAAGTTTTGGATTCTACCAGAATCCGAGAAGACAAAACGGATTCTGATATAATGCAAAACAGATTCTATTGGAGTGCAAAATGAATTCTATCAGAATGCAAGTTTTAGATTTTACCAGAATCCAAAAAGGCAAAACGGATTATGATAGAATGCAAAATGAATTCTGATGGAATGTAAAATGAATTCTGATTGAATGTAAAATGGATTTTGTAATAGATTTTTTTTTAACATTGTTGATGCCGAAAAAGCTCCCAGCACAACACCCACCCAATGAGATCGGCTGATCCGATCAGGTCTGCCCGGTCACTCTACCGTCGATCACCTGCAAAAGAGAAGCACCTCGAAGTGATTGGGACACCAGTGTGGTGTCTTCCGTGGATACTCCGATGCCTAAATCAGCAAGGGTATTGATGAGCAAGAGGAGAGGTAGAGCTTTGGCAAGGAAAAATGACCATACCTGAATTTGTGGGTTCATCCTCTATTTATAGGTGCCTCTCGCGGGTCTGGGCGCTCAGGCAACCCAGCCGGGTCGGCTACCTAAAGCACTCGGTGGGTGAGTAGGCCTTAGGCTGCATATGCTATTGGTCTGATAGACTGATACCATGTGTCCTTGGCCTGGTATAGGTGACATTAGGGTGGCGTGCTGCCAGCACCCGCAGGAGTAGTCCCTGTCAAAGTAGGTGGCGGCGGGTGGCGATGTGACTTGGTGCAGCAGTGGGTGGGCGAAGTCTGCTGTTGATGGGTACAGTGATAGGACTTGTGCCAGGTGTTAGGTAGTAGGTGGAGTGTGGTCCCGGGGGACTTCTACCAATCATGGATACATCCCCCGCGGTAGGGTGCTTCGAGCACGATCTGGCCCAGGTATGCAGTTCACTCTAGTGAGGTGGCAAAATCTGGTTGGGTAACTGTGCTAACTGAGAAGGGGCCTCTGGTCGGTCAGAGTCGGGTTAGCAACATTTGGTCTGGACGGATGGATACTCCTACCTCCACGTGGCCGGGTTACAACCGGAAATAGGACTTTATGGTCGGAGCAGATCACCGCATCAACAAACATCTCCAGTTGAAAATACAAAATCTTTAACACTTTTATTTTCCTACTACAATATCAAAAAAAAATTTCGACAAACAAACAGAACCGAGAAAACAAACAAAAAACTTCCCGACAAACAAACGAATCTAAGAAAACCGACAAACAAATCACCAAAAAACAAACCAAACCAACAAAAATAAATTTTCTCGACAAACAAATCATCGAAAACATGCAAATTATTCACAAGAAAAATAATACATGCTTCCAATGAATTATATCGAAATATTCAAGTACTTTTCCAAAATTCACAACATTAAAATCATTAAATTCAAAATTGAACCTAGATCTACTCTAACCTTACCAGAGAGATTCTGTTATAATTCAAATTAAATTATATCATAATGCCTTTCGGATTCTGCCATAATATCTTTTGATATTCCACTAAAACAAATCAATTGTACATATTAACACTTACACATACCAATTCTCGAAATGAATGAATAAAACATACGCAATTTTAATTCAATTTTTTGTATAAACGACTAACTAAAAAAAAAAAAATCTGTATTATCATATGCAACGTGTAATAATTGAAAATTTTCATACCAAAAATCAAAGTTAAGTTAGATTGCTTTAGCTTATTTTACTTGTCAAGCCAGTTTCATTGCTTTGTAATAATAGGTAAGTCACAGCCTTGGTGTCAACAATAGAAATCAATTTGGTGAAAACAACATCAAAATGTATCTCTTGAGTGCATGATTGGGGAATATCCCTACACATCAGACTGACTTGTCTTTTGATTAATACAAAATACAAAATACAAAATACAAAAGAACAAATATTCATGTATCAAAACTGGTAAATTATAACCAAAATACAATCTCAAGCTAATACATGTCTCGCTGAAATCGACCCTGAGTGTTCGTGAGCATTGCTTCTGGATTAGATCTCGTTAAACGGCCATATGCCTCCGCTTTATCATACATAAACAAAAAGGTTGAAAATCACATAATCAAATCTTCGAAATACAAATCTGCGCTCGGACGCCTCGATCTCAGTCCTCGCCGGAGATCGAGCGATTTGTTTTTTCGCCGGACTGGATCTGGCCACTATTACTACACCGGAGAGGGGAAGATCTCATGAGAGAAACTGAAATTCTCATTATTACTTTTAGATACAACATCCTACTATATATATATTGCTGGTCAAATAATGCAAAAAGCAGGTCAAAGAATGTAAAAATAATTTACAGCTCATCACAGCTGATTACAGCTCAGCAAGCAACAAACAGAGCTAACTAATCCAACAAAACAAGCAAACTAACTGTAAAACTCCCCCTCAAGATGGACTGTGGATATCCTTCACTGCCATCTTGGATAAGAGTGGAAATAAAGAAGTAGAAGGTAAGGGCTTGGTGAAGACATCCGCAGGCTGATGTTGAGAACGAATAGGCATGAGCTTGACGAACCCATCAGTAACCTTATCACGAACAAAGTGGCAGTCAATCTCAATATGCTTAGTCCGTTCATGAAAGGTTGGATTAGAGGCAATGTGGACAGCAGCTTGGTTATCACAGAATAGAAGTGCTGGAGAAGAAAGCGAGACACCAAAATCCATCAATAATTGTCGAAGCCAGACCAACTCACAAGTAGTGGCAGCCATAGCTCGATATTCTGCCTCAGCAGATGAACGAGAAATAGTGGTTTGTTTCTTAGCTTTCCAAGACACCAAGGAATCCCCTAAGAATATACAAAAACCTGTTACAGATTTTCTGGAAACCATACAAGATCCCCAATCAGCATCAGAGAATGCCTTGAGCTGTAAGGATGAAGATGAAGAAAAAAATAGACCTTGACCAGGACTATTCTTGAGATATCTGAGAAGATGATGGGCGGCTTGGAGATGAGGCCCGCGAGGTTAAGCAATGAACTGACTTAATTTGTGGACAGCAAATGTAATATCTGGTCGAGAAAGAGTGAGATACAAAAGGCGACCAATAAGACGTCTATATTGAGATATATCAGTGAGAACATCACCATCAGTTGCAGTAAGTTGCATCTTGGGGTCCATTGGAACAATGGCAGGCTTACAAGCAAGAAAACCTGTGTCCTCTAATAACTGCAATGTATAATGGCATTGAGAAAGGACAATGCCTTTGGTAGATCTAGCAATTTCCAGACCAAGAAAGTACTTCAAAGTGCCCAAATCCTTGAGTTTAAACTGGCTGTGAAGAAAGGATTTCATATGGTTGATGACTTGAGGAGAAGGGCTTGTGATGATAATATCATCCACATAAACTAGTAATGCAACAAATGAAGAGCCCGAGTCTTTTGTAAACAGAGAATAATCAGATTTAGATTGGCTGAAACCAAATTGAAGGAGAGAATAAGAAAACTTTGAGTACCATTGTCTCGAGGCTTGCTTGAGTCCATAAATGGACTTATGCAATTTGCATACTAACTTCCCTCCATGTCTATGATGCTCCCCCTTACTGCCATATCCAAGAGGAAGATCCATATAAACTTCTTCAAATAAATCCCCATTAAGAAAGGCATTGTTCACATCTAATTGAACCAAATGCCAGTTTTGACTTGCTGCAAGAGCTAACAATACTTTTACAGTAACCAGCTTTGCAACAGGAGAAAATGTCTCAATAAAATCTACCCCTTCTTGCTGAGTATAGCCCTTAGCAACTAATCGGGCTTTATGACGTTCAATAGAGTCATTTGAGTTGTACTTGATCTTGTATATCCATTTACAACCAATGGAATATTTCCCTGCTGGTAAAGGAACAATAGACCAAGTGTTATTGAATTCCATAGCATCCAACTCATCCTTCATAGCTGTACGCCACTGAGGAAATTTAACAGCTTGATGATAGAATTGTGGCTCAAATTGAGAAGATACATTCAAGACAAGATGTTTGTAAGAAGGAGAAAGGGAATCATAAGAGATAAACTTTGATAGAGGATGAGAAGTCTTGCATATAGGAATAGCAAAATTATCTTCATGAGAGAACAAGGCGCAGTGAAAATCCCTTAGGTATGAAGGTGGTTGAGCTGTCCTTGAAGACCTTCGAAGAGAAATATTGACTGGTGGAGATGGAGAGGTTGTTGTAGAAATGGACTGGCAGTCAGAAGAAGAGGAAGCTTGTGGAAATTGACTAGGAACATGTACCTCAAAAAAAGGAGCTGGTAAGACTAGATTAGGGAATGGATCAAGCAAAGTATCTTCAGTAGTGACCGAATGAAAAGGAAAAACATCCTCATGGAACACAACATCCCTGGAGACAAAAATCTGCTTGGTCTGAATGTCAAACAACTTGTATGCCTTCATACCAGTGGGGTATCCAACAAAAACACAAACCCGAGCTCGAGGTTGAAACTTTGTGCGAGGAGCAGAAAGGGTTGAAGTAAAAGCAAGACAACCAAATACTCGGAATGATGAATAGTCTACAATTTTCTTGTATAGAAGTTCATAAGGAGTCTTGTTGTTTAGCAGTTGAGATGGAGTTCGATTGATCAAAAAAGTTGCAGTAAGAATACATTCAGTCCAAAACTGAATAGGAATCCGTGATTGAAAATAAAGAGCACGAGCAACATTCAAAAGATGTTGATGTTTTCTCTCAACTACAGAGTTCTGTTGTGGCCTATCCACACAAGAAAACTGATGCAGGACCCCTTTTTCATTAAAGAAATCAGCAAAGGCCAACTCTTTTGCATTATCCGACCTGAACTCCTTAATTTTCTTATCAAACTGAGTAGCAACCATGTTGAAAAACTTGGGAATAATAGAGGCCACTTCAGATTTTTGCTTAAGCAAGAACACCCAAGTAAAACGAGTACAATCATCAACTAAGGTAAGAAAATACCTATGACCAAAATGAGCAGTCACATTGTATGGCCCCCAAATGTCACAGTGAATCAAATCAAATGGAGACTGAGACATGTTATTATGTGAAACAAAAGGCAACCTTCTCTGTTTAGCCAAAGGGCAGATATAACAAGGAGTATCATCATGAGACTTTGAAATGTCACAATTCAACCGATTCTTCAAAACATCTAATCTCTTATCAGATAAATGGCCAAGTCTGTTATGCCAAATATGTGCAGAGACTTTATTAACGTAGACTATTGATTTTGAGTTCAACAATCCTTCATTCTTATTGCTTGTATCGAGAACATAGAGACCTTCAAGCTTGTCACCCTTGCCAATCATCTTCTTGCTGTTGAGTTCCTGAATGGTGAAGTGATCAGGAGAGAAATCAACTGTAACCCGTGATGTAGTTGTAAGAGCATTGACAAACAGCAAGTTAAACTTGAATTGTGGAACAAATAAAACATCCTTGAGAATTAAGTTTGAACTGAGCCTGACATCACCACTGAAATGAACGGACATACATGTTTGATTTGGCAAAGTGACCGTAGAGTGTTGTATTGGCCTCATAAACTCAAAGACACGAGCATATGAACAAACATGCTTAGAAGCACCTGAGTCGACTATCCAAAATTGTGGAGAAGAAAGAACTGGACTCACAGCAACCGAAAAACATGTACCTATGGTGTAAGAAGTGGAAGGAACGTCTGGTTGTTCATTTGCTCTGATGGTAGAAGACAAATGAGTGGACAACAATGCCATCAGCTGTTGGGTTAGAAGACCAAATGATTGTGACAACAATGATTACCCTAGGATTGTTGTTGAATTGATTTTTCTGTCGTTGTCTGAATCCAGGAGGATAACCATGAAGTTTGTAACACTTCTCTATAGTATGTCCATGGTAATTACAGTGAGTGCAAAAAGGTCTATCTTTCCTTTGACCTTTATTGCTTCCACCAGCAGGAGAATTACCAAAATTCTTGGTAGAATCACTCTTTACAGCAAAAGCCATGCCGTTTGTCAAATCAGTGCTTGAAGCTGGTAGTGAACCAACTTTTCGCTGACGTTCTTCTTGAGAAATCAAGGAAAAGACCTTATTTATGGGTGGAAGAGGATCCATTAGCAACAACTGACCTCTAACTTGAGCAAATGACTCATTCAAACCCATGAGAAAAGACATAATGTACTCCATTTGATAATGAAAGTTGAGTTCTTTGACACCTCCGCAGGTACAGTTTCCACAAGTATAGCCAGGTCTATAATTGCTCAATTCTTCCCATAAGGCTTTCAGTTTTGTGAAATACACACTAACTGAGTTTTGATCCTGGCTTAGATTTATCAATTCACGACGCAACTGAAATATTCTAGGTCCATTACTTTGCTGAAACCGATCCTTAAGATCAAGTCAGATCTCAGCAGCAGATTCAGCAAAAATGATACTCGCAGAAATTTCCTTCGAAACAGAGTTCAAAATCCATGAAATCACCATATGATTGTTTCTGATCCACGAATTGAGGAGATTCAAATCAGTACCTTTTAGATACAACATCCTGCTATATATATATATTGCTGGT
Organism: Ficus hispida; assembly: GCA_025413025.1. NCBI lineage: Eukaryota > Viridiplantae > Streptophyta > Magnoliopsida > Rosales > Moraceae > Ficus > Ficus hispida. The sequence goes on from CM046372.1 coordinate 26,505,255, forward strand.
CAAATAATGCAAAAAGAAGGTCAAAGAATGTAAAAATAATTTACAGCTCATCACAGCTGATTACAGCTCAGCAAGCAACAAACAGAGCTAACTAATCCAACAAAACAAGCAAACTAACTGTAAAAGCCACTTGGATGCCGTGATTCGAAGCGCCGGTTGTGAGGTTTTGTAGATCGAAGCCTTCCGAGAAAACTGGTGTGGGAGGTGTCGCCGGAGGGCGACGGCGAAGCTCGGAGGATGCCGGGGCGAAGATCGGCACAGCGGTTCGCTAGCAACCGGCGAGTGACTGCACGAGGGCGGTCGGTGAAGGTGGGTAATTAAAGAGGGTAAAATTATAAAAAAAATATTTAATTAATGATATTTCTTTAATTTTCTCAAAAAAAATAATTTCATCTTATTTGAATGTAAATATTTGAATCTTTACATATATAATTATGAATTTTTAAATTTTAAATTATAAAAATTATGAATATTTAAATTGAGTTTAACTTTAAAAAAATAATTAAATTAAAATTTTTAAGTTTAGATAGAAAGAATCGTCACCCAAAACACATTCTAAAAGTTACAAGATAATAGAAAATGGTAGAGTTCAAATTTTCTTTTATTTTATTTTCTTTGTTTTAAATCATGATTAGCAATTAGCTACTAGACAGCTTCTTTGACATTTTGACAGCTCTTTCCCACGGCTAAAGGGCCATCTTTTTCATGGTATTTTCATCCTACTAAAAGAACAAGGAAAAAAAACTGAAAAATTTTAAAATTTAAAATTTAAAATTAAAAAAATTAAAAGACGTGTAAGCACATGTTTAACCAAAAATACCTATTGTTTTAGTGAGAGGGTTCATAAAAAGGTAGAGTTGTCAGAGGGAGTTATATAGGAATAATCAATTTTTAATGAGGTAATATAATAAAAATATGAAAATTCTAAGTGTTTTTACTAAAACAAATAAAAGTTTACGGAGACGAAAATCGTTCTCACTTGATCATGGATGACTGCCTGCTAGCATCATTGAGATGCGCTAACAAATGGTTTAGGTCAAGCTTTTTTGTAAGATGTAAATAGATGCCCTATTGGATTCCTGATTTCTTGATGTTTGGGCGCTCCCTGGACTTTTCAGTTGGGTGGAGTTTGACACTGCTTTGTCATGCTTATGCTTGAGCAAGCACCACTGGAGGGTTTCTCAGGGGGAGGACCCGGAATCTAAGCCGATAGTTTGATCAAGCCATCATAAAATCGAGTTTCCAAGATTCCGACCAAGTTTTATGTCCCTTTGTTGTACCTTGTGGTGAACCTTGAGTGCCCTGTGCAGAAATGCCCTACGCAAAGACAACACACGGATCGACCTTCTCTTCTAGAGTCGAGCTCTTGGGAATAAATTCTTCTTAGGTCCATTAACATGGCATCACGATAGCAAGGGCATTAGAAGTTGAATTTGTCCACATTGCCATCATGTAACATTGAACGGCGAGAATAACAATACATTCGAGCAAGCTTTAACACCAAAATAAGCATCAAGGAGCGACATTGCCAACAAATAGCAGATCACAAATCTTTTCCTCAAAGGTTTTGGCATCCTGATAATGGCCGTCTCGAGTACAAAATCTCTTCTTTTCCTTTTTAAAATCTTCAACTTCACCATCCCTACCGCTTCTTGAAAGGCCGTCTATTAAAACATTGTACGTACCTAATGAAGGAGGAACCCCTTTCCTCTGCATGGTTTCGAAAATTTCAAGTCCTTTATTAAAATTACCGACAGAGAAATAGACTCCGATCAGAGCAGTATAAGTTGCGGTGCACTTGTGATCATCAGGCAGTAAATTAAAAATCTTAGCAGCATATTTGGGCTTTCTAGCTTGCCGAAACTTGTATATCAGAATGGAAGCAAAGTATATCCCAACAGAATGTCCAGCCTTGATCATTGCCTCAACGGCTTCAACCGCTTTTGGAAATAGAGCTGATCTGATTAAAGCTCCTATCAGGGTTAAATATGTGTTTCTCGGAATAGTTATGTTCATTTTCACGTTGTGTTCAAAGGCCAGTAGAGCATCGCTAGGCCTGCCACGATCGCAATTTACCTCAATGACGGCTGAGATGATTGGTGAGGCCAGTTGGATATTTTTACCTGAAATTCCAGAGAGTAAAGAATCAACAGCAACAAGATTTTCCTTTTTCAAGAGGAACAACAAGAGCTCCTCATCTGCAGTTAAAAGATCATCAGCTTGACTTGTTCCGCCTGAGTCTTTGCCGATAGATTCAATGGAACAATGAGGATTGACTTGCGTAAGAAGGAAATCACTCTGCCCGGTGGCTTTAAAAGCTTTTGAAGCTTCGACAAAGACAGGATAACGTAGGACAATATGGTTTTCTTTCATGTACTCGAGGATTTCGGACATCGCCCATGTATCCCCGGATTTGCTCAATTTCTCAACTAAAATGTTGCACGCTGCTTTATCTGGCTGTACCTCGGCTTCTTGCATTTTACTAAAAATCTCAAGGGCTTCTTTGCATTTTCCTGAAAATCATCACATGTGTAATCAGTAAGCATCATAGACTGATATTAGCGACTTTTAAAAAGATGCACTACTTTTTCTTTTGCAGCAACAGAAGCGGAAGAGTTTAAAAATCCAACTTCTCAAAATAACTTCACATCTGCGATGGTGTGTGTAGGCTTTTGCCGAACACTGGTTGTATCATGTTTCTATTCAAAGTGTTTTGACGAGTTCTGAGAGCAATCGAAAACTGAGCCTAAGAAATCATGAGTTTACAACAATAATTGGACAACTAACATTTCTAATGTGATAAGGGAATAAATCTTGTCATTCATGGCATATTCACCGTTGTATAAATGAGAGAGAGAATGTTCAAACAATAATGATAAGTCAAGAATATGATTAAAATTATTAACCTAATGCTTTAGCCAAAAAAAAGAAAAAATAAATAATCTAATACTAATCACAAATGTAGAGAAAAAATCATTTATATAACAATTAATAATCCATGAGTAAAATCTTTGAGAGTGAATCGGCTACAACATAGCTGACGATCGAAAGATTGAATAAACTGATTTACAATCAGATGAAACAAATTTGCCACCAGATGGTGAATTTATCATGCCATAATCTATATCATGATGTGCATATGTATATAATATAGATCTTAAACCTCACTTTTACGATTAAAAGAAGAATCAAGTCCCGAGACAGTGAAATCTTTCATCTCTCTCTTGCTTCCTTGGTAGTGTTAAACACTAAAAACGTAATCAGTCTCAAACATATACATATATATACCTGCATGTGTGTGTGTGTGTGTGTATCCCTTTTGTTAACCATTACAATCAAGTCCCTGACAACTCGGAGAAAAATTACAAATATTCAATAAAGAAAAAATTAAACATGAATTCAAGGATTACAGTAGTTTAAACCTGAAAATGCTATTTGAAAATTGAAAATATGAAAGAGTAGATTTAGATAACACAAGAAACAACAGAAAGGGAATAGGCGTACGTAGTAAACTTGCACTCACCTGAATTGATAAGGTATTCCATTAGAACAGTGTAAGTATGGCAATTAGGAGATAGCCCCAATTGAAGCATTTCCTTGTATGCGTTAGTGGCTTCCTTCACTCTATTGTTATGGAACATGAGCTTCATATAGGCCGTGTACGAAACAACCGTTGGGCTGCAACCACGAGCCTTCATCTCTTCCCACACTTTCTCTGCCCCGTCAACGTCTCCGGAACTGGAAATCCAGTGCATTAATGAAGTGTAAGTAACTGCGTCAATCTTAATTCCCCTCTCCTGCATTTGCTTAAATACATAGTTCATTGACGAGATCCTCCCAGCCTCCCCAAAAATATCGAGCATTGTCGTATAAGTGAACTGGTCGTGCTTGAACCCTTTTAGTCCGGCAGCCCAGTTGAAAAATAACCACGCCTTCTCCATTGGAGGATGGGTTTTCAAAACTTGGTTGACCGTGTAAGAATCCCATCTTATAGGCAGCCTCTGAAGCTGGTCTTGAGCTGAATCCCATGTTGAATATTTTAGAAAATTATAGATTTTCACGACATAATCCCGCATGTAAACCTTTGCATCTACATCTTCTTTTTCTTTTGGTTTGAAATAATTCCAATTCTTTTTTGACTGAAAGCGCCCAGTGGCTTTATCTTGCTTAAATTGGTGAAAGAAGCGAACAGATTTGAAAGAAAATTTTAGATTACTATGACCACTGCTAACCGAAGAAACCAAAACTTTCAGAGAATTCAGCTGAAATCGCAAAAGCTGTCCAGAGAGCTGATGTTAGACAACTATCCTTTTTCAACAACGAGAACAAGCAAGAAAGCAGCATTACAGCGTCTAGTAAAAAAATTAACAAGAAAATAAAAGAATACTACACATTTAAGGACAAACGTATTCAAACCAACATCGTGTAATTTGGATAATAATTGGAAGAAACAAAATGAGCTCAAGTTTTATCTACAACGATGCTCTTAATTGCATTACATGCTCTTATTTCTCTAGTTTAAGAACTTGTTTTGTGCATAGAGTTCAAGCATAATCAAGTGAAGAAGGTCTCGAAATCATATCAAAATAAAACGCTATAACCATGCTTGTGCACCAGCTGCAATAATCTGAATTTCTGATATTATGTTGTCTTTCTATTTAGTTAACATCAAATGTATTCTTGTTAGGAAATTGTGATATAGTAAAAATCATGTAACCTTGAAATTGTGCTGCTGGCAGCCGAAGTTCCACATTGTCCTTTCGACGAATAAACTAGAACATCCATATCAGAAACTTCTACTTAGCGCATGATCTGAAGCAACTGCATAAGAATAAAAGTTGCCAATGTAACACAAGAAGTAATTACACGGTAATGCCGTTAGTGATTAGGGCTTTTTTTTTTTTTTTTTTTTTGAAGGATACCTATTGAATAATTGCGATTTATTTCCTTTTCATGATTTAGTTACCTTTTATTTTCAAATATATAGATAGGATTTGTATTTCGAATTAGAATAGAAATAGGAAAATTGGGTTTAGTATTTAAAGGCTTTTTTGTTATTAAATTTTGATGAATAGTTCTCTCAACCTATCGTGGATATTTTTGGTATTCTTTCAAGAATCGGGAATTTGTGTTGATATGCTTCCGCTACATCACACATTTTGCAAAACACGTCAAGGCCATCAAACATGTGAAGTACTAAAAACAATAACAAAAACATGGCCTTTGACCATTGAAATGAAAACATAAGTAGCAATGAACAGAAAGTTAGAAAAATGAAATGAAGAGTGATTTTTACCAGTACACAGCAAAAATCCTAGGTTACATACGCACTTTCCCAATTCAAAGAAACATTTTAACAAACACTTTACAGACAAAACAAAAAACAAAAAAAAATACAAAACAAAAGTACTCTTTGGATTAAACCCATTTCCTGGAAACTACCATAGAACCGAATGCAAAAATTACTAATTTCCTAGTTTCCATGGAAAATCACATCCAGATCATTCGTAAACTTAAAACCAACTTTCTTTCTCGCATAAGTCAATAATAAGCAAAAAGTAGTTTATAGACAGAAAGTCAATTCCATTCAATCAAACAAAACAAGAAGATTGTACTACGACTAAGCTTACATTATACATGTAGAATTGGAACATCAAGTTCTTCAATGTCGCTGAAGAAAAACACAGATTCATCCAACATTTCTTGTCGTTTTTTCAGTTTTGGAGCCGCCACAAACTCCCTTCAGCTTCAAGTGCGAGTACGCGACCGCAGCGAGTGACGTCGTTTTTAATTATTCTCTGGATTTTTTCTTCTTTTTTTTCCCTTTTTATTGCAACCGACAGATTTTCGTGGGTTTTTTTTCCTCTCTTTCTCTCTCTTTCTTTTTTTTCTTCTTCTTCTAAAAGAAAAGTTCGTGGGGAGTACTTTCTGCAGTGCGTATCATCAAATGGGCTCTTGGATCATGAAAGTTCACTAAATGTTCGATCCATAGATCCTATTTCTGGATAAGGAACAAGTGCCACAATCTTATCAAATGTGTTTTCAATAAAAATATACAAATGTGTTATCAATAAAAATATATAAAAGCGTGATTTTAGATATTGTAAATCGAATATTAGAATGATAGAAAACAAAACTTCATATTTTGAGATTCTCAAAAAGGCATCTACTATTCGATTTTTTGGTTGATCCTATCAGTCTATTGCACTTTGTGTATAACTTTCGTGCTCTAATTGGACTAGGTATTATGGGACATGAATAAGCCCAATTTTATCAGGTTAGCTGATCAAGTGAAAATTTAGGTTATGCAAATTCATCACTTTTTATTGTTTCAAAAATCTCACTCTTTTTAGTTACAATCCCAAAACTATATTTTGTACCAACAACTTTTCTCTGAAAAATTTATAAATTTGTGATACGCATAATTATAATTTCACTAAAGTTCTTTCTCTTCTATGTTAAGATTTGCACCGTTCGTATTTCTTCGTGAGGTCAAAGTCTGGCACTATTTTTTGGTTGGTCACCGATTCTAACCGTAGAGAAGATGCTTTGGATTTCATGGTCAGAGAGGGTGCAATTTGGTCTATTTGGTTGTGTTAGTTGGCTTGTTACCGGAGGTATAATCCATGATGTCCAAGGTTTTTCTCCTTTTAGATATAACTATTTGTTTAAAATAAAGATGTTATTTTTGCATTGCATTTTGTTGGTATATATTTGTGCTTATTTCATGATAATAGAGTTGGTCTCCCCTTACTCTCGTATTGTTTTTATGTCCAATCCGCTAAAATTAGTTCTATGCAATATTAGGGATCTCCATCAATTATAACAGTGTTGTTGAATGAGCCATATGTGTACTCGATTATTCATGTGCCTTTTCGATTTCCTCTTATTAGATTCGGTGCACTTTTTACCTCTTTATTCGTTTCATTAGAATTTTATTGGTAGAGCCGATATGTAATTGGAGTTAAATTTCCTTATGTTATGATGTTATTCAAAGTATTGGTGTTTGTATTTTATTGATTTAAAATACAATACAATTATCCTTTTTCAAAAAAAAAAAAATTTGCAATCCGTATCTTACAAGACGCTCAGTGTAAATACACACACACACGCACACTAATTTCACTGTCATACATTTTCACTCTAGCAAATTCTCTTAATTAAAGACTCAGAATTAATGCCAGAGAAGACAATGCTTAGATAACATTGACAGAAGCAAGAATTAAATTTAAAAAAAAAATCAACAAATTCATTCGAACCGAAAAAAAGGTTCTGTACTATCTCCTCATCACTACAAATCCTGTAAAAGAACTTCTTTATCTTCCCTTTCTTTTCTCACCTATGAACAATAACTTTTTTCTCTTTATTATTATTGTTATTACAATGAGACCCAAAAAAAAAAAACAGGAATAATGATATTACAAGTCCAGAACAAACTAATTTCTCAATGACTTTTTCAAGCATTAGTGTAAGGGACACAGAAAAAGATTCCACACTCTTTGTTTTGTTCAATCTCGATCCAAGCCATTTTGACCGGTGTGCGAACTCCTAGTATCAGAATACCCGACTCTCGAAGCAGCGAAGGCATAAGCTCCCACAACTGCCGCGAAGACTCCAAGGACCATGGAAAAGAGCTGGAAGTTAGCAAGCAGCTCACCCCGCACCTCACTGTCCGGCGAGTGACACACAACCATGTTTTCCTTGAGCCGACACCCGTCTGGCATCATGGGGCCGTATAGTGTGAAAGCCGTCTGATAAAACCATAGGCCTTGGAGGGTAATGGCGATGCCACAGCTCAAGTCGACGGGGAAGCTAGTTGGTAAGAGTGCTCCCGCAACAGTGGATAGTATGCAAAGACCTACTAAGAAAACGAGCAGGAGGTGGTAGTGCCCCTCCAAGCCTTTGTGTGTTGTTGAGTGGAAGTAGAACAGAAGGTACTCGGCACAGAAAGCTGCAGCAACAATCAAACATAGAGCGCCTTCGGGCAAGGGAAGTAATCTGCGTGGAAGAAATTAGAATGGGAAATTAGCCAGAGGTGACCCTAATGGATGAGATCAAAACAGCCTGAACAAAAAATCATGCAGTTGAAATGTTAAAAAAAATCGAACCCAATTCCTAAAGCATGTAAACAAGAAGGTACTGAAAACTAGAAGTGTCGGGACGTATGTTAAATGAAAGTCTATTTTTTTCCTTCTGAATCATGATTTCCCTCAATTTTATTTGGCATTAATAACAATCAATAATAATGTTGCGCATTCAAATTAATCTCCAGGGGGAAAAAAAAAAAGGAAAAATCAAGACTGATGAAGGTCTTGTGAGATAAACCGGTTATAGACAAACAGCTGCCAGGTTTCATGTCAGATCTAATGAGATGAATCGGTTTTAAAAACTAAAATTTTCCCACAAGAATGTGATATTAACACTTCAATAAACACCTAAATCGGACAAATTTAGTCCAAAAAGAAAGTCCTTCACCGTGACGAGTTGCCTACCACTAAATCTTGAAGCGAGAGATAAAAAGCTAGAAAACAAATTCATCAGATACTCAGCTCAAAATCACAAGGCGGATCACTTGTGTGTTCGTGTTTTAGGAATGAGAACAATACACAGGAACCGTCCCGAATATGTTCCTAAGTTGATGAAAGAGTAGCAAATTATCATATTTATGCTACAAATTTTGCAATACCAGTACATGTTCCTTAATCAAGATATTTCTTAGTAAATTTAATCTTAACAAAACTCTAGATCAGGATAGTGAGAGAATTTAACCCAAAAAAAAAAAAAAAGCTTACAATTTCTAATTAAAACAGCACTTTATTATAAATATCAGGAAGAACATGCAGGGAAATGCATATATATATATATATATATATATAATTTGGCCTCCAAACTGATATGTGTGTGTGTGTGTATAATTTTTTTTTTTTTTTTTTTTTTTTTTTTTGTGTGTGTGTATAATTTTGTTTTTTCTCTCTAAACCTTTGTACAGATATCAGGATTTCCAAACTCTGTCTAGATGTCCAAGTTTTGAATCTTTTGACTACTACCAATGTTCAAGGCATCCATTCGGTATATTATCTGGAATCCAATTCCGAAATCCGAATTACTTTCAACAAAATTCAAAGACGACATAACTCTCGTTTCTTCCGGATTTGGCAATCACAAGACAGAATGAGAAAAAAAAAAAAAATGAAACACCACACTGAAGTTCCTCACAGATCTTCAGCCACTTCACCAGTACCAAAAACTAAGGACAACAACCAAGATAGATTGTCCACAAAGAAACCTCAAGATTAAACCCGAGGAAACAAGAATGTTAAGCCGCTAGTTCGATATCTTGTAGACTTCATATTTGGATTCAAATCCCACTTCCTAATTTTTTTTCCCTTTCAAATGAACTCGAATCGAACAAACAATAATCATTAATAAATCCAAAAGGCACGTCCATATCATCCCCATTTCATTCAAACTACTCTATAAACTCAATAAATGTTCTTTATTACATGGCAAAAAAACAACATAAAATAAACAAACAATAAACAAGAAAAACAAAAAGTAAAAAACAAAAAACAAACCTTGTCTTTTCCGAGAGAAGAGCTATGACACCAAAGATGAAGAACATGAGAAGCATCCCGGAGTGCTCAAAATCGTTCATGTGAGATGGGTTTAGGACGCCATTGACGAAGAACTTCAGATGGGTTGAGTACAGAAGCTCAATACACAAATCAATGAAAGCACCGACAGCCACAACGTAAAGCTCCAAGTACTTTAGCCTCCCATCAAGACCCGGAACCGGGTTCCAGACCCGGACCCGAAACGACTTCGGGTTCGATACGTATCTCACCACCGAGCTCCATACGTGCCACAACCCAACCACAAGAAACAGTGTCCCTGGCAGAAAATGTCCCTTGAATGAACCCATTTCTTTTTTTTTTTTTCTTTTTTTTTCTTTTTCTTTTTTGTTTTGGCTTTCTGTTTATTTTTGTACCGAAATCTGTTCTTCTGACATAACCCTTTATTGGGTCTCTTCAACTTCTCTGTTTTTCTCAATCAAAAGACTCAAAATCTGTGTTTTTTTCTGCTGCAGAAAAAATGACAGAGAAAAAAAAAACTCTTAGAACAGAGCACAAACACTTCTGGATTTGCTTTTTCTTTGATAAGTTTGATTCGAATCTTTTGATTATTTTTCTCCAACAAAAAGAATTAAAAAAAAAAAACCATACCCTTAAAAGAATGATGAGTCTGCTTCTCGATTTCAGCTCTGCGTCCGCCCAGTGTTTTCTCTCTCTCTCTCTCTCTCTCTCTCTTTGTCCCCCCCTGAGAAACCCAGAAACAGAGATGAGTAAGAAAAGGAAGAATAAAAGTTCTTCTTGGGCATTCAAAGATGGTTGGGTCAAGAGTTGAAAACGTGTGGAAAATAAATTATATTAATAAATATTTGTCATAATTATTACAGAAAAATTTAAATAAAAAAAAGGGTTAAGAGAGAAGAAACAGATCCATTACAAAGGCGTTCAAAAGTGTGCAATTATGCACGGACAGACATGACATTCAAACGCAACTTTTTACACAACCGATTCAAGAAAAAGCATAAAACTTTTTATTTTTATTTTCCCCTCTTTATTTTTAATTTCTCTTTTTTATTTTTGTGTAGTAATCGATTGAATTGTAAATGAAGAGTCGAAAAATATCCATTTAAATGATGAGTTTAAACTCATTATCGTTAATTTAATTTTTATTTTTTTATTTTTAAAATTTTTATTTTTTTAAAAAATTAATCAAAATTATTAATTAATTTTAATTCAAACTGAAACACCAAATATCCTATAGAAAAAAGCAATCATAATAAACAGATCAACGTACTTAGTAGTTACCTATATGCTTTATATATATATATATATATTGCATATGATTGATTTTGAGTCCCAAAAGCTTTTCCTTCTTCTCGCTTGTGTATATCAATGATAAGTTTGATAACAATTAACATTAGACTCAAAAAAAGATATGATCTTGGAATTACAAATCTAGAGAGAGAAAGAGAGAGAGAGGAGAGAGAAAAAGTAAAATTTAAAGATGGTACAGTTAAGACTCGTGATGTTAGTGGGGAATGGGGGATCCGAGAGTGGTCGCTGGCGAACCCCAAAAAAAAAAAAAAACTAATAATAACATTTTTTTTATAACTGAAAAATTCCTTATTTGTTTGAATTTTTTTCGGATGAAATTTCACATGAGGGTTAAAAAATAAATAATAAATAAATAAAAAAACACTAATGAAAACAGTGCATTTGAGTTTTTGGGTTTTGACAAGGACAAGCATGTAGTGTCTCTAGAGGGCTTATTAGCTCCAATGTGATCCGAGATTTTTTTTTTTTGATTAATTTTTTTAATCCAATTTAGGTTTAATCAAATTTTAATCCTAAAATTTTTAAAATATTTTAGAAGCGGTCATCAAATTATTAATTTTTCAAACAATTGTTATTTTTTGAAAAAGCTGTTAAAAACTAAAATATAATTACTACGTGTATATTAAATGTGTTTTGATTAAGGTTAATTTTGTTATTATAATGTTAAGATAAAAATATTTTAAGAATTGTAATTGTAATTAGAATCTAATAATAATATTATATCTTATTTTATCAAAAATATCTTATTTTATAAAAAATATAGAGTTCAAATCCCTTTATCTTAAATTATAAAAATATATATACATATATTTTGAGAATTTATAACTTTTAAAATGTGAGGAAAAAACCACTACAAATCAGAGAGGTTATTTATTTATTTATTTATTTACTCTAGTTATACAAGATTACAAAATCTTCAATCAACTTCGTGGATGGATCCAGTCCAAAACATTATAAAACAATATTTTTATTTTTGTGTATATAATATGTGTGTTTTTGTTTTGGTGTGAGAGGGACTTCTGATTCCTTTTTAGGTGCAAGTGTTTCAAAAGAGAAAAACCACAAAAGTGGCACATGTATTATAGGTGGCAATCCTCCGATGCAAGCTATTAAAATATGCATTCATGGAGGTTGACCCATTCAATTTGTTCCTGTTAATCTAAGGGACACAACATTTTCTAATGTAGTTTTATAACTCATTTTCAAAATTCTTAAATCTATATCTTTTTTTTTTATTTTTTCTTTCTTTAAAAAATTTAAATTTTAAAAGTCTATAATTATTTTATTTCAAATTGAATTGAGCTAAATTTTTTTTAAATCACATATAATTAGAAGAAAAATGAAAACATATCCATATTACATCAAACAAATTTCAAAATTTTCCTCTATTTTATGTATCATAATTTATTTTAAAGATACATTTTAATCAAACACACATTTTAATTTTAACTTATAAAAGTCTAATTCCAATGGTTGTTCCAGACGAGCTCACAGACATCCACAAACGGATTGACTACAAAAAAACAAAAACAAAAACAAAAACCACAAACGAAAAAAACAAAACAAAACAAAACAAAAGCATTATATGTGTGTGTGTTGGTTAGAAAAAGTGCCATGCACCTGCTTAGTCATGTGGTTTGTGTTTTAATTTTAACGGTATTTAGCACTTATATCCTTAAACTTATTATTTTTTGACAACTTTATCTACATATCATTATATCATCACTACAACCTAGGTTTAAATGTTAGACCAACATTTTAAAACAATTTATAAAATATTTTCATTATTAAGAAAACCAAATCCTTCAAAAAAAAAAAAACAACAAAAGAAAATACAAACAGATACCAACCTTGAACTTGAAGGGAGGGAACCCAACTACAAAATGGAGCAAAACAAATTTCGAACCCAAAACTATCAAAGAAAGAAGTGATGCAAACTCCTCTATGAACACGGAGAGTAAAATTTGTCACACAACGACTCAAATAATGAGCAATGGAATTGATTGTCCTCTTCGTCCCAAAAAGGGAAAGTATTAAAAATCTCGAGCCACGGAAGTCTGATGAATAAGGATTCACATAAACCACATACCCCTCACCACCCAGAGCCTTCTCATGCTACCGTTGTCAAGGCACAATTGCCCGCCCCAAGAGCCGTATCGAAATAGAACTTAGTCACCCTTAGAGGCGGAGCCACCTTTAAGAGACCGTAGTCAACCCCTCCCCTCCCGTCACGGTTTCACCCAATTCAACAACTCTCAGACTTCAACTTCAAAATAAGTTTAGATAAACTAGTAGTTTACATTGTTTCATACAATATTTGCCTGAATCCATGTTGTATATTTGAAAAAGGTTGTATATTTCATTTGTTTTCTTATCTTTTTTTTTTTTTTTTTTTTTTATATTTGTTTACTTTAACTGATTTTTTACTGAAAAAAAAAGTAAATACAGAATTAGATAACACAATTTCCAACAAAAATTTGATTTTTTTTAGAACTTGATATTGATAAACTTTCTTTTTTGATTACTTTCCTCGAATATGTATAAGACCGAATCCATTCAATTTCTAAAAAGGATTACTAATCTTTAACTTTTCGAGAAATACTTCATCAGTGGTTTCGAATTACTGAACTTAGTCACCCTTAGAGGCAGAGCCACCTTTAAGAGACCGTAGTCAACCCCTCCCCTCCCATCACGGTTTCACCAAATTCAACAACTCTCGGACTTCAACTTCAAAATAAGTTTAGATAAACTAGTAGTTTACATTGTTTCATACAATATGTCTAAGAGAAGATTACCAAATTCTGAAACTTGTTATCTTACTATGAGAGACCATGCTTTTATTATCTTTTCCTCTATTATTATATGTCAATTCTCTGAAATTTTTTTAATCCAACAATTTACTATGAGTTAAAGGGCTTTGACACAACTTATTGTTTTTTTTTTTTTTAACAATTTTATTATTTAAAATGTAATAACAAGGTTAGCCGTCCTTAGTTATGCCTTTAAAAGGAAAGAGAAAAGGACCGCGTCTTGATTTTCTAATATTTGTTTCCCAAAAAACAAAAAAACAAAAAAAGATAAATTGCATTCAACTTTCTCTCTTTTTAACAATTTGTTATTTAAAATGTAATAACAAGGTTAGCCGTCCTCAGTTGGGCATAAGTAATAATGACACCAACGGAAAATGACCTCTTTTAATATCAAAAGATAAAAACAAAACCGCTTTTCTATACCCACAATATCTAGATATATGTAGAAACAAAAAGCCAATCATAGTTTGGTCTTTTTGTCATAATCAAGTGGGAAAGCTTTTTCGGTCATCAAGCACGGAATTTCTCAACTTCTCTATTTTCTTTTCTTTTTTAGTGAGGAAAATTGGGTTAATGGATTTATTGATAATTTCTAATTGCATATGAAGCCGCCCCCCCCCCCAAAAAAAAAAAAAAAAAACCAAGTCAAAGGCAAATGAAAGCAGAAATTGAAAAAATAAAATAAAATAAAATCTGATAAAAAATAAAATGTATGGATAAAAATATCATTTAACGATGAAACAATATTCTAAAAAAACAAGGATGTCTTTTTCTCTTTTCTCTCTTCTCTTTTTTCTCTCAAATTTTTCATAGACTAGGGTTTTTCTTTGTATGAGACTTCTCCCGCCGCCGCCACCATCATCATGACTGGTGAAGGTAATCAGCAGTTCGATGATTTCGGCGAGGTAAGGTTATAGGTTCCTAGTTGAGAGTTTCTCTACCAGTCTAGCCCAATGAATTTGTGGTGGTTTGGGATCCGGTGAAGTATTTGTGATTCGATGGTTGGTGCGGTGAACTTTTATCTCTAATCGAGCTAATTGAGTTCCTTTGAGTTGTGTTGTGCGGCGGAGTGGTTGTTTCACGTGCGGTAAGAATTTAACAGTCAATGTTGTTTTATATCCATGCTTTTATTTTTGTGTTTTAGTTTTAATTTTATAATAAAGGAGGTAGTTCCCCAACCTCTATTTTGTTTGTGTGTGTGTGTTCCACTAAAATTGTTCTCTGGTGGTACATGTCTATTAGTTTCGTTAGTATTATGATTATGTGGAAGTTGTTATAGTTTTTATGTTGTGAGTGACTGTCTCTCGATCGATCGGTATATTCCATTTATTGTAGATTTTTTCTAAAAGAGTTTTGTATATGCACAATTATAAGATTTTCGAGGAATTCAAGAAATTTCCCATCATCAGGTCTCAACTTATGTCCACTGAGTTTCATCAGATTATATTGATGGAATCTGCTAAGTCGATGATTGTGTCTCTTGTATCACATGATTGCTTCATCTTTAATATTTGTATTTGTATTCAATTTTAATTTAAATGATAATTTTCCTTTTAAAAAAAAATCATTTGTTAAAGACTATAATTGTTTTCCAGTGCTTACATGTATTTGGTTACTTTGAAAATTTTAATCTTCTCTTACAAAAAAAAATTTATCTTTTCTTTAATCTTGATAAAAGAAAATCCAATTAATTTTAACAAAAGAGTCTCCCTTTATGTTCGTTTCATCATAGAAATGCCATCTTGGATATAAATCAAGAAGTATTAATGTAAAATTTCAGATAATTTTTAACGATAATCACAATTAAACAATTTTTTTTTTGTGAAATTTAGAGGTAAGAGATTTGATTTCTGCACATTTTAACGGAAGTCGAATTGTAATTATTGTTAAATGATTATATTTATAACGTAATTTTTCGTACTAATTGTTCCGAGTAATTGACACCAATGATTTCCATCCTATGACAAGAAGTGATTAAACGTTTATAATTAAAGGACTTTCGTAAGCTTATTGCAATTTGAAAGTCGCTGAAAGTATTTAAGGCATTTTGGACCATAAATTGTATCACTATTTTCTGGTTCAACAGAATATATATTTTTTGACACCGTACTAAAAGGAACATCTTTTTTTCATAATGAATCCAAAAATTTCCTTTTTTAATTTGTTAAATAAACAAGTCTTTTTTTTTTTTGGTCGGTGCCCCTGTATTTATAGTGTAGTTCCATTTTACTTCCTAATATCTGAATTTTGACAATTTACATCTTAGATTTGTAAATCTATAGTAATCTACCACACTTGATAAAAATGTTTAAGTACTTACAAAAAATTAACTGGTGACTTGTACATGAATTATCAATTAAAGACAAAAATAATCATTTTTATCTATTTTAATTCAAATTTATTAAAATTACGGTCTTCAATTAAGTTATATCAAAATTAAATTTTTTTTTAGTTAACTATATATATATTTTGATAATGAGTTAACTTTATTTTCAATAAATTTATGTCATACAAATTAAAAAAAAAAACTTTTCATGCTCTTAATAAACGACTTATGCACAAGGCACACTTCAATTTGTAAAAAAAGAAAAAAAAAACATAATCATTGATAAGAATAAATTATTACGTATTTATAAATTCAGAATGTAATTATCAAAACTGTAAATTCATGATACAAATTTCAATTGTGCATAATGAAAAATCTACGTACAAAGTATGTGTCAATTCCATTAAAAAATAAAACACTGTTATTGATAGGTTAGGTTGTTGAAGATTGATAAAGTTAAGGGTTAAATTGCACCAGTACGTATTGAATTAACCACTAAATTATAGTTTGTACTTTGAATTTTAATTTTGATAAGGGAAATTATGGCAAATATCGTATTTTACATGCATCTTTAAACTTTATACCGTGTTTTTTAAAATATGCTAAATTATAACATATATTTATAATAAATTTTTAGATTTTCTTGGATTTATATATATATATATATATCATATTTACGGTTAATTTTAACAACAAATTTAAATACATAATTTCATGTTAGAGATAGAGGAGAGGAAGGACGCTAATTTTTTTTATGTGATTATAAATTTGATTATGCTACTTATTACTATATTTAAAATTTTATGCTATCATTTACTATTAATTTTTTTCAAAAATACTATTTTGCTCTTTTTTTCCTTTTGATAATTTACATCATGAACTTATAAATATTTAGTAATTAACATCTTGAACTTACAGAATTAAATAGATTGCCAAAATTAAAAATAAATTTAGGTGTAAATTATAACTGTGTTATAAGTTTAGGGGACATTGAGGTAATAAACCTAAATTCAGAATATTAGGGTTTGTTTAGGGGAAGCATCTGATTAGAAACATTTGGGATGGAAAAATTGAATGACATTTGAACTGGCATTTGGATGTTAGCATTCGAAGCAAAACATTAGAATATAAATATTTAAACATTTAAATATGCGTTTGAAAGCAGTTATATGAAAAAACGTAGAGAGATATGAAAATGACCATCAAAAATGATTTTCAGTTTTTTTTAAATACCGTAAATGTTGTATCAGAATAGAGGTAAACTTTTTCTTTTTTTGGAACATTATCATTTAAAAACAAAAACATAAATGACACTTGGATACTTCGTTCCCAATTAGCTCATCAAACACACATTAGAATGAACCAAATGACTCAAATACCGTGAAATGGCTGTCCCAGATAGGGGATAAATTATCAAAATTTTTTGCTCTAATATTCTTTTTCGACTTCGCACCCGTATGGATATCAAAATTAAGCGTTCGTTTGGATCATTAGTTGGAGTTAAAATTTTTAAGTTGGAGTTGATTGACATTTTAAAATGAGTTATAATTTTTATTGACTTTTAAAAAAAAGACAAAAATCCAGCAAAAAAAGTATAGTTTAGTTGGAGTTAAACTAGGCTTGGCAATTCGGGTCACAACACAATAACATGACACAAACTCGACATGAAAAAATGTGGGTTAGCCTTGGGAAAAAAAAGGTGCGAGTTGGTTTTGGGTCGAACCTGCATGACACGATAGAAAAATATGTTGCGTTCATGTAAATCCGATGGACACGAAATCAACCCGTAAAAACCGTTCAAAATTTTTGTACAATCCAGGTTGAGTTTGTGATAGTCTTTTGAATGAACTAATTATGAGTTTATATAGTTCTATGTTTTGAATTGATCTTTTTGTGATGAACTAAATATGAATTTATATATTTAGTGTTTTATATTAATCTTATGTGATGACACATTACTTAATTTGCTTGTCATGGATTTTAATTGTATATTAAATCTCTCTATCTCTTTTCCTTATTTCTGACGGGTTGTCGGGTCAGTAGATTGGTGCGTCAATAAGTCATGTTGTGTTGATCACCCTAAAAATACTATGTTGGCGGGTTGTGTGGGTCGGGTCGGGTCAACCTACCGACCCGGTGGGTTGGGTTAGGGTTAAGGTTTTTTTGACCTAGTAGATCATGGGTTGGGTTTGGGTTAGAGTTTTAAAAATTTGTGTTGGCTTTAATCCGATATGAACCCAACCCGTTGATACGAATTACCAGCACTAAGTTAAACTAATGTGCCAAATAAAACCTAAAAATTCACGATACAAAATATGAGGGAATTTGGCATAACCATCCAAACTCCCAAATTTAAACTTTTTTTTTGTCTTTTTCTCAAAAAGTTTTTGTCTTTTCCTAAAAATTTTTTTGTCTTTTCTAAAAATTCAAAAAAATTTACTATTTAATCTTAAAAATCCCAACACAAACTACTCCACTAAACACTCCGTAATTATGTTATAAATTTAGGGGTATAGTTGACAATAAAGAAAAGAAAGAAACAAACTCGGACGGCACACCAAACACCAGAACACTACATCACCGGTCCTTCCTTCTTTTCTCCCTTTTTCAAAATTTGGGAAAGCGTCACGGCGCCAAGACACACCCCAACCTCCACCACCAATCACAATCCTCCACGTGGCCTTCTCCTATCGAGGTCACAAAATATATTTTTTTCTCTCTCTCACAGTTACGTGGGATCTCCCACTTTCGGCCGTCTGACTCTCTCTCTCTCTCTCTCTCTCCACACTCTCTGAATTCTGGCACCTGGCTGACCTCCAAAACGCCGTCGTTTTTCCCGCCTCCCCAGACCGGAACCCTCCTCTCTCTCCTCTCAAGCGTCGGCAATGGTGGCGAGGATCTGAATATCTGAATCCCCCGCGCAGATCTCGAGGAATTGGCAATGCCGGAGGTCCAACTCTAGGTTGCCGATGACCGATCAGGTCACCTAGCCCTCGCTGATCTCGCTGGAAGCTGAGGTCCCGATCTTGAGCTTCCGATCAGCGAGTTTTTTTGTTTTTTTTTTTGTTTTTTAAATTTTTGGGGTGAAAATCCGCGGTTTTCGACCTCGTTGCCGGGGAATTTTCCGGTTTCCGAGCTTAACGATGTCGTCGAAAGTGGTGTACGAAGGGTGGATGGTGCGGTACGGACGGCGGAAGATCGGCCGGTCCTTCATCCACATGCGCTACTTTGTGCTCGAGTCTAGGCTTCTCGCGTACTACAAGAGGAAGCCTCAAGATAATCAGGTTTTGTTTTGTTTTGTTTTGTTTTTGTTTTGAATTACCTTGAATTATTTTATTTTGGTTTGCTTTTGGAAAGAACTTTCTTTTTTAGGGAATTTTGAAAGAACTTTTCCCATCTTGTGTAAAGTTTGGAATTTTATCTCCAGGGAATTGCGAGACAGAAAAGCTTAGCTTTGTTTTTTTTGTTTTTTGATGTTGATGCGAATCGAATTAGATTAAAGTTTTTTTTTTTTGTTCTTTTTGTTTTTGTTCAATTTGGTTTGGCTTAGGTACCTATTAAGACTATGCTAATCGATGGCAATTGTAGAGTAGAGGATCGAGGATTGAAGACCCACCATGGACATGTGAGTTTTTATTTTATTTTAGTTTTTAATTTTATTTTGTTGTGTCACTTTTTCAGATGTTAAGATTAAATCTGAAATAGTGCTCGAGCTAATTATCAAAAAAAAAAAAAAAAAAAAAAAGAGTTGGGGCATCTTCACAATTCTAATGTTATAGTAATGACATGGCTTTATGATCTTAACTTTATTGTTCATGTTTGAGTAAGCATGGATTTACATTTCCTGTTCATATTTTATCTTGTAAACATGTATATTTTACGGCGTAGTATGGATTCTTTTCTTATTAGAAAAGAAAGTAGTTATCCTTCAAAAAGAAAAGAAAGTAGTTAAAATTTTTTTTAATTGTTATTTATTTATTTATTTATTTATTTTTTATTTTTTATTTTTACAGTGTCAAGTTAATCTAGGATTCGTTGGATGCTCTTTGAGCTTCAAATGTGTGTGTGTGTTTAAGTCTAACCAAGTACTTTGAGCTTGCACTCACTGCGTTTTTTATTAAATTGAAGTATGAAACTTGAAGAAATTCGAAATTGTGTCTTTGAGTTAGAACACATTAAGGTCTCCATTAGAAATAAATTAGTGCTCAGTTATGCTGATGAAGCAACCAAGGAACTATTCTGAAGAAAATTCTAGACAGAAGAAGGAATCTGTTTTCCTAGCTCCTGGATTTTGGACTGATTAACAGGGTGCAAACGCTAGCTGCTTCAATCAGGAATTCAGCAAAAATAAGTCTAAGCTACAACCCGACACGAATCACACTGAATAAGATGGGATCTTCTTAAAACTAAAATGACAGAAAGCAAATTTAGTAAGAGTAAGCCAACAACAACAAAGTTCTTACTTAGCAGCAAATAAGCATCGAGATAAAAAGAAGATAAGTTGCAGTGGCAAAACAGCACTCCTGCACTATAAGCTTGGCTTACCTTAGATCAGCTTGCTTACCTTGGCTTAACTTACGTGTGAGTTCAGGGTTTTTGCACTGAGCAGTATGGCATCATTTAGGGTTGAGTAATGATATCCTTTAAAGTCATGCATGACTTGGGGAAGAAATTTTGTATTGGTTCTTGGAATTCTCTGAAGATAGCTTGAGTAATACATACAGAAGAAAAATTGGAATTTTGCAGATTCCGTGGAAACATGAGCTGTATGGTTTTTACCTGAAATTTCTTTTACTTCACATTACGTAAATTAGTCATCTATCTTTCAGTGAGGAAGTGTTTACCTGAAAATACATGATTATTCGTCCATATAACTTGATATATATATGTGTGTGTGTATATATATATATATTTTTGGGTGCAGATGGTATATGTTCTGTCTGTTTACAACAAGAAGGAGAAATACCACCGGATTACGGTATGTGTTCATATCCCCTTCTTCAGGAAAATATTTACGTAAGTGCTGATTTTCCTGTGCTGATCTGTGCACAGTTAAGAAAATACAAACAACAGATTGCTGTATTTAAGTGTGTTGTCTACTTAGCTCCTGCATGAGTACTTGTCAACCTTTTGGCTTTAATGCTGAAGGAATTGGAATTATTTTGTCTTACATGTGGGTGGACTCTCAACCAGCTGATGATATGTTTGGAAATTACTTACTCATAATTCATTAGGATAAAAGGCCTTGCAATGAGATTGGTTGCAAGTTTGGCATAGAATTGACATTGAAATATTCGATAAAAAAAATTAGAATATATATATATATATATTTTGGTTAGCATGTCTAAAGAATGAACAAACAGGAAGGAAAGAAGAATAATATCCTTGAAGAGGCAAAAAAGAAGGGGGGAGAATCATGACCAAAAATTAACTTGACAATTCCCTTCGAACTAATATTAGTTAACACTATCAATGAACGACGAACACAATATCATGCTCAATATGAACCCTACCGTATCTACTTACATCTATAAGGGATTTAAATTAATCTTTTACAACTTTTCTGTGCAATGACTACTTATTGATAACAAGAACCTCCTCTTTGTATCTCACTAATGTTTTATGAATGTGTCAGAAGTTTATATGGTATTCAAGGTTGGGAAGTTCTAAACTAAACCTTTGGTAATGTCCTTGGTGAAAGTTTTTGCTTTTCTGCTGCTATTAGCAGAAAACATGAGATGAAAATATTGAGATGTGAGTGACAATTTCATAAGACTGGATTTATGGTGGCAAATTTTAGTGAGATTCAAGAAAGGCAATGAAAATGTGACTTAAAATCTGAAAATTGATAATTTAACTTACAAGTCTTTTTTACTTAGTTATTTTGTGTGCAGTGACTTAATGAAGTTATATTGTGTGAGTCTGGTAGCTTTACTTGCTAAATATATTGTCTGTTTCTAAAACCGTGAGACAGCTCTTAGCCTGATCAAACTTGTGAAAACATTTTCTGTGTTTTATTTCCTTGCAATTTGCACAAATGGGAAAGTTTGTAAACGGTTCCATTGGTCGGCTTTTTTATGCAGTCCTCGTATTCTAGTCTTACTCGTGATATATTCTTGTTCTGGACTCCTAATTGTTACAATGTTGAGAATCACTTTTAAGAAACATTGTGAGTTGACCGTCGTTTTGTCCAGATGGCAGCATTTAATATCCAAGAGGCACTAATCTGGAAGGAAAAAGTTGAACTTGTAATTGATCAGGTATATAGTCTTGATACCTCTTCATACATATATCCATTTTGTGCTCATTTGTCTCTCCTCACCTCGGGGATCAACATTTATTTGTTTTGGTCTTGATACGGATATTTATTAGGTTTTATCCTTAGGTAGGTGTAGATTCTGTTTTTCGGTGTTTCTTCATAATTCTCTCTCTCCCTGCCCTCTCTGTTCAAAATCAATGTATTCTTCCAGTGCATTCATTCCTGCCAGACTGCCAGTCACCGAATCATGTTCCCAGGCCTGACCAATGTTAGTGTATGCAGCATCAAGGTTCACAAGTCCCAAACGGTAACAAATATGTTTCTTTTGAATACAAATCTGGAATGGATAATGGGAGGACTGCTTCATCGTCAGATCGTGAAAGTCAGTAAGTATTGTTTTCAGTTTTTTATGTCTTTGGTGATATAAGAGAAAATGTTATTACTATTTTTTAAAAAATATTCATTACATCAATTTGTATTGTTTTGAGAAAATATTGACCTTCTACAGGTTCAGTGCACAAGAGGATGAAGATGATGCTCATCCAAATTTGTTACGAAGAACGACAATCGGAAATGGTCTAAAAATATTAATCCCTTATTTACATTCGAATTGTTTCCTGCAATCTTTTTCTTAATCTCATCGTATTGAGCTAAATGGCAGGCCCACCAGAGTCAATATTTGACTGGACACGAGAGATATATTCGGATCTGTCAAACCAGAATATGAACAACCAAGCATTTTCTAGAAAGCTTTGGCGTCTTCTCCAATGCCAAAATGGTGAGTTCCTTTGTTCCTCTATTTTTTCTATTAGCATATTATGCAACTATCTAGTTATTCAAGTGAGGAAATCTTGCTGTGGTAGTGCCATTAAGGATATGTTTCTGACTTCCCATTTTGTATTGGTAGGACTTCGCATTTTTGAAGAGCTTCTTGAAGTTGATTACCTTGTATGTAGTTGTTTCTTTGTTTTACCTTTTCCAGCTCCAGAGATTTTGAATGCATCTTCGTGTTTAAGATTACATCTATTCTGAATAGTATACTTTATGCAGCCAAGGAGCTGTAGTAGAGCAATGAAGGCTGTTGGTGTGGTAGAGGCTTCCTGTGAAGAAGTTTTTGAGCTTGTAATGAGCATGGATGGAACTCGGTTTGAGTAGGTGTTTTCCTCTTTCAGCTAAAACCTTTCACAGAGTAATGCAAAAAGCCCATTTTATACTTCTCTCATCTGTATGCAACAGAAGCAAACATTTTCTCCTTTAGTGCAGTTGATAAGGATATGTAATCTAATTTAAGATTGTCCATACCTGACTTATGGTGTTGAATTAGAAAAGAAGGAAAAAAAAAAAAGGGATCACCTCATGGAGGTGAAAACGGTAAATATGGGCAGAGATAATAGCAAATAATAATGTGGATAACATTGCCACGTGTTTTGTAAAATGTGCATAATTAGACTTTTTGCCTCTATGCTAGGGCTTGGTGTTAACATCTATTTCTAAAGTGTGGTGATCCCTACACTTCAGTGCATGTGCACAGTGATCACGGTGATCCCTACACCTGTAGTTTATTTGGGCACGTGCACTTTATAAGTGGAGCCATTCTCTACTCTTTACTGATTTACTATTACTATGTTGTCTGAATAGTAGTATCCCCGATATTCCTGAACTCTAATGGTTGGCTTATTGTTTATCTCTCAACACCGGTTTTTCAATGTTCTTTTGCATTGTATGCAGGTGGGACTGCAGTTTTCACAGTGGTAGCTTAGTGGAGGAGGTAGATGGCCATACAGCAATTCTCTATCATCGACTTCAGCTGGACTGGTTCCCAATGTAACTATTTATTTTCATCCTAAGTCCAGTACTGCAGCTTTTAATCCTAATTTCATTATTGGAGACTGTTTTTCGCTGGCATCCGTTGAGTTTTTCAGCTTCAAGCCTGGATTATATGTATATACTTAAATTCATGAAGTAACTTTTATCTTCTTCAGGACACTTTTATCAGCACTAACTATTGTATAGAAGGTTCTGAGTTTGTCTAGGGCTTAGGTGTTCTGAAACATAATAAAACCTTATTTTTAACTGATTCACAACTTGCTTCTGGTGGTTCTGAAAGTTTATTTTCAATTACAATAAACTAATAAACTGCTCTTGTAGGTTTGTCTGGCCTCGTGACCTTTGCTACGTTCGCTATTGGCGTCGAAATGATGATGGGAGTTATGGTAAGCATCTTGCTTGCATTGTGTTTCAACCTTGCCTTGTTCCTTTCGAGAACTAAACAATTTTTCTTGTTATCGCGCAGTTGTGTTATTTCGTTCTAGGGAGCATGAAAACTGTGGTCCTGAGCCAGGATATGTGCGGGCACATATTGAGAGTAAGTTTATTGTTTCTTCAATCTGACCAAGTATTAAAGGCATGAGAACTATGTGGCATATTTTATTTCATCACTTTAGATTAGACAGTTATAGATTTGAATATCCTCAGGTGGCGGGTTTAACATTTCCCCTTTAAAACCTCGAAATGGGAGACCGAGAACACAAGTTCAACATCTTATGCAGATCGATCTGAAAGGATGGGCTGTGGGTTATGTATCATCATTTCAGCAGCATTGTCTCCTTCAGATGTTAAATAGTGTTGCTGGTAACTTCCTCTATCTTGTTTCTTGGGTTTTCTTTTTTTATTTATTTTTTATTTCTAAAGTAAGGTTTTTATGCTTATAGCAGTTTGGTATCACTTTTCATAATGATATCAATTTGCTTCTTGATTGGAGAGCTGTATGTAGTGGTTTCAATTCTTTGTATTTGTAGGTTGTTTTCTGCTTTGGCTATTCCATGTCATCTTTATGCTGCCCTGTAGAAGGACTTCTTGTCACGTCTGATTTTCTACTAGCAATTTTGTTCTTTACAATGTTTATCTCAATGAATGCATGCTTTCCTAATATTAAATGGCATCATTTTTCTTTAATGTCTGTCCTATGGCAGGATTACGTGAATGGTTTGCCCAATCAGATCAAAGGAATGCTCCTTCGAGAATCCCGGTAATGGTCAATATGACCTCGGCATCCGTTTCCTCACGGAAGAGTCAAAAACTACAAGAAGCTTCCGTCGGTTTTGATCAAGTAAGCAATGCAAATCGAAATTCGATGATGATTGATGAAGACTCTGAAGAGGATGAGGAGTTTCAAATCGCTGAGGCTGAGCAAGAGGTTCCGTTCATGCTTCAGTAGAAAGTTTTGTCATGTATATAGCTTTAAGGAGATTTTATCATTTTCTTTTCTTCATTCTGCAGGCTTATCAAAACGGACATGAGAGTGAAGTCAGGAAAATTGGTAGAGTTACAATTTTCCGTTTCGGTTTAATGTAAAATTGTGTAGAGTTCAGTCTAGATTCTAACCATTTTGGCTTTCCTGGTATGAACCCGTAGAAGAAGAACCAGAAGTACAATTTGATTTATCCTGTTTTACGGGCAATCTACGACGTGATGACCGTGATAAAGCTCGTGATTGCTGGAACATTTCTGATGGGAACAACTTCAGAGTCCGTAGCAAGCATTTTTGTTATAACAAAACAAAGGTTTGCCTTTTCTTGTGATTCCTTTTTAATTCTTTTGAATGAACGGCTTTTCTTGTGGTCTTATTTGGTTATTCCATTTGCATTGTGCATATGAAGATTCCTGCAGGAAAGCATTTAATGGATCTGGTTGCCGTTGATTGGTTTAAAGACACGAAGAGAATGGACCATGTTGCAAGACGTCAAGGTTGTGCAGCACAGGTATGTATACCAGAAGCTCCCCCGCATTAAATACTCTTTTGCTGTTAATAGTTGTCTGTAGCTGCTTTAAGTGCATATGCTATTTTCTCTTTCGATAAGAAATACTCCTTTTATTGATTTATGATTCAAATACAAAGGATAAGGAAAAGAGGGCAAAGTATCCTCTTGGGATAATACAGTAAACATAACAAGGACGTATAAAAAACTGGAATCATTTAAAGTACAGGGAGCCAGAAACATGAACAAGAAAATTTGGGAAAAACCTCCCCAGCTGCCCCCAGAAACAAAACGGTGTCACTATTGGCCTATCACATCTTTCCAGTTCAATACTATCAGATATAACAGGAAATCTTTTAAAGCTTTATCTGTGGATCCCCATAAAATAGCCGGAAAGTTAGCTTTCTCATGAAAAGCGATCAGCTCCATGTCTCTTCCTTCAAAAGTTGTAATGTTCCTCTCCATCGAATCCAAATTGTCCACAGTATTGACAAAACCATGCATCTCAATATGTCCTTATCCATCTTGTTAGACCCAAGCCCACCACATTTTCAACCATCAAAGACATGCAATGGGCTAGGAAGACTATCTGCCATAGCGGTCTTAGCCACTTGACAATGTGGGTAAAGATGGTCAATTGTCTCCACTTAAGTGCATAAGCTACTGTGCTCCTCTCTGGTCCCCTTGAGTCTATTCTGTAGTTTAGTTGTTCTGTAGCTACTATGTGATTAATTCAAAGAGCCTCTTGCTAACTTCATGCAAAGTTCCTTCCCTTTTGTTAGATTATGTCTCGAGTATATTTTGTTTAAACTTACACGGACAAACGTTAGCTGTCTTCTTTTAGTTTAAATAACATTTTAGATGGTTTAATCAATGGGAATTGCTTAATATTAATGTAATTTTAATTTTGTTGCAACTCTTCATTGGACTGTTATTGATTTCAACCTTTCTTTATAAATATTTGTTTAGGTTGCCTCTGAAAAAGGGCTTTTCTCCTTTATCATAAATCTGCAAGTAAGTTGCTTTTCTTCATTTGGATATGAATTAATTAATTAATTAATTTTTTCCCGATCATTTGGTTGTGAAATTTGAATCTGAAATGTGTTTGGTTTAGAAGTGAAATAACACCATAGTCCTACAGGTCCCAGGTTCAACGCACTACAGTATGGTATTTTATTTTGTGAGTAGGGAATTGGTACACGGTTCCTTGTTGCAACGATTTGTTGATGGTGACGATGAGTTCCGAAATAGTAGGCTGAAGCTCATCCCATCAGTTCCCAAGGTACTATTGATGTCTGTCTGTTTGTTTCTGCTTATTTATTTGTTTTGTGTGTTTACGTCCCTCTAGTTCTTGTAGTTTACAACCTATGAGAATGCTATCGTTACGGCAATTCACGTGCTTAAAGATGCAGACTGATTCGTGTGTGTAGAGGGTGAGATCTTATAAATATAACTGTTAAGGGATAACATGTAAATAAGACCATACATATAATTGTCAAGGGGTCACATGTAAATAAGACCATACATAATATCTGATCTTGGTATCTTACAACAAAATTTATAGTTTTGGAACAATTACTTGGCAAACGCTGACATGGGATGGGGCTTTTTAAGATTGATGAAAATTTATGGTCCGGGATAACATGAATTGCTTGAAGAAATTTGATTGTTAACTATTTATTATGTGGAACAACACAGATTGGTGTAAAATTATGTTGGTAGGCAAAAGATGGAAAAGGTAATAAGGAGAAAAAAAGTTTAGTAGCTTTATTTATTTGTTTTCTTTATAATAAATATTGTGAAAAATATGTTTTCTCCATAATGGTTCTTCTATTCAGCAGCACCAGAATTTTCTGGACTCTGAACATAAAATTTCTATCTTTTCACACGGGAGCTTAGACTTGTTATATTGGAGTGGTTAGCTGGCTTATGGAAAATTTTTCCCCCTTTTATGTCAAGCCATTCCTATTCAGCAAATGGTTTAGCCGTTCAGCATGATACTCTTCTTGCAAACGCATGCAATTATTTACTTCTTATCACTCATTGATCAGCAATCCATTCTTTAAAAAATGTTTGCAAGCTGAAGGGATGTAATAGCATCCTGTATTATTTCGACGAAACTAGTTTTGCTTATATTATTTGACAACATTTCTTTGCCTTGGTCATTACAATCTGACATTCTTATGTTTTATGCTTTATTCGTTTCATATGTTTTTATGAATTTTTCTGCTTCTGGACTATGTTCCAACCAACGACACGTGTAGCCATAGAAATAGGAAAAGGTCACGTTTCTTGGGCTATATTTTAATATTTTATTTTGGAATCATGCAGGGATCATGGATCGTTCGACAGAGTGTTGGTAGCACTCCATGTTTGCTAGGAAAAGCAGTGGATTGCAACTATATCCGTGGTCCCAAATACTTAGAAGTAAGGACTCTGTTTCTAATGCATATAAATATGTATATGCATACATGCTTTTACACTATAATGCACAGGTGCCATCTTCTGATACTACTTGGCAAGATTTGAGCAGATGATTATGCGCGGTCATGTTTGACAAAGACGGTTCTTTTTGTAGATTGATGTGGACATTGGTTCTTCAACTGTTGCTAATGGAGTCCTGGGGCTGGTAATTGGGGTGATTACGACGTTGGTGGTTGACATGGCATTCCTTGTACAGGTATGTCTGTTCATCAAATAAGATAGTACACTTTTTTTGAAAAAGGTGGTAATTTGTAAAACAAAATGTTTCGATGAAAGAGGGGGAACCTACTCTCAGCAAGCAAGAAAACCATTAATTCATTTTGTTGCCGTATCATCCATCCAACTCCAAAACATCAAAACGGAAGGAAATCCGTAGACCCCTTTAAAGAAGAAGCCCGGTTAGAACTTAGCGGTACCTCTATCCCAAGGTAGCATTAATCAACCACAGAGATCATTTTATACCTCGCCAACCAAATGATCCTTATCGCTGCACATTTAACAGAACTGCAGCCTGATAATCTTGGCTACTTTCTGAACTTCATAAATATAGATCAGCAAAAGAGTTCAGTAACAACTACACAAATTTAATTCATTTATGATCTCCCTCACTTAGAATTATGGCAGTGTGAAAACAGATGTCCAAATTTTATTCCTGTCTATTGGGGTTTTCTTTACAATAACTCGTTATATAGAATGAGAAATAAAGTTAAACGGTTCAAAAAAATGAGAAAGATGGATAATCAATCGGTGAATCAAACGATTCGTTAAGATATGCTGGTAAAACTCCTGATAAATTATGAAGATAATTTGTGGGGCATTTCTAGCTTGAACAAATTTTAGCCTCATCTTGACAAACCAAGTTGAAATCCACAACTTCATGTAATCAAAGCTATGGCATTCCATGCAAAATGCTACAACGTAGAAACTGGTTTTGTTGGAATCATTTCTGGCTTTATCACAATTCGATTAACTTAGTCTAGTGATAATGGTTAAAGTTGGCAGTATATTGGAAACCAGTCTACCATAGTTAATCAGTACTAAACCTGGCCGGTTTTGTATTTGTTTGTTTAGGGAATGATCCTAGACTCAAATCCTGGGAACAACTAGCATTGTTTCTATATGTGTATATATATATATATATATATATATATTCTCGTCTGGTGGTGGGCCACTTCTATTGTCTGCCCACCGTAATCGAGAAATCTATTTAGCATTTAGCAGTTATTTGTTGGTTGATGTCCTAAATTGACCTGATCGGGAAGTTTCATGTTTTTTTGGACAGGCAAACACTACAAATGAATTACCGGAGCGGCTCATTGGTGCAGTACGCGTTTCCCACATAGAATTATCATCTGCCATAGTCCCTAAGCTGGACCCGGAGCCGTCATGACTAACCGAGAACGTATCGCTCTACTGATTTCACACAAAATCCATTTGTTGAGATGTGCATTTGATGCATCCTTATTTCATTGCTAATCTAAATTTCAGCAATGAACATCATCAGTTTTTTCTCAAGTGAAAATTTTCCATAAAATAGTGACAGGAGCGTGTTTCATACAGTAGTCAGTAAGGTACATGGCTACTTTTATTTGTTCATATATATAAATATAAATAAATATAAATATTTTTTCCTCAAGTTAACATATCTCCATTCTAGCCCATACTACACTCGTTCCCCTGTATTGCCAAATATGCTTTTGTTACAAACGATCACTGTCGAACCTTAAATACACACCTCAAAAAAGAGAGAGAGAGAAAAAAAAAGAAAAATTAAAAAAGCAATAAAGAAAAGTATGAGCTTAAACTGCTCTGCAATTGATCAAATCTCTGAAAACATCCAAAGCAACCGAAGAACAAATTGGAAAGCCATTCTCAAATTTAGCAGCAAGTGCAATTGCTCGTTGTTTGACCTCTTCATCATTCATCAGTCTCTCTATTCCCTGAATTATATCCTCTTTCTTGATCTTCTCCAAATCATTAGAAACCCTGTAACCCACTTTTAAATGGGCAACTACCAACTTTGCATCGTGATGCTGGTCACCTCTAATTGGCCACGCCAAGAATGGGACCCCTCTTCCAATTGCTTCCACGGTCGAATTCCAACCACAATGCGACAAGAACCCGCCCGTCGAGGGGTGGCTCAGTATCAGCAATTGTGGGGCCCATCCGTGTATTATCAGACCCCTTCCGCCCACTCGATTTTTTAGCCCATGAGGAAAATACCCTTCTTCGATAGAGTCCGAACCGGGTGGCATTGGAGGACCCGGCCTACCTGAACCCGGTTGGATCACCCAAATGAACGGTCGGGTTGATTCTTCTAAGGCATCGGCCAATTGTGAGTATTCCTCGATCGATGGCCCCACCTCGGACCCGAATGACACGTATAGTACCGAGCCATGTGGTTTCGAATCTAACCATTTGATCACCTCATCCTCGGTGACATTTGATTTCCGATTAGACCTAATTTCCTGATCATGGATAATTGAGCCGATAGACTTCCAGTATTGTTCAGGCAGAAGTGGGCCCACGCCCCAAACCGGTTTCCCGATTTGACCAGCCAAGTACTCGATGAACGGACGCTCGAGTTCATCACACGTGTTGATCATCAGTGCAATGGATCCCTTTACTTCATCTAACCATGGTGGTTGACCACCCCGTTCGGGTGGACCCCTTCTCTGTGTCCTTGGCCCATGAAAGGGTGGCGGTGGGCGAGAACTTCCGATTGGGCCTGGATGCCCAGCACCAAAATGTGGTGGTTGCGGGCCTGGTGGGCCGTGCCGCCATTGTTTGGTGTCGGAGTAACTGAGGCCCATTTCTTCTGGTAGTCCAGGTAGCAAATGGACCTCCTCGGGTTTGACATCGATCGGGTGGGCCTTCCAACAGGCGTACTCCATGGCCGCGGAGCACGCGCCGGAGGTAAAGAACGCAACTGTTGGAACTTCGAATTTTCGGAAGATCTCGGCCGTCCAATCCATCATGATGTCGACGACGGCGCAAACAGGCCGAACTCCTTCTGAGCCTGTTGTTTGGGCCGAGAGGAGGTTTTCAAGGCCCATTGCCAAACTGTTGTGGTGCCCAGGGTGGGGGTGATGGGTCGGGCCAGAACCCGGTGGTGGAGGAGGTCGGAGATCCGCCGGAGAAGAAGAGATTTCCGCGATTTCGACAAGAGGATGATGGCGAAGAAGGGCGGGAACGGAGGAGGAGAAGTTGGAAGGAATGACAAGGACAGTGGGGAAGCTTCTAGAAGCAATCTGTTTGCAGAGCTCAATGCTTGGTAAGAGATGGCCTTGCCCGAAAAATGGGACTACCCAAACTTGCTTTGGCGTCATGGTCTTTGATTCCTTTGGTGGGACTTAGTTTGTTTTGCTTTAAGATTTCATCATGGGCTACAATTTATAGAGAGAGAAAGCCAAAGATGTAGAAGAAAGCTTAAGGAGCAAGGAGGATGAGATTCAGTATGATGTGAGAGAAGGAATTTGAGAATTAGAGAATTAGAGAGAGAGAGAGAGAGAGATAGATGTTTTTGACTTATAGGTGGAAGAAAACGACGCTAACTAATTCTATTGCTTCTTGCTTTTTGTCCAAGTAACAATCTGATATTTATTGGTATTAGAACAAAAAGGAAAAAGAGAGAGAAAAAGAGAGGGATTGTGTGAAATTTGGAAATTACTTGGTCGGCAAGATTTTGTTTAAAGTGATGGCGAAGCGCGTCTTGATATTGCGTTTCAGAAGGCCGACAACAAATGGAGTGCTTTCATACGTAGTAACGGTAGGTTTGACTTGCAGAAGTTAATTTGACTTTGAAAGTTCGTTAGCATATATATATATATATATCATATACATATAAATATATATTTTATACTTTGCTTTTTTGCTTTCACCTTCTGATCATGGGCACTGGAGATTAGGTCGGCTTGACAAATTCGGGACCTTTAAGTAAAGTTTTAAAAAAGAGCCTCTTCAAATAATAAAAAATAATGAAAAAAAGTATTTTATATTATATAATATAAGCAATATAAGCAATTGCTTAACTTCCCCAGCACTGACCGGAGAAAAATTATGTTTTTTTATTTTTATTTTTATTTTTTTATATGTTTATTGTCATTATTATTGTTTTTAGGTATGCCAGTAGCTGTTTTCAAGATTTGAATATGAAAATCCACTCCATCTTTATCAACTACTCTATCTTATCAATTGGGTTAACATTGGCTAGCCTATAAAATCAAGGCCGTTTGGTATTATATCTTAAACTCACATTTTTCATATCAGTTTTTATCTTTTTTTTTAAAAAGTCAACAAAAATTATAACTAGCTTTTAAAAGGTCAACCAACACAAACTTAAAAATTTCAACTTAAACCGTTTTATGAAACGGATCTTGAGTGTTTTATAAACAAATTGAATTTTTGTTTTGATTATGAAGTAACAAATTGAATTTTTGTTTTGATTATGAAGTAACCAATCAACATGTGCATGGTTTGCCGTATATCTATTGTCTAACGGAAGCATTAATCTTTATTATTTTCTTGAGTTTCAGATTGAACAACGTAGGCATGAAGTATATTCATGTTTGGCTATTATTTATGTTGGCACTTTTTTCTTAACCTACAAAT
Organism: Ficus hispida; assembly: GCA_025413025.1. Taxonomy (NCBI): domain Eukaryota; kingdom Viridiplantae; phylum Streptophyta; class Magnoliopsida; order Rosales; family Moraceae; genus Ficus; species Ficus hispida. Next base: position 26,538,407 of record CM046372.1, read on the forward strand.
CAAGATTCACAATATTTTCATATAAAAATTCTAAAATCTTTTAAATTTTTATTTACTAAGAACACAAAAAAAAAAAAAAAAAAAAGGAGTAACTTTATGCACTAAAAAATCCATTAAAAAGCTGAGAATGAATTTGTATACATCAGAGCCATCGAATATTTCTAAGTAGCTAGCTAGCCAGTAGTAGCGTCGACATTATGCAACCAGACACATACATACATTATATACATATATATACACACAGAAGAGTTTTCAATTATTGGTGGTAGGTCCTAGTTCCCTGATCCTATGGTCACGAATCAGCGAGCCTGACTTACTTACTACAAAGAAAAATTTACCACAGAGAAAAAGGAAAGTTAAAATCTACAGCTTAGCTATGGAGTTTTCTGTTTGTTTCTCGCGAGAGTCTCTGTTTTCACTTTCGCGGGAATTTTTATTTCTTACTTTTTAGTAATATTTTTAATATTATCTTGGCCACGTGTAACACTCTCGCTGCTTCCAACCAAGCCTCAACTGTACTCAGTTTCTCTCTCTTCCATTCTCTCTCTCTCTCTCCCCTCAAAGCAGAGCTTTAGTTAGTTCATCAATTCAATACAAAAAATGAGATTACCAGATGCATCGATTGTATCGAAAGTGACCAGCGCCATTCCTTCTCTTCCAAGTTCCCACGTAAGAAACTTCGTATCTATTTTGTTTATATTTTTCTCTGTTTTTTTTTTTTTTTGGTTTTTTTTCCCCCCAAATTTTTGGTCATTTCGCAAAGTGCAGGCGTTTAATTTGTCACTGAAAAAATATGGGAATTTGGAAATGCGAAAAGCTGGGAAACTTTGCAAATTCTCAAGGAATTCTGTGGAATTCGATGTTCCGTTTCCTCAGGACTACTCTGAGCTTCTTGAACAAGTAAATCTTTTCCTTGCACAATTTTTTTAACTTTGTAATTTAAAAAAAAAAAAGACTATTTTACACAAAAAAATTTATTAGTTTTAAGTCATAATCATGAATTTAGTTGTTAATTCTCAGCTTTCCCACTTATAAAATTAATAATTTTGTTAGGAGAATGACTATTTTTAAATGGAGGGTGATAAGGAATATTTAAGAAATTTGGTTGATTACCGAATTGTAACGGAATGCAATAAAAAAAGTAATGCTGTTGGAAAGAAAAGTAAAAAAAACAAAAAAAAAAAAAACAAAAACAAAAAGAAAAACAAAAAGAAGGGGCGATTTAATTAGCAAAAAAATGTCCAATAAAAAACAATCGAATTGCCTTTCAAGCGTTGACCAAAAAACAAGAAAAAAAAATTTCCCTAAAAAAAAAAAAGTAAGAATAAAAATCATACATAATTAGTAAAAAAATGTAGACTTGTATATATCATTGGCTCGATAAGGGGATATAAGTAAATTTAGCATTTATTTCAATCGACGGGAATAAATACAAGGATCGGGTAGGATTGGCATTCTATTTTCTCATTTCGTACATCCTGTGGGCCCCGCTTGGTTACCATATTTCTGGTAAACATACTCTAAATACAGAACAAAAATGGTATCGTGATACTTTACAAGACAAGAAAAGAAAAACACAAAGTTAGACATAATGCTTAAGTGGAGTTGAAATGCTTAAGCGAGTTGTCTTCTTCTCCTTTTGCAGTTCTGTTAATCGATTTCACGGTTCGGGAATGAACTCGCTGGTTTATTGTTTTGTTGAAGCTCTAGCATTTGGCAATCATTGTTTACTCTAGCCATTTTATTGATTGATAGGCAAAAAAGGCAACTTCATTGGCTTTGAAAGATAACAAACAGTTGATGGTGAGTTATCACCGAATTATTTTGCTATATAATTTCGAAATACATAAGTAGACATTTGATTTTGTTGTTATTATTATTACTATTATTTTTAAAATTAGCATCGAGTTTTTTTTTTACTCTAAAGTCTTTATTACAGGAAATCGAATTCCCAACTGCTGGACTTGAATCTGTACCAGGTTGTCCATGTGAATTATCATACCTCTATCTCGGTCATCTGCTTGTATTGCATCTCACTTTTTGCAAGGCAAGTTGCAGGTGATGGTGAAGGAGGAATAGAAATGACAGAAAGTATGGTGTTAATCCGCAACTTCTGTGACCGCTTCGTAGATTCAGATAAAGCTACACGAACCAGAATAGTAATTTTCTTGATCTCTAGCTAACACTTACCTGCCTCCCCCCCCCCCCCCTCCCCCCCCCCGGTTCCGGTTATTGTTTATTCAACACGTTCTGTCATGTTTATAATGGATTTAGGCATACAATATCCAAGTCTAGGGGCTACAAAAGCCAACCTTGGTTCGCAAGGTCCTCCTATGCTAATTTAATAATAGAATATAAGACAGATATGATATTTGTTTTACTGAATTGTGAAGCTTGTCTCAAGAATGAAATGTCAACAAAGCACTTAATAGTTTACTAAAGGTTTGAATATCGTGAATTTGTTTAGTATTTTGGAGGTGCAAAGAACCTATCGGCTGTTAACTCTAGGTTTGTATTCACTATATTCTGCTTATGCATAACGTATTACAGGGACTATCACTACCAGCTGTTTCTTTTTTAGTTTTGTATCAAGGCCATATCGGAGACAAGTTTTCCACTGAATTCTGATTTAATAGCATGCTTTGGTGCAATGTTCTATTTTGCAACATCTCAGATTCATGGATAAACTTGGATATGAGTACAAAGTTTATCTGAATTGCATAGTAGTGTTTACAATCTATATGTAATATTCGAGGCAATTATTGGGAAGAAAAGCATAGATAGGTTGGACTTTTTCTCTTGTTACCTGATGCATTGTCGTGTGGCTAATCTAATGGTTTTGCCATCTTCGTTGTAGCTATTATTGTAACTTAATGAACAATTTTCCATGGAATTATCAGTTTTTCCCGGAGGCCAATGAGGTCACATTTGCAAGAAATTCAGCCTTTGGAGGGGCTTCCTTCAAGTTGGACTACTTGACAAAGCCGTCATTTTTCGAAGACTTTGGTTTTGGTGAAAAAGTGAAAATGAAAGACCGTGTGAAATCAGAAGATGAACTATTCCTTGTCGCCTACCCGTATTTTAATGTCAACGGTAGTTCCAAAACTCCAATCTAACACTTATAATAGCCTAATATTCACTACGTAACTTCAGTGTCTCTTGTTATCTCATGGTTCAGAAATGCTGGTCGTTGAGGAGCTTTATAAAGAAGCTGTCATGAACACAACCCGGAAACTAATTATATTCAATGGAGAACTTGACCGGATAAGATCTGGATGTATCCTTTTCCAATTTAGCATTGTCTAACAAGTCCTTGAGTTTAATTTTACTTAAACTATTTTAGGAGATATTTGCTAAGATTAAACCGTTATTACATCCCGACGCTGTAAATTTTTGTCAAAGTTGTCTAATTTTCCTAGTTGTGCTTGGCGTTGGCTTATATCATATATCTTTTCACTTTTCTCGTCTATGTCCATGTGAGTGCATTAGTTTGTTGACTTCGATATTGCAAGTAAAATGTAGACATTTATGGACCGACATGACATAGTCTGTTACGTACTTGTAGATATGGTGTTAGTGGTTCAATAATCGATTTCCAAGAATATGAAGGAAAAATGATGTTTCAATTACCTTTTAAAGTGAATCATTGAGAAGCTTTAGACTCGAGCCCTCTTGGCATCCTCATAAACAAGTTGTCTGCTATGTTAGCTTAAAACAATGATGTTTTTTCTTGAACAAAAATTAGATTATCCTCCATTCTTCTACCCGAAGCTGGCTGCCCTGTCCAAGACCCTATTTCCACTGATGGAGACTATTTATTATATTCACAATTTTAAGGGAGCCAATGGAGGAACCCTTTTCAGGTCTGCTAGCCGATAAGCGATCGTCTAAAAATCTATAAATATCACTTATTGAATTTAAAATTTTCCATACAGAATTTTTGTAGCTTTTATGTTGTAGTTTCTTGCTAACTACAAGTTGCATATTGTTTAAATCTTGTTCTCTTTTTGTTTACTGTCATTATTATCGATCTTTTTCGTACATTCAGGTGCTACCCGGGTCCATGGAAAGTCCTTCGAAGAGTAAGAAACAAATACATTTTTCTTCATCAGCAAAAAACTATGCCTTCCCTCAAGGAAGTTGCCTTGAACATCCTTCCATCAGCTTAAGATTAACTCGCATAAATCATCCGGTGAGCATCCGTAGACATTACGGAAATTCATGTATCGTTGATCTTCTGTTGTCCAAAGTGTCATTTTTAAGTGCCTCTTTGCTCGGTTTGATGTTCAATGCAACAAATCAATTGGAAATTTGATGATCACCCATACCAACTTATATTTGTTAATTAACACAAAATAGGCCAGTTTTGTGCATTTTAGGACGATTTGCTTTGACAAGATGATTATGGTCAACCAAAATTGTTTCTACAGGACAAAGTCAACCGGGATATTGATCCTGTCATGCTCATGTTTTCTCCAGGTTTCCATTTTTCTAAGTTCCTGTTTGGCACCCTATTTTAAATTCGCTTTTCAAATTTTTCTTACAAGGTTCTCTCTTAGAAAAATCGATACTTGGACAGCCCTCAATTGAGTTCTTGGGAATGAAACTAAGTAATGGACAATATGAGACTCAGCCCCATATAGCCCATGAATTAACTAAGTTCCCAGACTAACTCACAAAGGTCCAAGTCCAACAATTTCTCGGGACAATAAATTATCTCAGAGATTTTGTTCTTCAGATGGCCCAACACACAGCCTCCCTTGAACAGATACTCAGAAAGTACCCTCCAGCCTGATTCATAATTCATACAAAAGCAGTCAGACAGCTAAAGAGCAAGATGCAGGCTTTGCCATCTTTGAAGATTCCTTCAACAGGAAAAAGAAATCTCGAGACAGATGCAAGCCACAAACACTGGGGTGCCGTGCTCTATGAACAGGATGAAAAGGGTAAAAAATACAAATGCGGATACAAAAGTGGAACATTCAAAGACTCACAGCTCCATCATCATTCCATGTTCAAAGATTTCCTAGCTATAAAGCAAGGAGTTCAAAAGTTCGAGTTCCACCTGATTGGATATCACTTCCAAGTTGAGACAGATTTTGCCGCGTCAAAAGGTATGCTCAGATTCAAACCTAACAAAGCGGTAAATGCTCAGCTACTCAGATTAGCCGCATGGTTCTCACAATACTCCTTTGATATATCTCATATCAAAAGAAAGGACAATGTTATCCCTGACTTCCTATCGAGACCATCCATAAATATCATCACCTCCAATAATAAAACCATCCCTCTCATCTTCACAATCACAAGACCACCGGAGAAAATGTCCGAAGCCTCTATTTCATATCTCACAGCTATACTTCCTTCAACCTTTCTAAAGGATACTGTAAAAATCATCCTTCCAGAAAACCCGAAGAAGAAAGCCATTAGCCGTGCCCTAAAAATCCAAAATGTACTCATACGGATTTATGGAGAATACATGGTCCATGATCTCACATTCCATCCAGACTATCCATTCACCTGGATATTCCCAATCCGAGAATCCTGGTACATGCCAAAGCAATTGAAACTTTTCTTTTGGTATTTGACAAGCTTCTATACCATAGCTATAGAAGTTCACACTCCCTCTCAAAAATTCTATTAAGAGTTATAGAGACAGACCAGATCTCAGAGAACCATACAAGTCCCAAATAGACTTCATTTCATGGTTCGCTCCTTTCAGTACATGGGACCAGTACCTCACATGTGAATTGAACAGATTCAGAAAGAGATACCAGGAGACATTGCGGATCCCTACCGAAGCTCTCACATCATGCTACACCATTTTTCTCATCAGCCTCAACTGCAGGCCTATAGAGAACGGCGGAGTAACCTTCGATCCAAGATCGAGATAAAAGGATCTCAGGAATGGCTCCTTTCCCCGGTGGAAATCCCTCACCTCAGAAGGATAGAAAAAATACTATTCATCAATAATCAGATCATCCCAGATGAAATATAGCCCACTCAGAGCTGTTCTTACAGATACCAACTCACAGCAGGAGAAACTCACTGTTCTCCTCCTCCTCCAGAAGTCACCCAAGATGTCCATACCTTCTGCCATGAGGATTGGCTCACAGATGAGTTTTGGAAAAATGAAAACAACAGACTGGAAATCCTTAAGATTATAGATGAGACTGAAGCGGCACATCTAGCTGAGAAAGCCAGCAAGCCATCAAGCCATGAGCCAAGGAAAACATAAGCTCTTATGTTATCAACAACAACACATAAGCCCTTACGTCAGCAACTACTACCTCGAAGGATAAGATTCCTTCGTCAATAGTACCAATCATCTGTCCAGACAAGAATAGTATTTTATTTTGGTTTTAGCGTCGGCGCACTCCGATTTTTCCAAACCATGTGATGTAATAGTAGAATTTTTGTTTTTATCGGCCATTTACTTTTTGGCCCTGTCTTTTTGTTTGTCGGTCATCTCTCTTTTAACCTGTGATTCTAGCTGTCGGCCACATGTGTAGGCCTCGATTATTACTCTTACTGTTTGTAAATTAAGTGTGAAATCCGGATTTCAAATTCGAGCTCTTTCCTTCTCGCCTCCTATATAAGAGGCTTCTCCCTTCCTCGAGAAGAGATCGAATGGAAGAAAACCTTTCAGAGAAACAAAGTTTCAGTTTTTCCTGATGTCTAGCTAAATTCTTTTCTGATATACTTTAGGAGTCCCTGTATATAGTCTATAATACTATACTATGATTCATGTGTATTTTACTGATGGTATCGACATCAGTCATCATACTGATATTGTTAGTATTGAGATAGATAAGAGGAGCATCTGACTTAGCCGTCTAGGTCCGTCAGAGTTAGCTCTCTCGTTTAGAGAAGGCTTGAAAGTCCCAAAGATGTCAATGCTCACCCCACTTAGAGCTAATACATCACTAAGGCTTGTGAGTATTCTTACGGTGAGAAAGAGATCCTTGACGGAGTCTACGACAGTTAAAGCAGGTGTCCTAGTTGGTTTTTACTTTCAGCAATGTCTTAATCTATCTCAGATACTAGCCGTACCAGGCATCCAGAAAAGTGATATCAGAACCTGGAGAAGTCGTATAGTATTATAGAATATTATACATACTCCGAAAAGTATATCGTCTTTCTTAACCATGGAAACCTCAAACACTAAAACCTCTAGTTCCTCTCCTTTTGGTTCACCTATGTCTCTCCAACCAACCTCAACCCCTTTCTCTTTACTTTCTCCTTCTACTAGAAAGTCCTCTGCCTCTAAACTAAACTTTCTTTATGAAGTAAACTATGTTCCCAAAGAACAGAAAGTTACTTCTGAAGACCTCCCTTTGATAAACCCATACCATGCCTTCATTAAACCTGTAAATCCCATAACTAGGACTATCAAACTTGTCAAGAGTACTCCCAGACGAGTCCGAGAATACATCAAATCCACCAAGTTCAGCCAGTGTAATCTTCCGGCCACCACTCAAGAACACTTCATGTCTCTGGAAATTCCTCCAGAATATCCAGCATAGTGACTAGTCCAAGATTTCACTCACCTCCACTTTGGTGCTATCCGACTCGCCCTCACTTTCCATGGGAGAAAAGGACTTCCAGTATGTGCCCGAATTAGACTATTGGATTCCAGACACAGGAGATATCGAGATGTAGTAATTGCAACGGTGAAAATCGCGTTAAATACAGGAATCGTTATCACAACGGTCTTCTCCAACTTCTGCATATCTCTTCAAGACCCGACTCTTCTGAACACTCTCAAGGTTCAGATACAGATCACAGGGATAGATATGGATCCCAACTCCATCTCATCAACACTCCATTACCAGATGGTGTACAAAATCCAGAATTAGGCTCTGGATCTTACCCTCCCAGGTACCATAGATGCCCTAATGATCACTGTAGACTCGCAGAATGCCTCGATATGCACTCAGATCCCCCAACAGATCTCCACTGAACAACTGAAGAAACTCATTCCAGACTCATGGGTAACCAACTATGAGAAGCTTCGCCAATCTCATGTGGCAGTCCAGTCATCGGAAGCGATGTTTACAACCCAGAAGGATGGATCAACCTTGATCACCTTCAACAAGCCGTAAGAGGCCCTCAATGGCCTCTTCCCAACACAACACATGATGACTCCGATCACTCCTGAACCAGTCAGGATGGAGATCCTTTATTTCAAGTCTGATGGCAAGTCCCAATACGCTCAGAAATTCCAGACAGGACACTGTTATTTGGACGAATATTTCTGTCTGGACTATATAAAGGAACAAGATCATGGAGATCATCCAGTCCATTATAAAAAGGTCAGCTCAGGCAAAAAGCTTAAGCAAAGATATCAAGATGGTGATAAACGTGTTGGAACGCTCGGACAACCCTCAGGGAAATTTGACTTTCTAGTCACATATTCTCCTCCCCTGAGAACGAACAGACCTATTATTCTAACAAGATGTGATGAAGATCCAGATGATAATTCGAGAAGGTCTCCACCCCCACCATCTCCTCCACCATCTTGACCAAAAGCACCCTCAGTGTTTCCCTGTTATAGACAGGTCCAGAAGTACTTGCAGAAACAAGGAGAATATCTATAGTCCTATCTTATAGACGACTCTTCCGCAAGTCAACATGATGTCTTCAACATCACACAGGGAAACTTCCTATGAGGAAAACTTCTCTTCAATACAGGTAGCAACACCAAATAACAGAGCAAAAACTCGACAGCCAAATGTGTTAAACCCAAGGACTGTTGAACTAGATGAAACATGAAAGAGAGTCAGCCATACTGAAGCAGTTCTGAATTGGCAGTCGGAAAATCTTATTGCCCAAAATAAGGTCCTCTAGAAGATTGACCACAAGATTTCTCAAGTAGAATATAAGATATATCAGTCTAATATCAGACTGATAAAATCTCAGATAATACTAGACAGACTTGAGGCTCAAATCCAAACGACTCATATAGAGTTAATGAAACTAGCCAATAGCTCTTCCTTTTCCAACATATTTTTCACATAAAAGGAACCCGAGATGAAATCTCTTCAGACTCAACTAGCTGTCCTAAAGACACAAGCCCAGACGGGATTCTCAACACCAAGCACAGTGCCATGACAATTTACTACCATCCCAAAACAGGAATAACTACTCCCTACCATTCCTCATAGAGAAGACCACATTTTGCGACTCAAGAGACTTCTTGAGGAAGATAATGCTCTCATAAAACTCAAAGGGAAGCAAAAAGCTCAAGAGTCATTCTCTTCACAGATGATGGCACAAAAGTCTGCCACGAATCCTCTACACAGATAATCCAAAATCACTGCATACAACAACTACCGCAGATCCAACTTGAACAACAAGACGAAATGTGAAGAGGTTGACTCTTGAGCTTTGTAATTGCAATGGTGGAAAGTGTCATAGAAGATTTAGATTGGTCCTTTGATGTTTCTTTACAGAAGAGAAACAAAAAACAGAATCTCCACCACCAATCATGATGAATCAATCTGCGGATGAACCAACAGTGACAGAGATCCCAGAAGAACAAGGATATGAAGTGGATCAACCACCTCGAGCTCCTAGACAAAACCAAGATGCAAGATCACCAGCATCTAATGGTAAAATCCATACCTTTACTCTATATGATATCCCTTTCTCAAAATGGAGAGATAGATTTCAAGAGTTTAAGGCATTCTTAGTTCTCCAAATACAGAAACCTAATGCTCAAACTCGACAAATCCTACTTGATTTTGTATTAAGATTAATAGGAATTCTACAAGACTGGTGGATGAGCTTAAGAGAATACAGACGGCTTATGTTCCGTCAAACAGAATCTGTTGAAGGAGCTCTAGCTCAAATGTATTCAGAATTTTGTGGAAAACTGAACCAAGTCGTTGAACAAGCCCGATCAGAATACTTCAAGATGAAGTACTGTTCCATAAACAAAAAAGATCTTAAAGTTAACTTCCAGAAGATGTCAAGATAATTCTATCTGATTGGAGGACTCAACGACCCAAACGTCAAGCAAGCGTTTCTCTCCTCAATTCCAGAACCATTAGGAGAAGAAACATTTAGACTGCTGTCTGTCACTAACAAAAAGATAGCAGATGTAACACTCGGAGAGCTCTGCCAACTTATCTTTTGAGTCATTGATAAAATGTGCTCACAGAATAAATTTTTTCAAGAACACATAAAGCAGACAAAGAATCTAGAAAAAGTCTGTTCCAACAGAGAGCTCTACACCAAGTGTCCCAGCCATCCAACTCCTGGATGCTCATGTGTCTCATGCTCTTCTAAACCACCATCCCGAACCAGGAAATTCAGAAGAAGGAAAGGATTCAAGAAGAACAAGTTCTTCTCCAAGAAGAAAAGTTCGTGAAAATTCCTCCGCAGAGGAAGGAATTTTGGGAAGGAGAGATCCATGCGATGCTTCATATGTGGCAGCAAGAAGCATTTCATGAAGAACTGTCATAAAGTCAAGACACAGAGGATGATTGCCTAGATCAAGAAAGAAACGAGTTTCTCGCTCTCAGACAATGAGGTAGAATTCATCTTCTCTATTAATGAAGAAATCAACGAGCAAACTCTCTGTGTACTCCAATTCTCAGACTCTGACACTGAACAAAGCTAAACAGAATCAGATTCAGACTCAGAGCAAGGCCAAGCCTTCCAGATGAATGCTGTCAACAGGTGCATCATACTCCATCATGAATCAAAACATCTTACCTCCAGCACATTGGAAAAAGAATAAACAATTCTTCCATGCCGCAAATGGAGAAGTCTTCTGTACAAAGTTAATCAGTAAACCTATTAAATTAGAATTCTTCTTAGGATGTTCCTTAATCCACAAGATTATTGGATCTAAACTACCTGATAAGGATCTAATCATATGATTTAATCTGTACATGAAGAAATCAGGATTAAAAATCATTCCACAAGGTCTGACGTACAAGCAGTACTTTACTGCATGTGAAACAATTCCCAATTATTTCTAACTGCACCAGGAACCTTACCAGGAGGTCAAACAAAACCTGATACAGTACTCGTGTGCTGTTACTCATCCTGAATTCCTCCAGAAATGTGACAAACCACTCTTGAAGAATGAAGAGTTCTTCATTGCCCTTCTATTCAAGCAGAACGAAGATGTCAATATAATAAAAGCTAGCCATTCAGGAATGAATCTTGAACATCAACAAATGACAACAGAGGAATGTGCACAGCTCTTACAGCAAGGACTGATTAAATCAACCACTTCAGCATAGGCATGCCATGCGTTCTACGTGAACAAACGATCAGAATAGATTTGGGGTAAGCAAAGGTTGGTAATTAATTATTAACCTCTTAACTACTTCTTCGCCAATGATAAATTTCCATTATCCAACAGAAATACCTTGTTTTCAAATTTGTCAAATGCAAAAATATTTTCAAAATTTGATTTGAAAGCGGGATTTTGGCAATTGGGAATAAAACTTGAGTATCGGTCCAAAACAGCTTTCTCAATTCCCAACCATCATTTTCAGTGGATTGTTATGCCATTCGACTTCAAAACAGCCCCATTATTATTCCAGAAAGCTATGACCCAAATCTACAGTCAAATACTAAATTAGGCCCTTATTTACATTGATGACATCCTCCTGTTCTCACCAACACAGGAAGCCCATTTAACCCTCTTGGCCCAATTCCAATCCATTACCCAACAACATAGTATGATGCTATCAGAAAAGTAGATGATACTTGGACAACCCTCAATTGAGTTTTTGGGAATGAAACTAAGTAATGGATAATATGAGCCCCAGCTTTCCTGGACTCCTGGTACGGCTAGTATTTGAGATAGATCAATACATTGCTGAAAGTAAAAGACCAACTAGGATACCTGCTTTAACTGTCGTAGACTCCGTCAATGATCTCTCTCCCACCTTAGGAATACTCAAAAGCCTTAGTGATGTATTAGCTCTAAGCGGCACCCCTAGCCTGGGCGAACATTGACATCTTTGGGCTTTCAAGCCTTCTCTAAACGAGAGAGTTAACTTTGACGGACCTAGATGGCTAAGTCAGATGCTCCTAGTATCTATCTCAATACTAACAATACCAGTGTGATGACTGATGTAGATACCATCAGCAAAATACACCTGGATCATAGTATAGTATTATATCCTATATACAGGGACTCCTAAAGTATATCAGAAAAGAATTTAGCTAGAAATAAGGAAAAACTGATATTTTGTTTCGCTGAAAGGTTTTCTTCCATTCGATCTCTTTTCGAGGAAGAGAGAAGCCTCTTATATAGGAGGTGAGAAGGAAAGAGCTTGGATTTGAAATCGGGATTTCACATTTAATTTACAAACAATAAGAGTAATAATTGAGGCCTAAACATGTGGCCAACAGCTGGAATCACGGGCCAAAAGAGAGGTGGCCAACAAACTAAAAGACAGGGTCAAAAAGTAAATGGCCGACAAAAACAAAAATTCTACTGTTACATCACATGGTTTGGAAAAAGTCGGAGTATGCCGACGCTAAAACCAAAATAAAATACTATTCTTATATGGACAGGTGGTTGGTATTGTTGGCGAAGGAATCTTATCCTTCGAGGTAGTAACTGTTGACGTAAGGGTTTACGTGTTGTTGTTGATGACGTAAGAGCTTACGTTTTCGTTGGCTCATGACTTGATGGCTTGCTGACTTTTTTGGCTAGATGTGCCACTTCAGTCTCATATATGATCTTTAGGATTTTCAGTCTGTTGTTTTCGTTTTCCCAAAACTCATCTGTGAGCCAATCTTCATGGCAGAAGGTATGGACGTCTTGGGTGATTTCTAGAGGAGGAGGAGAACAGTGAGTTTCTCTTGCTTTGAGTTGGTATCTGTAAGAACAGCTTTGAGTGGGTTGTATTTGGAGATCCTGTGATGAGATGTTGATTCCTAGCTTCCTTATGGCTTCTGGATCAATGGTTGGTTCCTCTTCATATGGATTTTGAGCCCATTGGAGGAATTTGGATTCTTTTTTAAGAGATGGTCCTTCAGATTGAAATCTGATGGGTGAGGACTCTTATTGCTGTGTTGGTTTTAGTTCTGATCCTGAACTGGAGCTTGGAATATTACTGGGTCCTGAACTGGTATTGGAGCTAGGACTGGTATGATTATTGTGGATTTCATCAATGATCTTTTTGATTTGATCAGTAATCTTCCATGGGAGTTGTTCCGATGGAGCATATTTTTCCGGTTTTGACCAGATTTCATCTGGAATGATCTGATTCTTGATGAAGAGTGTTTTTTCTATCCTTTTGAGGTATGGATTTTCCATCGGGGAGAGGGACCATTACTGAGATCCTTCTATCTCAATCTTGGGATCGAAGGTTACTCCACCGTTCTCTGTGGGCCTGCAGTTGAGGATGATGAGAAAAATTGTGTAGCATGATGTGAGAGATTCGGTAGGGATCCGCAGTGTCTCCTGGCATCTCTTTCTGAATCTGTTACATTCACATGTGAGGTACTGGTTCCACGTGCTGAAAGGAGCGAACCATGAAAGGAAGTCCATTTGGGACTTATATGGTTCTCTGAGATCTGGTCTGTCTCTATAACTCCTGATGGAATTTCTAAGAGGGAGTGTGTGAACTTATATAGCTATGGTATAGAAGCTTGCCAAGTACCAAAAGAAAAGCTTCAATTGCTTTGGTATGTTACAGGATTCTCGGATTGGGAATATCCGGGCGAATGGATAGTCTAGATAGAATGTGAGATCATGGGCCATGGATTCTCCATAGATCCGTATAAGTACATTTTGGATTTTTAGGGCACGGCTAATGACTTTCTTTTTCGGATTTTCTGAAAGGATGATTTTTATAGTATCCTTTGGAAAGGTTGAAGGAAGCATAGGTATGAGGTATGAAGTAGAGGCTTCGGACATTTTCTCCGGTGGTCTTGTGATTGTGAAGATGAGATGGATGGTTTTATTATTTGGAGGTGATGATATTTATGGATGGTTTCGATAGGAAGTCAGGGATAACATTGTCGTTTACCTTGATATAAGATATATCAAAGGAGTATTGTGAAAACCATGCGGCTAATCTGAGTAGCTGAGCATTTACCGCTTTGTTAGGTTTGAATCTAAGCATACCTTTTGACGCGGCAAAATCTGTCTCAACTTGGAAGTGATGTCCAATCAGGTGGAAATCGAACTTTTGAATTCCTTGCTTTATAGCTAGGAGTTCTTTGAATGTGGAATGATGATGGAGCTGTGAGTCTTTGAATGCTCCACTTTTGTATCCGCATATGTGTCTTTTTCCCTTTTCATCCTGTTCATAGAGCACGGCACCCCAGTGTTTGTGGTTTACATCTGTCTGGGGAATTCTTTTTCCTGTTGAAGGAATCTTCAAAGGTGGCAAAGCCTGAATCTTGCTATTTAGCTGTCTTACTGCTTTTCTATGAATTGTGGACCAGGCTGGAGGGTTCTTTCTGAGCATTTGTTCAAGGGGGACTGTGTACTGGGCCATCTGAGGAACAAAATCTCTGAGATAATTTATTATCCCGTGAAATTGTTGGACTTAGACCTTTGTGAGTTGGTCCGGGAACTTAGTTAATTCATGGGCTATATGAGGCTGGGCCTCATATTGTCCATTACTTAGTTTCATTCCCAAGAACTCAATTGAGGGCTGTCCAATTATCATCTTCTTTTCCGATAGCATTACACCATGTTATTGGGTAATGGATCGGAATTGGGCCAAGAGGGTTAAATGGGCTTCCTGTGTTGGTGAGAACAGGAGGATGCCATCAATGTAGATGAGGGCCTGGTTTAGTATTGGGCTGTAAATTCGGATCATAGCTTTCTGAAATAATGATGGGGCTGTTTTGAGGCCGAATGACATAACAATCCACTGAAAATGATGGTTGGGTATCTAGAAAGCTGTTTTGGACTGATCCTCAGGTTTTATTCCCATTTACCAAAATCCCGCTTTGAAATCAAACTTTGAAAACATTTTTGCATTTGACAGATTTGAAAATAAGGTATTTCTATTGGGTAATGGAAATTTATCATCGGTAAGAAGGTGGTTAAGATGTTGATAATTTATTACCAACCTTTGCTTACCCCGAATATGTTCTGATCGTTTGTTCACGTATAACGCATGACATGCCCATGGTGAAGTAGTTGATTCAATCAGTCCTTGCTGTAAGAGCTGTGCACATTCTTCTGTTACCATTTGTTGATGTTCAGGATTCATTCCTGCATGGCTGGTCTTTTTTGGATTGACATCTTCATTTTGCTTGAATGGAAGGATGATGAAGAACTCTTCATTCTTCCAAAGTAGTTTGTCACATTTCTGGAATAATTCAGAATGAGTGATAGCACACGAGTGCTATATCAGGTTTTGTTTGACCTCCTGGTAGGGTTCTTGGTGCAGTTGGAAGTAATTGAGAATTGTTTCCCATGTAGTAAAGTACTGCTTGTACGACAGACCTTGTGGAAGGATTTTTAATTCTGGTTTCTTCATGTACAGATCAAATCCTATGATTAGATCCTTGCCAGGTAGTTTAGATCCAATAATCTTGTAGATTAAGGAACATCCTGGGAAGAATTCTAATTTAATAGGTTTGTTAATCAACTCTGTATAGAAGACTTCTCCATTTGCAGCATGGAAGAATTACTTCTTCTTTTTCCAATGTGCTGGAGGTAGGATATTTGGATTCATGATGGAGTATGATGCACCTGTTGACAGCATTCATCTGGAAGGCTTGGCCTTGCTCTGAGTCTGAATCTGATTCTGTTTGGCTTTATTCAGTGTTAGAGTCTGAGAGTTAGAGTACACAGAGAGTTTGCTCGTTGATTTCTTCGTCAGTAGAGAAGATGGATTCTACCTCATTATCTGAGAGCGAGAAACCCGTTTCTTTCTTGATGTGGGCAATCATCCTCTGTGTCTTGACTTTAGGATAGTTCTTCATGAAATGTTTCTTGCTGTCATATATGAAGCATCGCATGGATCTCTTCTTCCCAAAATTCCTTCATATGCGGAGGAATTTCCACGAACTTTTCTTCTTGTAGAAGAACTTGTTCTTTTTGAATAGCCATCTCAAGATTAAGCTTTAAGTAACTTGCTGGGGCAGTGGTATCGTTCTCTCTGAAATCTTCACTTTGAGCTTCTAATGGTTCGACAGTTACCTGTAAATCAGTAGCATCTATACTGGGACATAGATCATTAGCAATATGCACTCTATTAACTTCATAAACAATGTCAGAACATCCCAAAGCTTGTTTTAAATCCAAATTTGACAAGTTTGGTTCAACAACAATAGCTGCAACCTCCGTTTCCTCTTCTATAACCTTTGTGGAGTCCATGGTTGCCATATGCTCCAAATTAATAACTTCATCAACATTTTCATCATCCCACTTAGGAGCCCGTACAACAAGGTCCTCAAACGTCACATCCGTAATATTTTTACAATTTTCTTCAACTTCCTTCGCAAAGTCTGTAGTCTTAGATTGTTCTAAGCCTAAACTCAAACCATTACAACTTCGTTTGCTCTGTTTTTCAAGGGTTCTAAGCAGTGACATGGAAGAATCTTTAACAATTCTCTTCAAATCAAAAGTAGGCTTCGAACTACAAGGACTTTCGGGCGGCTGGTTATACCCAAATCACCTTGAAACCTATAGTCATGCTGTCAAGCAAGAAATCTATTCGACAGTTTCCTTCTCATATATGTCCAAGTCCTAATTTTCGGTTTTCCTTCATAAACTCTTTTGTTTTGGATTTGGTTCCACCAAGTAGAAGTTGAGCAATCGAGTCTTCTAGCAACTAATTTTGCTTTTTTTTCCACAGGCACAGACACACATTCAAAGAACTCATCCACCATTTGAATCCAATCTAAGATATTTTCTTCACAAAAATTCCTAAAAAACATCGGAATATCAAGGCCATCATACTCTAGGGTTGGTGTAGACGAATACCTTGAAGCGCCGGAATAGGACATGCCGTTGTAAGATTTGGGTTGATTTCCCAAACACCAAGATGAGCTAGCTTGGGTTAGGGTCTGAGGACTTTCATCAAACACCTGGTAGGGACTATAGTCTTTGGTGCTTCCAATTGAAAAATTTCCTCTTGTCGAAAGAGAAGAATGAGTTACCCAATTTGGGTTGTTGAAATGTCGATGAATTGCTCGGGAATCGTGGTATAGCGGTGTCGAAGCTAAAATCCTCCGTCCACCATGGGCTGCCACCGATGCTTGGGTCCAGCTCCTCCCATCACGAAAACGATAGCTGCTAAGCTCGAGGTCGAGATTTGCAGCGCCGTACGCCCGATCTCCAACACCCTCCGGTCAATGGCGAGCAAACTCTCCCCGTCGATTCCATTGGAGCTCTTGATCTGCCCAGAAGGCCCTCACACCACGATCATCATCGTCGGAGTGGCGATTACTACCGCTTCGTGCCATCGGAAACCACGGTTAGGATCCGCAAGTCTCTGATACCACTCTAACGTAGGAGCCCGTCGGAAATCACCTGCTAAGGGAAAATCCGAGAAAATGGAATGAGTATGGCCAAGTTCCAGAGAAAAAAATGAACAAGAAAATAGTTTAGAGGAGAATCTCAATCTTTCATTTCTTCTGCAAAAGTGTTTGGACTAGTGCCCATTCCTCTCTATATACTCGACTCCACTGAATTAAAATATAAACGACAAGGCTCACATGCCAAGTCCCAAACGACATAAATTAAAGAGGACAAAGTTCTTAAATCAAATGACACAAAGCAAATGTTAATAACATATTAACCAAACGGTAAAGTTCAAGTAAAGCAACTAATAGTAATGAAACATTATCAAACGACGCTAAGCTAGCATGCCCAATATTATGCTCCTGCATCAAAAGGTCTGGATTTTACCATTGGATGCTGGTGATCTTGCAACTTGGTTTTGTCTCAGAGCTCGAGGTGGTTGATCTACTTCATCTCCTTGTTCTTCTAGGATCTCTGTCACTGTTGGTTCATCCGCAGGTTGATTCATCATGATATGTGGTAGAGATTCTGGTTCTTGTTTATCTTCTGTAGTAAAAAATCAGAGGACCAATCTAAATCTTCTGAGACACTTTCTTCTTTTGAAAAAGAGTTGTCTTACTGTTCAAGTTGGATCTGCGGTAGTTGTTGTATGTAGTAATCCTGGATTATCTGTGTCAGAAGATTCTGGGTAGACTTTTGTACCATCATCTGTGAAGAGGTTGACTCTTGGGCTTTCTGTTTCCCTTTTTGTTTTCTGAGAGTATCATCTTCCTCAAGAAGTCTCTTAAGTCGCAAGATGTGGTCTTTTCTATGAGCAACGGTAGGGAGTGGTTGTTCCTGTTTTGGAATGGTAGTAAATTGCCGTGGTACCATGCTTGGTATTGAGAATCCCGTCTGGGCTTATGTCTTTAGGACAGTTAGTTGAGTCTGAAAAGATTTCATCTCGGCTTCCTTTTCTGTGAAAAGTTTGTTGGAAAAGGAAGAGCTGTTGGCTAGTCTCATTAACTCTAAATGAGTCGTTTGGATTTGAGCCTCAAGTCTCTCTAGTATTGTCTGAGATTTTATAAGTCCGATATTAGACTGATCTATCTTAGATTCTACTTGAGAAATCTTATGGTCAATCTTCTCGAGGACCTTATTTTGGACAATAAGGTTTTCTGACTGCTAATTCAGAGTTGTTTCAGCAGGGTTGACTCTATTTGGTGTTCCATCTAGTTCAACAGTCCTTGAGTTTGGCTATCGAGTTTCTGCTCCATTATTTGTTGTTGCTGCCCGTATTGAAGGGAAGTTTTTCTCTTAGGAGGTTTCCCTGTGTGATGTTGAAGACATCATGTTGACTTGCGGAAGAGTCGTCTGCAAGATAGGACTGCAGAGTTATTCTCCTTGTTTCTGCAAGTACTTCTGGGCCTGTCTATAATAGATAAGCACTGATGGTGCTTTTGGTTGAGATGGTGGAGGTGGAGACCTCCTCGGATGATCATCTGGGTCTTCATCCTATCTTGTTGGAATAATGGGTCTGTCCGTTCTCGGGGGAGGGAAATATGTGACTAGGAAGTCAAATTTCCCTGAGGGTTGTCTGAGCGTTCCAACACGTTTATCACCATCTTGATATCTTTGTTTAAGTTTTTTGCCTAAGCTGACCTTCTTAGAGTAGACTGGATGATCTCCGTGATCGTATTCCTTTATACGGCCAGGGCAGAAACATTCGTCCCAATAACAGTGTCCTGTCTGGGATTTCTAAGCGTATTGGGGCTTGCCATCAGACTTGAAAGAAAGGATCTCCATCCTGGCTTGTTCAGGAGTGATCGGAGTCATCATGTGTTGTGTTGGGAAGACGCCATTGAGGGCTTCTTGCAGCTTGTTGAAAGTGATCAAGGTTGATCCATCCTTCTGGGTTGTAAACGTCGCTTCCGATAACTAGACTGCCACATGAGATTGGTGGAGCTTCTTATAGTTAGTTACCCATGAGTCTAGAAGGAGTTTCTTCAGTTGTTCAGTGGAGATCTGCTGGGGGATCTGAGTGCATATCGGGGCATTCTGCGAGTTTGCAGTGATCATTAAGGCATCTGTAGTACCTAGGAGGGTAAGATCCAGAGCATGGTTCTGGATTCTGTACACCATCTGGTAATGGAGTGTTGATGAGATGGAGTTGGGGTCCATATCTATCCTTGTGATTTGTATCTGAATCTTGAGAGCATTCAGAAAGTCGGGTCTTCAAGAGACATGCAGAAGTTAGGGAAGACTGTTGTGATAATGGTTCCTATATTTAACGTGGTTTGCATCGTTGCAATTACTGCATCCCGGTATCTCCTGTGTCTGGAATCTAATAGTGCAATTCGGGCACATACTGGAAGTCCTTTTCTCCCGTGGAAAGTGAGAGCAAGTTGGATAGCACCAAAGTGGAGGTGAGTGAATTCTTGGGCTAGCCATTGGGCTGATATTCTGGTGGAATTTCCTGAGACACGAAGTGTTCTTGAGTGGTGGCTGGAAGATTACACTGGCTGAACTTGGTGGATTAGATATATTCTCGGACTCGTTTGGGAGTACTCTTGACCAGTTGTTTGATGGTCATAGTTATAGGATTTACAGGTTTAATGAAGGCATTGTATGAGTTTATCAGAAAGAGGTCTTTAGAAGTAACTTTCTATTCTTCGGGAACATAGTTTTACTTCATAAAGAAAGTTTAGTTTAGAGGCAGAGGACTTTCTAGTAGAAGGAGAAAGCAAAGAGAAAGGGGTTGGGGTTGGTTGGAGAGACATAGGTGAACTAGAATGAGAGAAACTAGAGGTTTCAGTGTTTGAGATTTCCATGGTTAAGAAAGACGATAAACTTTTCGGAGTATGTATAATATTCTATAATACTATACGACTTCTCTAGGCTCTGATACCACTTTTCTGAACGTCTGATACGGTTAGTATCTGAGATAGATCAAGACATTACTGAAAGTAAAAGACCAACCAGGACATCTGCTTTAACTGTCGTAGACTCCGTCAAGGATCTCTCTCTCACTGTAAGAATACTCAAAAGCCTTAGTGATGTATTAGCTCTAAGCGGCACCCCTGGCTTGGGCGAGCATTGACATCTTTGGGACTTTCAAGCCGTCTCTAAATGAGAGAGCTAACTCTGACGGACCTAGACGGCTAAGTCTGATGCTCCTAGTATCTATATCAATATTAACAATACCAGTGTGATTACTGATGTAGATACCATCATGGACAACTTACATCTTTAGTTTTCCTTTAGCTAATCATGTAAAGTCTTTGTACTATTGCATAATCCAAGTGAGTTGGTTTGACTTTTATCTTATCATTTACCCACATTTTCTTATATATATATATATATATATATATACAACTGTATTAATTGGAAAAGTAATTATTATTTTGTAAATTCTGCAATCCTTTAATGCAAATATACATTGGAATTAATAAAGAGTATTGCTAATCGGCATCGTAAAATTGCAACTCCGCACAACTCCGGAGAAAGTAAGCTCACATTTACAAATGGTTTTGAAAAGAAAACAATTGCATTAATTTTTAAGAGGTGGGGCCCAAAACAAGAGTAAGTAACAAATTGTGTTACCACGAATGAGGAGCTAGTGCGGAGCTGCAATTTTGCGATGCCAATTATTATTATCTATAAATTTATCCTAACAATACTCAATAGTATGAACTCGTTTGATATAATTAGCCATACAAAACAATATATATATATATATATATATAGACCCTTAAAAAAGCAGCATTTATAGACCTTTTTCTCTTAGCATTTCGTAATAATAATAATTATACGACAGATATATATATATATTGTGAATTAAGATTTGTTCTTATAGAATAATAAACTTTCTTGATATCCGCCAAACATGGAAATGTTGAATAATAACAAGAAAGGTAACCAGTCAAGGAAATATGTAACAGTCTTGTGGCATTAATTAAACAAAGCCATGCAATTATTAATGGATCGACATGCCATTTTGCAGCCGTCACACAACTCAAACGAGCAGCAATCTACCGGATATACATATATCACATGTATGATATACCGTATCGGAAACAAGACATTTTCTATATATATATATATTTCATTGTATCATAGATAGCGGTTCATGTACTCTTCCACGGAAGTATACTCCACTTCTGGGTAAAGCTGAGTCGCTTCAAGTCCACCCTCACCTATTTCGAAATTTGTAAGGCAACCCTCATAACAGACATGGTAGTAGTGTCCCAATCCAACTTGCTCTGCATAATCTTGTTCTTTTATTTAACAAAAAATTAAATAAATAAATAAGTAGCGTTTTAAAATTTGTAATGTAAACACAAAGAAGAATATTTGGATGTATAGCACTATATTAGTGTTGAACACCAAGGTAATAGAGAGTGGACCCAAAGTATTGGTTTCATAATATGTGACATACTTTCTATTAGTGTATGGTGTTTTACACCACTAATGTTTTTGTAATAAAATATTATTCAGAAAATTATAAAAGATAGAATTTCTATCGTTGATTATGAAGTAAGGGCATAATAATTTCCTCTTACCTTTTAGAGTAGCTAGGAACTCTTGCTCGGAAATTGAAGATTTTTTCAACTCTTTTCCGATTAACTTCTCCCAAACTTGAACCACTTCTCTTTGGGAAAGAATGTTTTTGGGTGGTCGAAGGTACACCGTCTTGTTTAGAGTTCGAGGGTCATCAATGGCTTTGATTGTGTACATTGCTATGTCATCTTCGTCTACATATATTGCTGCAACAATTTAACGTGAAAAATATGCATGTTCCCGTTAAATGTATGAAAAAAATTCAAAAAATTTAGCACATTACAGGAAAAAAAAAAAAAAGAAAAAGAAAAGGAAGAAGAAGATATTTTCATAGCGTGCAAGATATGCTATTGTAAGTTATAGAGAACATTTTATTCAACGCTATCTTTGCTCATAGTGATAAAAGTTACAAAACATATCCTTTCTTGATCAAGATCGTACTAGTACAAGTATGAAAATCAATTTTCTATACCAACTAATGCACAAGATGTTTTTTTTTTTTTTGGTGTCACGTAGATTTTTAAGTGGAAATGTCATTATAATGGTTAAAGGTTTCGATTTCTTATTCGACAATGAAATGTATGTTAGGTCGATTAACCAGGTTAATTTCTTCTTCTTGATGTTTTGTAAGAAAAACTTGTAGATATAGCTGTAAACTTGCCTTTTTTGTTGCCATCTCCAAGCAAAATCACAGACTCCCTAGAGGGAAGAATGTGGCCGGGTTGACATAAACCGCCAAGGAAGTAACCAGCGAAGCAATTAGCAGAGATATAAGTGAACGGGATTTTCTCTTCTTCAATCGCATTCCTCACCACCATCTTGTCATCAAATGTTACTCTTCCGGGTTCTATTGCGTGCTCCATTCTTGCAGGGTCAGTTCCAAACTCAGAAGGCAAAAATCTCTGCCATAATTGATTCAAGTCTATTTTAGTGCTAGCTAATAAAGCATACAAATTATCCAGAACTAAATTATGTAATCCATACTACACTTAGTTAATTATTGTCCGATATAGAGCATGAATCAGAGCACTGCAAAAATTTTTTATTTTTTATTTTATTTTTTTATAGAGCAGTCCTAAACAACCTGACGTAGTGAGTTGGATTGTGAAATAAGACGAGCCCCACAGTTCTCTTACATCCCGATTCACTGGAATCGTGTTGTTTCGATATATATAGATATTTTTTTTCTTCATATATATATATATATTTCTTTTTTTAGTATTTCCCTTCTTGAATTCAGATCAAGTACTATTCTTGAGTTCAAATTTGTATTTTCTATATATATATATATATATATATTTGTTATAATTCATTAGCCGTCCCTTATAGAAGAAGAATCTACGAGTATACAAAAAAATTATATGTATAATTATTCAGATCATCTGAATTTCTTAGCTGTTTTTTCTAATAATGAATTTCCAAGTATAGAAAGTTAAAAAAAAAAAAGTAAGAGTAATGCCGAGTCAATTTCATCTGAAAATAACAAGTTGGTGCAAGAGAAAATATTTAGAATATATTAAACCATATTTGTGATAGCCGAACAAAGACATTACAAAAATTAAGACTTCATGATTAAAGAACAAAACAATAAACAAGAACCCAACGAGGGATAATATCTATATAATATGTGTGTGTATATATATATGTATTTATGTACATATAGCGCCCACTGGTATGTATTGACTCAGATCTAAGACCTCAAGAGACCCACGAGGCATTTTACCAACCCATATATTATGACGAACCAAACACCATAGTATATATATAAAGATAGAAGGCGAGAGGTTTGAATTTATTGAGTGTTGTACCAAGAAAGGTGTGTCTATTAAATAGCACCAATACTGTTCTATATATTTTCACAAAGTTATTGTACATATTAAAATAAACTCATTCAATATAGTATAACAAAAAAAAAAAAAAAATTACATTCCAAATTTAGTAGATACAAATAGATTCTCTCTTATTAATTTAATCAACATTTTTGTATTTTTTTTTTATTGTGCTCTTTAACTACGGCGAACCGTTTGAACTGTTTATAATGAGAACCATTTTATCATGTTTTGATATATATATATATATATATATATATATCATAGCATCACAGTTTTCTTTCAAAGTTCTTTAAATTACTCCTGTATCGGAGCAGCTAACAAGTTTTTGTCTTGAAATTGGAATAGTATTCATTTTTTTATATGGCTTTGTAAAATTAGTGTAAATAAATATTAGATTTATATGGTAAAATCTTTTATTTTGCATAGAATCTGTTTTCAGATTAGTTTTTTAACAGTCTTATGAGTGTCTATATTAAAAATTTATAACACACGACAATATAATTACTCTAAATTTCAAATCAGACCATTAAATGTCTTAAATTATAATGCAAACTAACATGTCCTATAACATAGAAACTCTCCATACGTAACTTGTTATACTCGTTATTTCTTCATAAATTCCTCCTAAGAACTAGAGAGTCAAACTAAAATGTTACTTGACTTTTTTTTAAATGATTAATTTTATAAATAACCTCTGAATTATACACCTAATCTCATGTTAGTCATTGACTTTTGATTTTACATATTAAACTTTCATGAACTTTTTTATTGTTATGCCAACAGTTTATTTGTCAATATTCTCAAAAAAATTAGACAGAAATTGAATACATTATGAGATATTTTATAAGTAAATTATATTTTAATCAAATATATATAGCGCAAATGTACTTTATCATATATATAGAATCATAGAGCTATTTTGAAAGTATAGTTTTCTTTTAAAAATATTATTTAATTATTATTTTAACCTGAATTAAAACTCACTTGATCTAAATGTGTTCAATTTTCATTCAGTTTTTTATGAATATTGATATATGGGTTGTTTTCGTAATAATAGAAATGTTTGAGATAGTGTGATGTGTAAATTAAATTAAAAGTAAGGACATAATTAAGACTCGGAGATAATTCAGGGGTTATTTCGTGAAAATAATAACCCCTTTTTTCCGGGTAAAAAAAAGATCAGTCACCTTCGACTTGACAGAACATGCAACAACCATATACCTTAACGTTTCCAGCTTCTTTAATGGCATCAACAAGCTTGAGTTGAAGGAGGATATGGTGGCTTCTGATATGGACCCCGGAAACGGCGCAAATGACGACGTCCACTTGCTTGACGGCGTCGACGAGGCTGCGGTGGTCGTCGAAAGAAGCCGGAACCAGGCGAGCTCCTTGTTCCTTAAACGACAAAAGCATCTGAACTTTCTCAATGTCAACTCCAATCTCAGGCCTATGAACGACATAAGTCTCGTGACCCTCTGCTAAACTGGCCTTCACCATCCTCTTCCCTAAGTATCCAGTTCCTCCTACTATCAGAACTCTACTTCTCTCCATCTCTCTCTCTCTGTGATCTGTGTAATTTTCTTTCCTGTACTCGTATATAATGGATGTCTTCAAATTATATATATATATATATATGTATATATCGTTTTTTTTTTTTTTGGTTTTTTATTTCTCATTGTAACGTTCCTTCTCGAGATAATTCATTATTGCTCGTATGGGCTGGTGGGTTAGCTTGGGACATAATTTGGCCAACCTCTCAAAGACTCAAACCCTACATGAAGTGCTGTTGCTTTGTCGTCAAACCAAAGATTTTTAATATTTGTAAATATACCTTTTCAAATTATATATATATAACTATATTAAATAAGTGAAGTTTCCTAAAAGTACTGCTAAAAATTTTGATTAATTTTTTTTTTTTTTTGTGATCATGTATTTTTTTCTTTTTTTAATTTATTTAATTTTTTACTTTTTCTTGATTTCTATTTTTTTTCTTTAATAACTTTTTTAAATGCTTTTTTTTATTCTCTTATTTTTATCATAAAATATCATTAAAAATTTTGATATTTATGTTTATTAAATAGTTATTCAACAATTTTAATTTATATGTGCTTCACACGTTTTAACTAATATATATATATATATATATATATATATAATATTTATATAAGTTGGCGAAAGAAAGAGTTGATGCTATATACTTTAGTTTTTTTTGTTTAACTAATATATATATATATATATATAATATTTATATAAGTTGGCGAAAGAAAGAGTTGATGCTATATACTTTAGTTTTTTTTGTTGCAAAAAATGATATTTATTTAAATTTAATTGATCATGATAAGATATTTATGTGAAATATTTATGATAATTTATTTTGACAACTAATATATTGTATATTAAGAAAGAGAAAAACAAAACAAAAAGATGAGATGGAAAAAACATCTAAATATTAGGACGGATATACTACAAAAGTATGATGATGTAATACACCTAATCTATCAAATAATTTCTCTATAACTAGGGCCAAGCTTAATTGTTACAATAAGAGAATAAATTTAAATGAAATGACTTGCTTAGAATTGACCTGATCCTAATTTGTCTAGTGAAAATTACAGGTTATAATGAAGTTTGTGCTTTCAACAAGGCCTACCCGGTAAAATAAACTGATCATTTTTTTTTTTTTTTTGAAGATGGAAGAAACTGTTTTTGTAAGACAAGCATATAATTAAATATTCTTAATTTGCAACTACTAAGGAAACTAACCGAGAGCTCCAAAAAATATATATAGGAAATGAAATTGATGTAATATTATGACTTTAGCACGCAAAGTGTTTGTAGAAGCATTAAGGATATATACTATATATGCATTAACCTCGACGCTTCGGTTATATATATATATATAGTTACCTAATCTCGGAGGATATTTTAAGCTTTTATTTATGGGATATATAGATAAATAACTTTTTTTAAAGAAGTTTTTTAACAAATTATCAAAGTTTTTAAAAATTAGTTAAAATGTCATTTTTAAAACAAAAAAAATATTTAATCAATTTTTTTAAATGATCAATTAATCATTAACTACATAATAATCAATTAGTAATTGATTTACGATTAATCACTGATTAATTATAACGAAATTCATCAAATTTTAACGTCAATCAGTGATTGATTATTAGTCAATCACTGATTTTCATAGTCAATCACATATTAATCATTAATCAATCATTAATTGATCAAATCTGAAAAATAATAAACAATTATTTTTTTAAATAAAAAAATTAGATTATTTATTAAATTAGATAATTTAAAAAGACTATCAAATCTAATTTTCCTTTATTTATTTGTTTACTTTTATGGTTTAATTTACCCGACATTCATATTCTGTACGTTATCTATATATATATCAAACAAAAATGTACGGTGCATTATGTGTAACTAGTTTTCTCGTCCCATCGCGTGAATTGGAAACAGAGAGACAGAAACGAAGAGAAACAGGCCGACAAAATACGAAAAGTCGAGAAGAGATCTTGACTGCCGCGGATGGGATTATTTTAGAGATAATGCTGGAATAATAATACTAATAATAATGTAATATTATTATTATTATTATTATTAAACATCCTTTTTTATTATTAGATAAAATTTAAAATTTTAAGTTATAGTTGATTGACTTTTTAAATATTAATTATAATTTTTATTGATTTAAAAAAAATAAAAATTTAATAAAAAAATACAGTTTAGTTATAATTAAATTAACATGTCAAAAGCTTAATTTTTTATTATTGTTGATAAGTAGGCTTATATACTATTATCATTATGTTCCAAAGATTAATTGTTGATAGAATTTGTGTTTGCCTTTGTTGGAATATTTTTGCGTGGAACTGTACAATCATTAGAAATTAAGATAACTTTGTTAATATAACTTTGTTTATGCATGTATAAAGAGTACTCTGGTCAACAGAAATTTTTTACTTTTTGTTTTTAATTAGTAGAATAAGAGAAATTAAAACTATGACTTTTTAATAAATATTTGAAACCACAATACTAAAGAATTTAATAGGTTAAAGTGGTTTTAAAATTTTTCTAATGAGCAATTCTTAGCTAGAATGAAGTTTATTACATTTTACTTAAAACCACAAAATTTTTTTAAAATATATTCAGAAGAGTTTTTTTTTTTTTTTTAATTTTTTTAGAAGGTATACATTTTGTGACTTTGAACATGACAATACATCTAAACAATTTTAAAATAAGGTTTTAAGTGCGTCTAACAAGCTTTGCTAAACAAATCCTAAAGATTGAGACATAATAATATAGGATAGACACCCACACCCACACTCACACATACATATATACATACAAACATTTATATATTTATATATATATATATATATATATATGTGGTCCGACATTCTTTACATTTAGTACTCAAGAACCTAATAAATTCAAAAAGAAAATAACTGGTTTACTTCAATAGGGAAGTATTTTATGAAGTCAAGATGAGCTTGTTAAATCAGATCATGATCATCATCCCACTCATCTCGACAAGTCTCTAGTTGATGAGTAAGCTTTCTCCTGGAAACTGCAAAGAACATTTGTTTTCTCCATTCTTCATACACTGGACACCCACACTCAACCGCAAACCAATCCCCATCTCAAACTGCATTCACACGGCTTTCAAAAACATGACTCCATGATATATAAACCGGAAAGAGTAATATTAAGGACACCAACTCTAATCTCAATTTTTTAAGTACCTATTCATGTGTCATATTTTCATTGGTAAATGCAATGACAATGATTTAAATACTTACTAATAAAAATATGACAATTCATATATCACATAGGTTGGTACTTAAAAATTACGATTATAATTAGTGTTCATGGTATTTTTCAATCTGGAAAATTAGTAAATAATAAGAAGCTCAAACTGTTTTTGTATCTCTCAGGTGTGCCGGAAACTTGAGTAAAAAGCATTGATGTCCTCTGTCATATCCTCTTCCGAAGGAAGCTGTATTCGATCGGACAAAATTCCCGCTATCCACTTGCTTTGAAGTTCAGCTATGTTAAAAGGAATAACCTTCCAAAAACAGATCAAGAATAATTTTTCACTACTATTTTGCAAAAACCAAAACAACATTTCAAACGTTGGTGTTTGTCGAAGCAGAATTGGTTTTCCTTTGTAACCCAACGAAGGAAAGCCGTGGAGCGAAGGCCGGTGGGAAGACGTGCTTGTACAATGGTCCGATGCGATTGTCGGGCACAGTCACAATGCCATTGGTGTCAAGAAAAGGGAAATGGAACTTGTACCTTAAAGAAGGAAATGAAGGTTAATTAACTCTCATTTTTCAATATTTGTTTCCTTCCTATTTGTCGGAATCTGGTGATCATTTCCGGATTTATACAATTTATTTGATTGAAATGAGATTGTACACTCGTAAATTTGATTGCTAATTGGTTTCCTACTTTTCTTACAAAATTAGTTTCCTTTGATAGATTGTTCTGTATACTTATAAATTGTGTCCTTTCTTGTTGATGAAAAATAGGGGGGGGGGGGAGGGATATATATATATATATATATATATATATATATATAGTGTTATGTTACTTTTTGTTAAGACTATGGAGAAAGAGCCTTCGATTTGATATGGCTATTCGAGTTCTTGATCAAACAAAAAGGCCATTTTTAGAGGAGCGCATACCCTGTGCAGTGAAGAATGACATCGGCAAAGACGACACCTTCATCGTTGAAAACGACACTTCCATCTCCGCGGACGCTATGAATCTGCATTGGTTTGAACATGATAAGTATTTTAACCGCTCTTAATAGCCATTCAAATCTGAAGTTGATATTAGTGTTTGAGTTACCATTGAGTGAAGCCACAAATTGTCATAGCTGGGCTATGTTTTCCAATTTTTTCTTTAATTTAGCAACTGATCTCGACGCGACGTGAACTTCTCTGGCAACTCCGGCTATGTCTCGAGAAATATCAATCGAGCTTGCAGAAGATCCTATCAAAACTACAACCTAAGAAAGGCAGGAAATGGAAAATTAAATTATAAGGAAAAAGAACTCATTATTGTAAATGCACCGATGAGTCATGGACCTCATTTTTCTCAGCACTTTTTCGTCACAACTTTCTTTTGTTTCGACACGTTCGCTTTTGCTAAGATCTCAACAAATTTCTCATCTATTGCATGACAAAGTTTTCGATGACATATTGTAGAAAATCGAACCAGGTTTCAAGTGAGAAAAACTAGAATCCAAAACGATCTACACAAGAACAGAATTCTGATCAACAGCCCTTGTCTAGGAATGGCAACGGAGTACGATAATCATGGCTATTAATTTGCTTCCCCAGCCGTGCATCAATTCCTGCGAGAACATAAATAAATTAATAATAAAACAAAAAATCCGAGGAGCAAAATATTACACTAGCATATTCAAATGTTTCTTTGATTCAACTCCCAAACTGATAGTGGAGCAACTAAGCATAGTATAATTGATTTTTGTTTCGAATGTACTGAGTGTGTAGTATTGATTCAATGATTTAATCCATCTATACATTTGAAATATAAAATTACTGTTGATCCACCTCTTAATATCTTAAGCTTTTAGAATGAATTAATAAACTAACAAGGTATCAGAGTGGGAGGTTCTGAGTTCGAACTCCTACAATTGCACTCTTTAACCTCGTTATTATCATGGGTTATATGTAAGAATGCTATAATTTTTACATATCCTTATATTTATGCCCACCATATCATTAAAATTGATAATTTTATTATTTGATAGCATTAAAATTATCAACTTTAATATTAGAGTGTACAAAATTATAGGAAGATACTCAAAACAGCACTCAACTTAATTTTCTCAATATATATATTATGAAACTATTATTGCTTCACTTCCAAATAGTTTAAGATTTTGGGATGAGTTGTTAAACTAACATGTATTATTAACAACTTCTTAAAAATTAAAATGTTACCCAACAAAATTTTCTACTATTCCCCTTTTGCCAAAATTAATACTTCTCGTCTCTATAAAAATTTAAAAAAAAAAATTAAGATTTGCCCGTTTCCAACAAAAAAAAAAAACTCTCACGATCTTACCAGGAATTTCAGCAACACGAGGTTGTGAATAGTGCCCATTACATACAACAACAGCATCAAAAATCTCGTCAACTTTATCACCTGATTTCTTCTTTGATCTCACTTTCCATTTATTAAAATTATCACTGGTACTCTTCACCATACCAACATAAACCACCTCTGTCTCAAATCTCATCAATTTCTCAATCCCAAACTCCTTCGTGAACTCCTTCAAATACATCAACACCTCTCTGTGTCCCGGGAACCTTCTAGAATCTCTGTCCTTTTCACCTTCTCTGGCCACAAAGGGGGTGTCTCGGAACCCCATGATCTCTCTGGGGAGGTTGGTCCGGAGGGACTCGCAGGGGCTCGAGTGGACCACGGCTCAACGTGGGTCGAGCCCGAGTGGCCCAGACTCGACCTTTGTCAGATTTGAGGTGGTTGAAAATCGGTTTTTGGTTGAATATCAACTACGTGTATGACCGCCAAATTTTTTTTAAAAATAGTAATAATGAAAGGAAAAAAAAAATGTGGAGAGGGAAATTCAAGCATAGTTAATAAAGCTAAAGGAGTAATAATGTATGTAAACAAAATTGTAGTCCGGGTGCATCACAGGACAGCATTCCATGAAACAAAACCAATGGGTCCCATGGGTCTCGTATCAATGTTATGTATATATTTTTAAAAGAAAATTACTTAAATAATTTTTTTAATCTATTAACTAATATGACATGAATTCCTCATTATTAACTAACATAGTATAATTTATACTTAATTTTAGTTTAATTTTATCTAATGTTAGTTTAGTATTAATTTTTTATATCATACTTTAAATGTGTGTATTCAAGTGCTTTCTCCATATTTTAATGTGATAAATAAAACAAATTATAATTTTGTATTGTAATAATAAATTTTTTTTCCTAATGTTTCAGTTATCTTTTGTCTTTATCGTTGAGTTTTAGAATTTGTGAAAGTAAAATTTTATTATTTAAATCCTTAAAAACAAATGAATATTTTAAACTTAATACTTGTTATATTTGGTGGGAAATTTGCCATCTAATTTAGTAAATGACAAATTTGATATTGAAAAAAAAAAAATACTCCATCGGCTGTACTTTTTTTTTTTTTTTTTTTCCGCCCAAATATTAAAATTAATTATTGACACGTAAATTTGACATTTCATCTCCGTTAAAGATGCTCTTACATATAAGGAAGTTGAAATGTCATGGAATGATATTATGAGTCGGGTCAACTGACGATAATGATTACTTTAAAAGCAATAATGGCGCTATACTAAAAAAGAAAAAGTTCCTACCACTGAGAATAGTTAAGAATCACGCCAAAATTATATATCATGGTAAATATATATTTTTTCATATCATATCATTTCTTATTGATAGATATTTTTATTTTAATCATTTGTTAATTTTTCAATAATCCGATTTATGATTAGGAGTACTTATTATGCATCCAATGTTATAAATTTTTAATATGAATATTAAAAAATCAAATTGTTAAAAACTTAATCTGGTGATTAAAATAGTATTAGCTACATATCAATAGAGTAAAAATAAGTTTTTATTGTAAGTTTTTTGTAAATAAATAATAGCATATATATAATAATTAAATTCACTAAGAAAATAAGCTTGTTTACTCATTTGTTTACTTTATTTGGGGAGTATTTTATGAAGTCTTGGTGAGCTTGTAATATCAAATCTTCATCATCCCACTGATCCCTATATGTGTCCGGTTGATGAATATGCCTCTCGACAACTGCAATTAATATTTGTTTCCTCCACTCTTCAAATGATGGACAACCACTTTGAACCGCAAGCCAATCACCATACTCGGGCTGCATTCACAACATAATATACATATATATATATATATAAAATAGATACATATATATATATATATTCCAATCTTAAAAGCTAGCAAAAATTGCAAATTAAAAAAAGCTCCAATAATGTAAAATGTATTGATCATTTTATAGAACTTAAAAAAAAAAAACCATTTTATAAATAATATTAGCTGCCTTCGTTTATGTCACTGCCATGTGCGTAGTTATTATAAATAATTGTTATTACCACAAGCAATTGGAAAATGCATTATATTTTGACCATTGGTAATTAGTGTATTCACTAAAACAAATATGACATGACAAGTGGGTGCAAAAAATTAACGACATGATCAAGATCAGTGGTGTTATTGAAATACTTTATTTTAATTGCTAAAAAAAAAAATTCGCACAAGAGAACACACAATATATAAATAAATAAAGAATAATGGAATGAATAAATATAAAGAGATATGGAAAAATGACAACTAATTTTTTTTAATCGATGTCTCAAGTTTTGTTAAGTTAGTAAATGGTTGTTTTCTTAAAAATAGTTAAAAATGAATAATTAGTGATTGATGACTTGATGGTTAATCACTAATCGATTAATATTTATATATATTTAACTAATAGCAATAAATAACTCACCAGTCAATCAGTACCGGATTTGATTACTAGCTCATCAATCATTTTAAGTCATTTTTGTGAAAAAAAAAAAAAAAAAAGCCCATTTAAAAAAAAAAGTGTCGAAAAATGACAACAAATAAAACACTACAATCTAAATCATTTTACCGAATGAAAATCCAGGCAATGGGTGTGTCTATTTGGTGTGCCAGAAACTTCAAGCATAGAGTAAAAAGAAGTAACGTCCTCCATCATATCATCTTCGAAAGGCAGTGAAATTCGATCGGACAAAACACCTGCTATCCACTTGCTCTGAAGTTCCCAATGAGGAAAAGGAATAAGCTGCCACAAACAAAAATGATCGATTTCAGCAATATATATATATATATATATATATATATGTATGTATGTACAAGCATGAAGTAGTAGGGGTCAACTTGGTTCCTTCTCTTGAAGATATTCGTGGTCGATCTATCCCGTAGAAAGTTGTTTGTGTGCGCTTGCTGTGTTTACTAAAAAAGTATATTGATGTTTGTTAAAGAAAATCAGGCACATTTACCTTCATTGGTACCCCAACAAAGGAAAGCCATGGAGCCAAGTTGGGTGGGAAGACATGCTTGTACAATGGCCCGACACGATTGTCGTCCACAGTCACAGTGCCATTGGTTTCAAGAAAAGGAAAATGGTACTTGTACCTTAAGAAGGAAATTTAGCGTAACTTTCATTGTTCTAATGTAGAAAAAGAAATAGAAAATTTCTCAGAACTAGAAGGCATCGCGAGGTCTGCGAGTGTTTAGATGCAGAGCTGAGGATTGCAATGCCCCTCAATATTTGTACCAAAAATCGCCTATCGAAACAATTTTTATGTCTTCATTTCGGTTTTCGATCTCAATTTGGCTATTTAGGCTTCGCTCAAACTAGAGTGCAATTATAGAGCATACCCTGTGCAGTGTAGAATGACATCGGCAAAGACGACACTTCCATCGTGGAAAATGACACTACCATCTCTATGGACGCTTTTGATCTGTATTATCAGTATGAATATATTAGCATTTTAACTATTCTTCATAGCTATCCAAAATTCTGACGGAGTGCTATTGTTACCATAGAATGAAGCCACATATTATCATAGCTCGGATGCTTTCCAATTTTTTCATCAGCAATTGTTCGAGATGCGACATGGACTTCTTTTGCAAATCCGACTAAGTCTCGGGAAATATCACTACCGCTTGCTGAACTCCCTATCAAAACTACGACCTGAGAAAAGCACGAAATGGAAAAACAGATGGAAAATTGTCAATTCAGAGATCTCACTTGCTTAGCAATTATTTATGATTAAAACTTTGCTTTGTTCAACATGTTAGTTCTTGTTTTGAACTAATCTAGATTCCAGAAGCTCTGAAGCTGATACGCTAAAGAAGGCAGTTTTAGAGACTAGATCTCTCTAACTGAACTATCTCAACACATTCCTCAATAATTGCACGACAATGTTTTCCATCACTACGCAATTCGAACCAGATTTCATGGGAGACGTCTACAATGCCGTATAATTTGAACACGGATATATAGAAACACGTATTAGTTATACCTGATCTCGGAATGGCTCGGGAATACGATAACTATGGCTATGAATTTGCTTCCCCGGCCAAGCTTGAATCCCTGCAATAACAGGAAAAACGTAAGTAGTAATGGCTGAATTTTTCGTGACCATAAGCCTCAAAGTACTATCACCACTTAAATTCACAGACCTCACCATTCCACTCATTTAAAAGAGTTTTAACAAGCATAGGCGTATAAAAATAAGAATGCGGGTTTTAAACGAAAAATAGAAAATAAAGACAGTCTAAATGGCAAACTTCTGTGAGAAAAGGGGGATCGGATGGAGTTTTTACTGTAAGAACAATCATTTTTTGTTACAAGTAGAAATTGCAGTTTAACCTTTGAGTTAATCTTTCAACAGTCTATTCTATGGCTGTCCACATTAGAACTATGTAGTGCACTACACCAAATGCTCTTATTCATAAATTAGACCATTTCAAAGTTTATCTAACTATTGAAACGGCACACATCGGTAGAAATCTCCAATACGAAAGTTAAAAAACAAAAAAGCAAAAACCATTTTGGATTGAAAAAAAGGATAAGAAACAAATTTAAAGTTTCGGATTTTTACGCAGTTTCGACCATGTAATAAGCACACGCTCTCCAAACCAAACAGATCCAGATCCAAAAGTGTCAAAACTTAACAACCAAAATGAAGGAAACAAAAGACACAAATACCAGGAATTTCAGCAACACGAGGCTCTGTATAATGCCCAGCGCAGACAACAACAGCATCAAAAAACTCATCAATTTCTTCACCTGATCTCTCCTTTGATCTCACTTTCCATTTATTAAAATTATCATTACTCTTCACCATACCAACATAAACTACCTCTGTCTCGAACCTGACCAATTTCTCAATCCCGAACTCCTTCGCAAACTCTTTCAGATACATCAACACCTCTCGGTGACTCGGAAACCTTCTCGGATCTCTGTCTTGATCATCTTCTCTGGCCACAAACGGGAAGTCTCGGAACCCCATGATCTCTCTGGGGAGGTTGGTCCGGAGGGACTCGTAGAGGCTCGAGTGGACCACGGCTCGACGTGGGTCAAGCCCAAGTTGGTCCGACTCGACCTTGGGGTTGTAGACCCAGGTCCCGCCCACTTGGTCCCCGCGCTCGAACACCACCACTCTGTGGCCTTCCCTGACCAGCTCACGGGCCGCCGCCAGGCCGGCGGCCCCGCAGCCGATGACGGCCACGTGGCGGGACGTGAGTGGCTTAGTTGGGGCGTCTGGGGTTGTGAAGCTTGTCATGTTTAAGGTTGTTAAAAATCGGTTATTGCCAGAACAAACAAGGTACGGCCGACATGATTTTTCAATAAGATAGTTACTAAGTACTGATAGTACAGAAAATGGGAAATTTATAAAAGTAGAAAAGTGGTGAAGAGAATTCTGGAAAATAGTTGAGGGAAAAGGACCAAAATGCATCAAACAGAGCCAAAATCTTCAGGGGAGGATTATGATTGGGTTGGGTCAACTTTTAAGAATGATTAGTTAAAAAATATATTTGCAATATTGTCCGCTAAACTTATCATTTATTAATAAAATCGTCTCAATCTAAACATTTTCACAATTTACTCCTAGGGACTTTGCTATTTGCCTCCATTTATATATAAATATTTAAACTTTTGCATTGACAAACCAACAAACTGATAGACCATCTCTAACATATATATTTATGTCAATGCTATTTGTTATAAAAAAATGTGAAAAATAATATAATCTTATTTGTGCTTCAATGTATTATGTTTTTTCCCCTTATATTATATTACTTTTGTCATATTTATTACACTTAAAATTCGTAAAATTAAATTTAGTATTCAAATAAATTAAAACAAAAATATTATAATAAATTCATAAAAAGTGGCAACATCGGAAAAGAATCAATTGTTAAATATGTTATTGACCATCCATTGTGACAAATTTATTAAGTTTGACATATGATAAATTCGACATTAAAAGTAGTATCTCAATGAAGAACAATTTTTTGACCCAAAAGAAAAAATTTATAATTGATATGTCAATTTAACACTCCATTATTACTTCTTGAGTGGAGAACCACAATGAGATATCTCTCTCTCAAGAACTCCACTTTGACCCAAGGGATAAATCTAGAGGTTTATACCTAAATGACATTTTTTTAAGTAAGTTTTTCAATAAATGACCTAAGTTTTTAAAAATTAATTAAAAAGTTCAAGTTTTTAAAAATTAGTTAAAAGGCTTTTTTTTCTTTTACC
The DNA here is from genome assembly GCA_025413025.1 of Ficus hispida. Taxonomy (NCBI): domain Eukaryota; kingdom Viridiplantae; phylum Streptophyta; class Magnoliopsida; order Rosales; family Moraceae; genus Ficus; species Ficus hispida. Next base: position 26,575,635 of record CM046372.1, read on the forward strand.
ATTAGTTAATCAATGATTAACTATGGGTAAATTATTGATTTATCATTAAAAAAATAAAAAATACAACATTTTCTCTCTTCCCCTCTCTCCCTCTCCCCTACCTTCGACAACCCCCATGAGCTCCCCCCTCCCTCCCTCCCCCCCCCCCCCCCCCCCCTCCTCCTCCCCTCCTCCTCCTCATGCCCATTTTTGGTCTTCTCACTACTACAGTCACGGGTAACTCATGCTAGCGCAGCTTGTGACCACATCTCCGATGGTGGAGATCGGTGATGGTTAAGATCCATGAAGCGATCGTCTCACACCGACGTAATCTCTTCCTAGACACCGCTGAGCTGTAGATCTGGTCAGTGAACTCGTGCCGATGTAGCTTGTGACCTCACTTTCGATAGTGGAGATCGTGACAATTGAGATCCGTGATGCGATCGCCTCTCAGATGTCGCCGAACTACATATCTGGTTGGTGAACTCGTATCAACGCAACTCGCGATCTCACCTCCGATGGTGGAGATCGGTGACAAATCCATGACGTGATCGCCTCCCACCGTCGCGATCTCCTCCAAGACACCATTGAGCTACAGATTTGGTCAGCGAGCTGCGCCATCTCTGATGGTGGATCTCAGTCGCAAGGATAGGAGAAAGAGAGAAGGAGGGGTGGTGTTTTGAAAAAAATGAAAATTAATTAAGCAAAACATATATTATATCATTTAGCTAAATAAAAAAAAGTTGGACTGTCTATTAGATTAGTTAAGAAACATAAACTATCCAACTTAATTATCCAAAATTCTAAAATCCATGAAAACCCATCTCACCAATACAAGATTTCAGCAGTCGCTACTAAAAAATTAATATACATCCCATGTGCGACTCATGGGATCTATTTATTGTATGTGAAAGGATAAAATCTAGATCCGCTTGGGGATTTGATTCTCTCTCCCAAAAACTATTTTGCATAAAGCAAAATACATGACCATGATTCGCTTCTATACGCGACATCATTAAATGGAAATTGTTTTGTACACCATTGATGTAGTTCCACGGTCAACGTCTTAGAAGCCCCATTAATATAATCCTTTTTTTTTAATTGTATTTTAGTCAGATAATTATTGGCATGATATTATTTAATTAAAAGAGAAAACTCGATGGTATATCTTATTTAAAATAAAGGGGCTGGGGCAGATAGGGTTAAAGAAATTAAAAAGTTCAAAGTTTCCAATATACCTCTTAGACCCTGAGACTGCAAATTGAAGGTTTGAGAGAATAATCAATTAATTATTCCAAATTTAATAATTAATCATTTTTAGTACTCTAGTGGTTAGAAAGAGAGATTACCGTTGTAGTGAAGGATATCATTGAAAGTGTGCTCACACATAAACCAGTTCGGTGGGAAAGAGAATAGCAAAGATGGATAGCCACAGTTGAGGATCTTCTGAGTGACTTTCCAAAGAAAACTTTTATTAGAAAATGTGGTTCCGTTCATCAGGAGGTATGCAGATCATGTGATTAATTTTCATTTGAAGCAACATGGAGATTGATTTCTAAGATTGTTGAAATATTTTTGACGTTCCGCTACACACCCGCTGGGTGAAGTTTCACCGACAAGAAATGGGTTTGAGTCGAAGCTCTCATATATTTGGAAGTGTTTTATTTCTCTTTAATAAGTAAACGTACTACATCGTTAAAATAGTATGTAATCTATATTAAGAGCATCTCCAATACAATGTTAAATTATTACACCAGTTGTAAATTTTGACATTTGGATGAAAAAAAATTACTCTCTTATAGAGTGTTATTTTTTATGCCGAATTTGTCATATGCTAAATTTTGTAACAAATTTGATACAAGATATACCTAATTGCAAATTTATTATTTAATTCTTATTGATTGATTTTATTTTTAATTTATTTACATAATAAAAATTTACTTTTGCAAGTTTCAGAAGGCATAATATAATCATGACAAATATTAACACAATTCTATTTTTTACACTCCTTTCTAACAAATTTAGAATTAATATACACAAATGCATCGGAGATAGGCTTATTACTCGAGAAACTAATAAATTCATAAAGAAATAAAGTTGGTTACTTCAATAGGGAAGTGTTTTACGAAGTCACGATGAGCTTGTAAAATCAGATCACGATCATCATCCCACTCATCTCGATATGTCTCTAGTCGATGGGAAAGCTTTCTCTTGGCAATTGCAAAAAAAATTTGTTTTCTCCATTCTTCATACACTGGACAACCACTCTGAACCGCAATCCAATCGCCATACTCAAACTGCATACACACAGATAGCTTTCAAAATGACTCTATGGAGAAACTGGCAAATTAGTATATAAGAAGCTTAAATAATGTCAAATATGTATTGGTCAATGCCCAATATGTTTTAGCTACTTTTGTAGCTCAAATATATTTAAAAAAATATGCATTCCAGTAATGGCAATTGATTTGGTTATACTCTTTTGAGGTATTTAACATTGGCTCCCCCTAAACTTATTATTCTTTGGCAACTTGCCCTCCAAATTTTTATTTTGATAATTTACTCCCTCAGCTTATTAAATTGTTGCAATGTACTCTATGTAGTTAATTTTATACTAAATAAAAGATTTGAAATTGAAATATATGCATTAGGATTTGTATTAGATTTAGAAATTTTTGGTTGGACACAAGTTGTTTCATCTTCATATGAGGCGTACGTAGATTTTTCATAACTAATTAACAAAAAATTAACTGATATGGGGTATATCACCATAATCTAGCAAGTTAAGGGGGGTTGTAAATTACCAAAATTAGAAGTTTGGTGAGGTAAGTTATCAAAAGGTGACAAATTTAGGGGGCATCAATGCGTGTCTTTAGCTATTTTTCTTGATAATTATCAAGAAAAAACAGTACAATTAACAAAGAGAATAGGGAACTAATGAATAAGTTGAGCAATATAATTTATGAATCATTTTACCCGAGTAGAAGCAAGCAAATCATGGGTGTATCTCTTAGGTGTGCTAGAAATTTCAAGCATAGAGTAAAAAGCATTAATGTCCTCCATCATATCCTCTTCTGAAGGAAGTGTAATCCGATTTGACAAAATACCAGCCATCCACTTACTCTGAAGTTCAGCTATGGTAAAAGGAATAACCTGCCCAACAAATATCATTCAAAATTTTCTTTTCCATGCAAAAACCAAAGAAGCATTACTATATATATATATATATATATATATTGATGTCTGTTAAAGTACATCAGGTTACCTTTGGTAACCCAACAAAGGAAAGCCATGGAGCCAGGGCTGGTGGGAAGACATGCTTGTACAATGGCCCGACACGGTTGTCATCGACGGTCACAATGCCATTGGTTTCAAGAAAAGGGAAATGGAACTTGTACCTTAAAGAAGGAAATGAAGGGTAACTTTCATTTTTTCGTAGCTGTAATGTAGAAAAAGAGAAATTTTCTTTAGAGTTAGAAGGCATCGCGACCCCTAAGCTCTGCACAAAAATTGGGGGTGAGCCTCATACTTAGATGGTCTCACAACTACATGCCGAGCTTAGGCTTGTAGAGTCCCTCAACATTTGTGTAGAAAATCGCCAATCAAAACGCATTTTTAAGTTCTTCATTCTCTAACGAGTATCAATTTACGGTTTCAATTTTGCTATTCTAGCTCCTATCAAACCAAATCGATCGCATTTGGAGAGCGTACGTACCCTGTGCAGTGCAGAATGACATTGGCAAAGACGACACTTCCATCCTCGAAAATGACCCTACCGTCTTTATGGACACTTTTGATCTCATTATCAGTTTGAAAATGATTAGATTTTAACTCATCTTGGTAGCCGTCCAAATCCTGATCATGGTGATGTACTATTGTTACCATGGAGTGAAGCCACATATTATCATATCCCGGATGCTTTCCAATTTTTTCATCCGCAATTGTTCTACATGCGACGTGGACTTCTTTCGCTACTCCAACTATGTCTCGGGAAATATCCCTACTACTTGCTGAATTCCCTATCAAAATTACGACCTGAAGAAAAGCATATGGAAATTGTCAATTCAAGTTTCTCATTTGCTTAGCAATTATTTATAGTTTGAACTCTGTCGTATTCGACTTGTTCGTTCATATTTTGAACTCATCCGGAAGCTCTGAAGCAGATACCGGCTAAAGAAGGGAACAATCTTAACACATTCCTCAGCTACTAATTGCACAACAATGTTTTTCAAAACTATAGGATCTTGAACCGGATTTTATGTGAAAAATCTACAATATTGCCGTACAATTTGAACAAGGATATATAGAAACACGTATTAGTTATACCTGATCTCGGAATGGCTCGGAATACGATAATATGGCTATGAATTTGCTTCCCGGCCAACCTTGAATCCCTGCAAGAATATATATGAATGATGTAGTAACTACTGAAATGTTCGTGAACATATGCCTAATAAAAGAACACGATTCATTGACAGCTAATATGTTCTCTAAGAAAAATTTTTTCCCCCTAAAGAAAAGGCTACAAGAGGAGAGGTTTCACGTTGGATATACTATAAATTTTCTTGCCATATATTCCGACCAATGCGGTGGGAGCGATTTGAACTCAAGTCGTATGCGAGGAGGACTGATGAAGGAGTGATACAATCATTCCTCCCAAAAGTTGCAACTGCTGGGAGAGGCACACCCAACTCCTTTAAACACCACCTATTACCAGACTCGGGAATCCGTCCAAGCACTATCCGTTTGGGCCCTTATTTTGAGAAATTGTTTACGAATCCGTAGACACACCTAACAGACGGGCTCATGTACTTCTTTGAGGCCCAAGTCACATAGGCCGCCTCCTAAGTTCAAGTATGCTCCTGTTTCATTCTCTCCTGATCCTTAGAAAAACGTCCCCTCCAAGGCACACCCATGGGGATTTAAACTTCGAACCTCCTGTTCTGATACTAATTGATCATGTAAGAGTAACACAACCATTCTTCTCAAAAGTTGCAACTGATGGGAGATATGTAATCAACTCCTTTAAATACCACCCACTACTAGACTCGGGAATCCACTCCAAATACTATTCATTTGGACTTTTATTTTGAGAAGTCCCTTATGAATCTATGGACGTACCTAACGGGTGGGCTTAGACACTTTTTTAAGGCCCAAATTATATAAGTCGCCTCCAAAGTTCAATTATGCTGCTACCTTAAGGTCGAGCGCCCAACCAATCTATTTTTAAGCACGTTGGTCATCATTTAAGCTTTTTAACCATTCCACTCACCCATTAGAGTTTTTACAAAGGAGGGGCGTATAAAAATAAGAATACGTGATGCAGCAGCCAATATATTTCACTATGTCTAGTGTCATTTTATCTAGTTTTTGGTCATTTGCTATGTTTTTATTTTCCCCAAGTGTTATGTCGTTTAAGTGGCTGTGTCCACGCCTACCAAACGTTGTCGTTTTGTAATAATGCTCTAAACTTTGTCGTTTTGGTCTTGTACTTCTTCTAGAGGACCTGGATACCCTAGTACTGGTCAGTTTTCAGATTATACACTCAGAGCTTTCTTCAGCTGATTTTGGTTTCCTCTTTGTACCAACCCAGCCGCCATAACTGGGGAGCTCCCTTCATACCAATGTTAGATCACTGCATCAATACGTCTCTGACAAAAAGAAGAAGAAGAAGAAGAAGAAAAGAAAAAAAAAAAAGAAGAAGAAGAAGAAGAAGAAATTGTTCTTTGTTGTTATTAGAAACGCAATAGTCGATATACGATTGTTCACATAATGCTCTCATTCATAAATAATACAGTTTGAAAATTAATCCAACGATCAAAAAATATAATTTCTACGGAGTGATAAAATTAAAAAAATAAAAAAAAAGAATTTGTGCCCATGAAATTTCCAATAGAAAAAATAAAAAACCAAATCTATCTTGAATTTAAAAAGTAAAACATGTTTATAATATCAGAATGCAATCCTAACCCCATATATATATATATATATATATATATATTCAAATCCTTGTAAATGGAGATCATCTCAAAAGCCAGACAACTTTAGACGAGTTCAATTCCAGACCCACAAAATCAAATCTTCACAACCAAAAAAAAAAAAAAAAAAAACAAACACACAAAAATTACCAGGAATATCAGCAACACGAGGCTCTGTGTAATGCCCAACACAGACAACAACAGCATCAAAAATCTCATCAACTTCATCACCAGATCTCTTCTTTGATCTCACTTTCCATTTATTAAACTTATCACTACTCTTCACCATACCAACATAAACCACCTCTGTCTCAAACCTCACCAATTTCTCAACCCCAAACTCTTTCGCAAACTCCTTCAAATACATCAACACCTCTCTGTGACCCGGAAACATTCTCGGGTCTCTGTTTTTATCATCTTCTCTGACCACAAACGGGAAGTCTCGGAACCCCATGATCTCTCTGGGAAGGTTGGTCCGGAGGGACTCGTAGAGGCTCGAGTGGACCACGTCTCGACGAGGGTCGAGCCCGAGTTGGTCCGACTCGACCTTTGGGTTGTAGACCCAGGTCCCGCCCACTTGGTCCCCGCGCTCGAACACCACCACTCCGTGGCCTTCCCTGACCAGCTCACGGGCCGCCACAAGGCCGGCGGCTCCGGCGCCGATGACGGCCACGTGGCAGGACGTGAGTGGGTTAGTTGGGGCTGCTAGGTTGTGATTTTTGTCATGTTTAAGGTTGGTGAAGTCGATTGTGGATTTGAAAACGTACGGCTGACAGAAGGGAAAGTTTTTGACAGGATGACTGATCGGACATAACAGAGAATGATATGGTTCGGGCAGGGACAACTTCTGAGAATGATTAGCCAAGAGAAGAGATTATAAAGATATTTATCGAGGATGTGTTTATATTCACCGATTAAGGATAAAATAGCATTAACGAGAAAGCATTATGAATTAATTTCTGTATAAATATAAGTTTCAAATACATAAGTTATCTAATACTAATAAATATATTAGTCTGATTCTATTTGAAAAATTGATTTCTAAAATTTTATCAAAATGACAATGGACTTTGTTTATTTGAAAAATCACAAAAATTTTATATGTCTCCAAATGAAATAAAACTGATTCCAAATTAAAATAGACATTTAGAGTTTTCTAACAATATCAAATTTGTTAAAAACGGAGACGTTTGGATCTCAAAAACAGTTTTGAATACGAACTGCTAAAATTGTATAGAATCGGCACCGACCTCTGCGCTTTGAAAAATCATAAAAATTCACATATATCTCCAAACGATATGAAATAATTCCAAATAAAAATAGACATCCAGAGCTTTCCATAATACTAAATTTGTTAAAAATGGAGGTGTTTGCATCCTTAAAAGAGTTTCGAAACTTATCATAAAATCTGAAATTTCAGCAACAGTATCAAATCTAAAAATCATTAAAAATAAAATTAAAAATTATCATCATAATGTATATTATTCATACACACACACACGAAACAACCCTAAGACATTTTTCTAACACATAAAATTATTCAATTATCATACCAATGAAATCATAAATCAAGAAATCAAAAACCCTAAATCCTATTGTTCACAAAATCAACCATATAGCCATTTTTCGATCTTCATTCGATAAATATTTCTGATCATCTCCTCAAACTTACATGAAGACACTTATCAAGAAAATCATCCAATCCCTCAAAGAATCCCACACTAAAACCAATAACAAAATCATCATCATCATCAAATAATACCGAAACATACCTTGAAATTCTTTGATTTTGACTTGAAAGAATTTGGAGGTTTGATGGAAATTTTTTTTTTTTTTTTTTTGTTCTTGTTTTCTGTTAGTGCGTGTGATAGGGATAGAGAGAGAGAGAAGGAGAATGAGAATGATAGGAAAAGGAGAGAGATGCAAAGAGTGAGTGTTGAGAAACTAATAGCAGATTGTGTGGAATTAAATTGGAAATCAATTACTGTCATCAAAGGCTAATTTTCAGTAAAAGAGCTAATAGGTAAATGGGAAAGGTGGATGTAAATTACAAGATAATTGTTACCTTTTTTTTTTTTTTTTCACACGTTTCTTCCTTCTTCGGCTGCAATTACTTTACCTTTTTTTTCCGTGCATGTCACATATAAACACACACATATATATAGATATATAATCCTAATATCAGGTGCAATCTATCTCTATTAAAGTAAAATAGATTCATAACATATAATATATAACTATGTAACCAAATATGGTATTTATATGCATTAATATATAGTAAAAATACACAACAATATACATATGTATATATATTTTAACTGTCACACAAATAAAAAATTTTTGACATGAATTTTGTTCTAACACCTCGAGTTATCATTTTATCTATGTTAATTTTAATGTTAATTTTCTAACGTTGTAGTTAGGTAGCATTTGGAGCGTTACATAAGATCATAGAAAACTATATATAAAACCTATTCTTTATAATTAAACAAACTTATTTTTAGAAATTAAAACACAACTATTTAGAACAAATATTTCTCATCATTCTCAACTTATTTTCCAGAAATTATACCTACAAATGTATGATAAACCTTTAAACTGTTTTTCTCGTTCAACTTTCTAGAGTTTTTTGCTTGAATATACAAATATAATCCATATATTAATATATACATATATATATGAACCGGTAAAAGAAGGATAATCTTTTGCTTATTGATTGTGACAAAATTTAATTTCATGTGTTTATTGAAAACAATAATAAGCCGCCATGTATATTTATAATTGAAGATCATTTTCTGCCGATGAAAAACGACTTTCAGTGACAACTAAAGCAAGTAGTTCTCATAGTGAGAGAATAATTAATTCCTATTCAATCAAATAGAAGCTATGTTTATACGCTTAGAATTTTTAATTCAACCATGAATCTAAGTTTGCGTAGAAGACATACATATAAAAAGCTATTTACAATATATATTTGTTAATGAAATAATACAAATTTGATTAAAATTACAGTAGAATAATAATGTGTATAAAAGTAAAAACTTTGTTGTATACAAAACGAATGACGTTAGAATTTGATCCAGTTTAAGGCAGAACACGATCAATATCCTATCATTAAATGATCATTAACTTAAAGCTAAATCTTTAGAAAATATGGAATCTCATTTTAAGTAGATCAACAATCATCCTCTTTTCAAACAAAACAAAAACAAAACAAAACAAAGAGGAAAAAAAAAAAAGAAAAAGAACATAAATAGAAAGAAAATTTTGAAAAATAGTCATATAAAGACAATAAATCGTAAAAAATAAACATTAAACTACAACTTTATTACCTTCATTTAATCTTTTTTTTTTTTTTAAGAATTATTGAATTTTGTTTAAAAAAAGTCAAAAATAACAAAAACAATAAATGATAAAAAAATGATTGATTAAAAAATATGAGGTTATTTATTGGTTGGTGAGTAAAAAATGATTGAAAATTGAATTAAATTGTAGGGATTATTGTGGAATAATAAGATGTGTGTAATAAGTAATAATAGATAATTAAATTTTAATTCGTGAATAATTTAAGAAAGGGGGTGTGGAAAGTAAATTGAGGGTATAAATAGAGCCCAATTTTTATATTTGTATATGTTTTTTGGATAGTTGTATTTTCTCGGAGCAAAAAATATATGTATAAAATAAAAATATAAAAATAAAAATAGAAAAGAGCAAAGAAAGAAAACCAAGCATAAGACGTGGGCTTAGAACCCACCCCTCACCGGAAGAGATGGCAGTCGAGCACTCAAGACCATTGAGCCATCGACAAACGTTCGAAAAGAATTAAAAATAAGCATTCTTAGTGCCTATTAGGATTAGGATTAGGATTAGAATAGGATATGTAAAAGTTTATCTCACTATTTTTCGAAAACAAAATTGCAACAGTCGAGTTTTTTTTTTTTTTTTTTTCTAAATTGACTGCTTGGATTATAAATTAAATTTAAATTTTTGTATTCAAATATAAGATTTGAATTGTGTATTCAAATTAAAAGTACATTTGGATAATTTTTGTTTAAAATAACAAATGAATAATATGAAGATAGAAAAATAATTGCAATATATATTTCTAAAAAGTAAAGATTTGAGTTGAATTATAGTTTTTTTTTTCTTGAAGAGTTGAATTATTGTTAAATAATAAGTGATTCTATTTATACACATAAGAACTAAACCATAAACTTTTTTATTATCATTTATCGGTAACAAAATTACATCAATTGCATAAAAAAATATATCTTTACGCAACCCACACTAATTATAAATAAAATAGTAAAAAAAAAAAAAACCTAAGTAGTATGTTTTTAAAGAAATTAAAAAAAAAAAGTCCACGTTTACTTTTTTAAATAGATTTTTTCAAATGAATTAAAAAAAATACCTCCACATCTTTGATCATCACTAATTTTGATTCTATGAATACTACATTTTTCTCACCATATTCTTTCCAAAAAAAAAAAAAAAAAAACCTAAAGAGTCAATTGATATTACAATATGTGACAGTTGACAGCCATCATCCCTACATGAAAATGATAGACTGGACAGTATTCCATCATTTGAGAATAAATATATGATAAATGCAAAAAACACACTTTTGTTCATATAATTTATTAGATAATTTATGTTTTAAATGAGTATTTATAATATTAATTCATAATATTTACTTTGGAAATATTTATTATTTTGATTTATTTTATTTTCTTTCCTCCTCCAATTTTTCCTTTCTTTTCCTTTTTCTCTCCTTTCTTCCGCAGGTATAGCAATTGCCTGGTCAATCCATACGCGCGCCATTCTAGCCCAAACCTCAGCCAAGCCCGCATGAGTATAGCTTCCAGCCAAGCCCGCTCGCTACTGCAGCCCGTGATCCAAGCCCACGAATTTCTGGGCTGCTCAGGCCACCAATCTCCCAGCCAACCCGCGCGAATGTCGGGCCGACTCTCGGGTTTACCGCCTGTTGTCTCTGGGCTGGTAGCATAATTCTTGGGCCGAAACTCGAGCCCGCGAATCACGGGCCTTGCATCCAGCCTCCCTGATCCTGAGTCCCAGCTGGCTTACCACTAGTTTCCGGCTGATTTACCAGCCTGGGCGGTGGATTTGTTGTGCGAAAAATCCTCTCTAGTGGCTATAAAATGAGGGTTCCTCAAATGGCGAGGTTGTTGTTTTTCCAACCAATTTTTGGTGGAATTTAGAGCCAACTTCTTCTCCTACTTTTCTTGAGAGTTTTTGTGAGAATGTTGAGCATTTAGGCTAATTTTTTTGGTGAGGCTAGAGATGATCTTATATGTGTAGTGAATTTTTTGGGTTTTAATTCTCCAATGATTTGTAATGTTTAATACATTTGAGTAAATAATTTTTCTTTCATCTTATTTCTTTCTCGTATCAATATATTTTTTGTCAACTTTTATATAAATTTAGTCAAACTCTTTTTATATAATTGTTGCACGATATGGTATATTGATAGCATTGATAGCATTATTTTATAAGTAGTCTTTTACTACAATATGCTTATGGTATATTGTCACTTTTGGATTTCTTGTAAGATAATTTTTTCTAGTTCTTACATGAGAATTTTATTTATTAAAATACATTTCAATTCATAAGTTCTTCAATTCTTTATTTTTCGATTAATTTTTGGGAAGCAAAACTTTCAATTGAGTTATTTTATAATTAAAATCCAAATAGGTGAACGTAAGGGATTCTTGATGTCTTATTATTTTTTATTATAGAATTTTTCTTTTTCTTATTTTAAATTTGTTTCAAAATCACAAAAGTACTTCTTCTCCTTCTTTCTTTGATTACTTATTTCTCTAATGCTTTTTTCGCCAATCTTTTCTTGTTTGATTTTATCACCTTCTTATGAGATCGACCATCCTAATGTACTACAATCGACCGCTTGTTTTTATACGTTTGGCGTAATCAATAATATAATAGTTCATAAGTAAATATACCATTTTTAATAATATGAGCTTTCTGTGATAAAGCCAAAAATAAAACTATATAAATATGAGACTAAAAACAGACAAATCATATCAAAAGAAATAATTGATAGTTAATAACCATTATTTAAACACGTCTTTATAATTTTACCTACTCCTTCGTTAAATATGATAACCCTGCCATTTAATAATTTTTAATTTATTTTTCTCTTTGAATTTTCGGTTTTACCCCTATTTCTTTCTCTCTGTCTCTCTCTCCTCCCATGTGAATGGACCACATTCTCACTCTCCTCCCCCCAACTACCCTCTCTCTCTTTCCTCCTCTCCGATTACTCTCTCTCTGTCCTACCCTCCACATGGCCACAAGTTGCGATCTCCTCCCGTCCGACGATTTCCTCCGCCGTCATTTCCCGTGGATTCGTCCGTCTAATAACTTCCACCATTTCCAAATTTCACGTTTAGATTTCTAGAGAGAGAGGAGAGAGAGAGCATTTTCCATTCACGAAATTTCTTCGTCGTTTTCCATTTCAATTCACACGAAATCTCAGCGATCTCTCAGCGATGTGGTTCGGAATCAGATCGCTTTTCATTGTTCTCATCGTGGTTAAGAGAGAGAAAGAGGAGAGATGAGAGAGAGGGGAGAATTTTGAGGAGAGAGAGTGAGAGTGAGAAATAGTCAAATGTCGGAGTTGGTGGCTCATATCGGTCGTCAATTGTAGCGCTACGAGGACGGTTGCCAACTCGTCGCCAGTTATTGTCTCTTTATCTCTCTCTCTCTATCTCTCGCTCAATGTAGCCGAATTTCGTGGTCGGACGAACAATTTTATGTTGTTTTGAAGGAATTTTGATTTTTTTTTTTTGGGTGAAAACCGCAAGAAAATGGAAGAAAGCAATTCAGATTTTCATCTTGAACGAAGAATTTAGAGATTGAATAGTGTTTGGTTCATTTGATATGACTAGTTCTTTTGATAGTTCAAGGTCCTTTTCATTGGCATTTTTTTAGTGTTAATTCAATGATTTTACAGCTGTGAACTTGGAAAAGTAGTTCAACATTTAGAATGAATAGTAAGAAGTTAAGTCTGCTGGATAGCTTGTGTGTATTTATGTGTGTGTGTGTATATATATATATATATATATATCTAGTCTTTGCATTTGAGGATTACAGCCACATCTGACATGGTGTTCCCCAGTATTCTGATTTTACACTTAACTCAATGTTTTTACTAGGTCAAATTTTATCTCGTTTCTGTTTTGCCGAGAAAATTTTTGATATTGTGGGGGAAATTAAAAACATTAATGATCTTGTATTTCAATTAGAAAAAAGAAAAAGAAAAACTACAAGAATTCGTTTTGGATTTTATCAGAATTTATTTTGTATTTTATCAAAATCCATTTTGAAATCTGATAAAATCTATTTTGCATTCAATTAAAATCAATTTTGGATTATTGGATTCTGATGGAATCTATTTCAGATATTGATAGAATTTATTTTAGATTATAACAAAATCTATTCGGTGATTGGCTTAGAGACTAGAGATCAACAGTCCACCAACGCCATCTGGTCATTTTTGTTGAAATACAAAAAAAAAAAAAAAAAAAAAAAAGCTTTTACCAGAATCCATTTTGGATTCTAGTGAATCTCTTCAACAATCGGAGCCAGTGACCGAAGTCGAAGACATCTGGTTATCAATTAGAAAAAAGAAAAGAAAAACTACAAGAGTCCGTTTTGGATTTTACCAGAATTCATTTTGTATTTTATCAAAATCTGTTTTGAAACCTGATAAAATCTATTTTGCATTCAATTAAAATCAATTTTGGATTATTGGATTCTGATGGAATCAATTTCAGATATTGATAGAATCATTTTTGGATTATAACAAAATCTATCCGGTGATTGACATTAGAGATCGGTGATTGGCATTAGAGACTGGAGATCAACAGTCCACCAACGCCGTTTAGTCATTTTTGTTGAAAAAAAAAAAAACTTTTAGCAGAATCCATTTTGGATTCTAGTGGAATCTCTTCAGCAACCAGCGCCAGTGACCGAAGTCGAAGACATCCGGTTATCTTTGTTAAAATCTAAAAAAATTTCTTCGATAATCGTCAATTGACGCCGAAGATTCCAGCTATCTTTATTGAAATACAAAAATAAAAAATAAAAAATAAAAAAAAAAAATAAAAAAAAAAATTGTCAAAATTCATTTTGGATTCTAAAAGAATCTCTTTGCACTAAGAGGTCGTGACCGGTAGTGATAATTGGCCGACGCCGGTATCAGGGCTAGAGACGTTCGATTATTTTTGTTGAAATAATAGAAAAAAATATTATGTTCGGCAACCACTAATCGACGGCAGGCAACTAGAGTCATAGATATCTAAAAATATTCCAATAAATAAAAAAGGGAAGAAAAGAAATAGATTGTATATTTTAGTTTGTTTACTAATTTTTTTTATTTAATTATTTAATTAAACATTATGAAGTGGTACAAATTTATGATATTCTTATAAATCGCCAATATATATTTTTAATTGTTTTTCAAATACCAAAGTAACAAAAAAAAAAAAAAACCACGTATTCAACAATATATATATATATATATATTTATACAGTGTTGTCAATTAGACTCTGTAGCCAAAGAACTCCACTGTGGGTCTAAAACTGCAATTGTTAGGAGGACAATTTTCCACGTTGCTCAAAAAGAACTAAGTGTGTGTTTGGAATACCAGCTCAAATGTCGTTTTCCTAGTTTAAGTTGAACTAAGCTTGTTTGGCAGATCAGTTCATCTTCAATGTCTCTTTGAACTGTTATACAGTAACCCCAAATGGGTTTACTGTTCATCGAATCTCCCTTGCTCTTTTCTGGCTCGTCCGTGCCTGGCTCCTGCGTCCGAATCTCTCGCCTCCACTCCGGTACCCATGTGCCAGTGTCAATTGGGTCTGTTGGCTGTGCACCCATCCCATCGAGCATCTGCTGCTCTGGAGTAGCTTTGGTTTGTGGCCCTCCTTCCTCTCTCCTCGCTGAGTTTAAACTTGGCCGGTATTGCCCTCGCCCACTCCCGTGAAGCAGATGTGGCGCCGGGTGAGGCTTGGGAAACGACGGTGAGCCATTGGGCGGATTACCAAATATTTCCAAGTTCAGAAAAAAGCTTGCCGACCCGTCAATTCTTGTCCTAATCCGACAACTTCGACTATATACTCATCTTCGGCCTCCAATTCCGAAACCCTAGTAAAAATCCTTGCCCTAATTCTTGATTTTATAGTTGCATTGTTTAATTGTGTTGGTTTTATGTTTTACCCATTACTTCGCCGAATCTCCCTACTTTAATTCGACTTTCAATTTTGTCCCTTCCCCAAATCGAGTTGCATTGGTGCGTAATTTCAATTTTAAGCTCCATTTGAACATGATTTCCACTGCTTAATGTTGATTGATGTACTAGTTGGTCCTTTTGCTGCCTATTTTATGTTTTTTGCTCCATTTGAGCTTCGGTTGCACTGCTTAATGGAGCAACATCGACTACGATGTTCATTTGGTGCCTAATGTCAGTTTACAGGTCCATTTGAGGCTGATTTACACGGTTTATGGTTGATTGCTGCACGAGTTAGTCGTTGTGGTGCCTAATTTCTGTGTTTACCTTCATTTAAGCATGGGTTCCATTGCTTAATGTTGATTGATGTACTAGTTGGTCATTTTGGTGCCTAATCTTTGTTTTTACTTCCAATTGCGCCTGATTTGCACTGCTTAATGGAACCCTGATGCACCAGTTGGTCCTTTTGGACCCCAAATTCAGGATTATGCTCCATATGAGCATGAGTTGTACTGGTTAATATTGATTGATACATAGGTTGGTCCTTTTCGGGCCTCATTTCTATTTTTAGCTCCATTTGAGCATGAGTTGCACTGCTTAATGTTGATTCGGACACTTGTGTCTCCATTTGGGGCCTAATTTCTGTTTTTAGCTCCATATGAGCTTGAGTTGCACTGCCTCATGGATCAGTAATGCCCTACTTTGTCCATTTGGTCCCTAATTCCATTTTTTGTGCCTCATTTAAGCTTGATTTGCATTGGTTAATGTTGATTGATGCACTAGTTGTTCCTCTTTGTGCCTAATTTCAGTCTTATGCTCATTTGAGCATGCATTTCACTGCTTAATGTTAAGTGATGAACAAGTTGTCCTTTCGGTGCCTAACCTCTGTTTTTACCTCCATTTGATATTGATTTATACTGGTTAATGTTGATTAATACAATAATTTGTCCAGTTACCTAAAACTAGATTTGTTATCCATTTATGCAGGATGCGCAGTGCCCAAACTATTGTTTTAAGAAATAGTTTGTCCATTTGGTGCCTAATTTCAGTGTTTATCTCCATTTGAGCATGATTAGCACTGCTTATGCTTCAATGATGCACTAGATTTTTCATTTGCTGCCTCAAATCAGATTTGTGCTCCATATGAGCATGATTACTACTGATGTGGCACGTTTGATGCACTAGTTTGGTGATGATGTATACAAGAAAACGTATGTATAGTATTATCGTCTGAATGGTGAGTCATTTAACCGATCTCTGTTGTCAGTTACCGGTCTATAAACACATGCTTGGTTTTAAGGGGCTTAACAGTATGTTATTCTCGCCATAATTTGTGTTAAATCCTGAACCAATGTTTTATATACCATGGTAGTCGAACAGCGAATAGGTTATTTGACACGCCTCAGATGAAAATGTGTCGCTGAATTTATACTGAGCCAACAGTTTTTACCACTCGCATAGTGTTTTTAAATTATTTTGCTTGTTTGGTTATCGCTTTCATAAGGAGATACCGCGCAAAATATTGGGGGATCATTACTTTTGGGACTCCGTAAAAGAAAAAATATTCCTGCTTATGCTTGATGAGTACCTCGCCTGCAGTGGCGGTAAACATCCCCCTAAAGGAACTTTTGAAATTTGGGCGCCCAGTTTAATGATGATTTTGGCGGGGTACCAGCACACGGAATGACATTATACCAAAAGAAAGAAAGGATGAAGAAAATATATAAGGGCTAGAAGGCATTGTAAAGTCGGACCGGTCTAGGATACGATCCGTCGACGGATCGTGTGATATGCTCTGACGAAACGTGGCAGAGCTTTCTAGGGGTAACTGCATTGTATAATACAAGTCTATGTGTTATATTATTCATTCATGCGACGATTGTACTTGTACTCAGGTAAAATTTTATTTGCAGGATTTTAAGGAGTGCAATCATCTACGCTACGAGGGGCTACGCCACAAGGAGCTTTATTTCTACGTGTTCGAGAAAAATCACGCTGCCGGTGTATCGGGGTATGGATCAGTAACCATGCCAGCTGACAGTACTCCGTACTGTGATGTTGAAGCATCAATGGACTACTCTGGAACCCCGGTGGATTTAGAAGAGGATATAACGCCAACTACCAGTGCACGCCCTTGTAACAACTTTAGATCGGGAGCCGATGCAGGTCCGTCGCGGTCTAGGGCAAGTTCTGGTAAGAGGAAGCAAAGAGACGAGATGGATGAGATGACATTCATGCAATGCAGGAAATAGTGAATCATTTCGGGGCTAATCGCATTCGGGTCAGAACAGCGAATCCTCTAATCGACCGGATCACATGCTCATGTGTATGAGCATTATGATAGAGATAGGTATTCCACCAAGTCATCGGTGTAAAATGTGACACTACCTCGATGCTTATCCAAGGCTACAACGTTCGTTCCATCATCTGTCCGATGTCGATAGGCGAGAAATTATTGCATCCGTTGTGGATCCCCTGCCACCCCCAACTAATTGATTTTCTTGTTCGAGTTCTTTTTTTTATTTCTTTTATTTGTTTATGGATATTTGAGGTGTTAATTGTGTTAATTCTCAAACATTTATTTATTTATTTTTTCATGTTTGAAAATGTTGGGGCCACTATAAGTTGAGCTATTTTATGTTTTTTAAGATATGATATTTGATATTACACTGCTAATGTTTTGTACCGGTTATGCGTAAAAATTTACATCTCATTCACATCATAACGGATAATTTTTAAAATCATGCTAACAATTTTCATACACCAGGTAAGAAACAAAATTTAGAGCGGATATCGATAACCGCTGCAAAATGAATGAGTATAGTTCCGCATCCGATGACGAACAGGATGATGTGTACTCCGAAAACGAGTCCAGTGACCTTAACAGTTATCTAATTAGGGAAGTGGTAGTCGTGACTGCCAGCAGGCAGAACAGGCGAAGACAACCACAACCAATGCATAACTCATCACTTACTGAGAGCATGCGTGTTGAAGAGATATTAAATGGGCATGCAGAAATAATACAAGGATTGATCAATATGAAAGCAGAAACGTTCAGATCACTAAGTAACATGTTAGTTAGTTGGGAGTTATTGAAGCCAACTCGCAACATGAATGTGAACGAGCAACTGTTCATATTTTTAACCATTTGTGCAAGAGGCGTTACGAACGCCACATTTCATATTTATTCCAGCATTCGATAGAGAAACTTCACGTTGGTTCGATACAGTGTTGAAGGTAATTTGTTCACTAAAGGATGAGTTCATCAGACCATCCGACAACATATCAATTCAAAATTTGATTATCAATCATTCGGACAAATATCGGCCATGGTTTGATGTAAGTTATTTCTGATATATAAGCACATTTTATCGTATTAAAGTACAATAATAGAAATCTATTATTGTTAATGCGAGAACGCATATTAAATTTTCTAATATTTCCTGCAGGGTTGTATTGGTGCTATAGATGGTACGCACGTCCCATATGTCCCTCGACGTGAAAATACTGATGCTTGGATAAATCACAAGGGATATCACTCACAAAATGTATTAGCAGCCTATTCGTTTGAAATAAAATTTACTTACATGTTGGCTGGGTATGAGGGATCTTGTCATGACGCCAGAATGTTGAAAGAGACAATAGCATTCCATGGTTTTCCTATGCCTCCACCAGGTCAGCAGACAAACATGATATATTTTTCACTTTTGCATTTATATTTAATAAATAGGTTAAAATAATGATAATTGTTTCATATAGCGAGTTTAATTGTGTAGGGAAATTTTACTTAGTATATTCGACTACGCCAATAAGGATTGTTTCCTGAGTCCATATGACGAGAGACGTATCACTTACGGAATTTTGAAGACGTCGTGACGGGCTGGGCAGCCGCCATGAAGTTTTTAATTACACACATTCATCGCTTCGGAATTGTATTGAATGCACATTTGGTGTCTGGAAAGCAAGATTTAAAATACTAAAAGGCATCAACAACTATCCAATGGACAAACAGGTAATGATTCCCGTGGCGTGTGCGGTTGTCCACAATTTTATAAGGATGGTACAAGTTGGGGATCCATTCCTGGAAGAGTATGTGGCAGACTGTGTGCCTGTATGGGGAAATATCGATGTTAATGCGGATTACGTATTTAACGATGGGATCGATGGAACTGGCCCAAGTACAGGACCGCACCAACGTGACTCGAGTAGGGAAGCAATGAATCAGATGAGAGATCACAAAGCTGATGATATGTGGGAAAGAAATCAAGCATCTCCATGGTACAAAACGCCGTGAAAACATATGTTGTTATCTACTTGCGCCATAATAACGATTGTAATTATTATTTTCTAATTATCAAATTTTAATGACCAACAACGTACTATTTATTGGTATAGTTTGGATGGCGACGTCCGAATTTTAATTACAAATAATGATGTCTCAAGTTTATAGGTGTTATTAAATGTGCGTATTCTAATTTAGCCGTTTAGATCATGCGTTTGGTTTATAAGTCTGAATTAAGATTTTTAAGTTTGAATAGTAAATTTTTTAGAGTTTTAAGAAAAGACAAAAATCTTGTTGGGAAAAAAAAAATAACGTTTGAAAAACCAATTTTAAGTTGGGGAACCAACCAAGGACTAAAAACTACAATAGAATGTTATATACAGACAATAAATTTGTTAGACTTCTTTTTTTAACATCTAAACATGGCCCTTATTTTTTTTTTTTTAACTTTTAAACTAAACTTTTTTTACCAAAACTTAACTCAAACTAAATTTTTCAACTCAAACATTTTACCAAACACTTAAATTTTAATCTCAACTTAACTTAACTCAAACTCAACTTCAAAATATCAACTCAAGCTTACGAACCAAATGAACCCTAAGAGAATTTTAAATATCATTAAAGAGGAAGCATTTTGAAATTAGGATAAATTGCTATAATGTTCTCTAAATTTTTTATGAGGATGTCGATTGGTCTTTAAATTGTTTTTTTAGAAGGTCCCTAAAGTTTAAGGACCAATCGGTATCTTTATAAAAGTTCATGAACCATCATAGCAATTTATCCTAGAAATTAAAAAGAATCAAAATCAAAATCAAGCATGTTGGAACAACTAAATAAGCCGTAGACAAAGTAGATACATATACATTTATAATTTTATGTCTATCCATGGACCAAGAATCAAAGCCAAAATTTAACTGCCAAAGAAAAGAAGAAGAAGAAAAAAAAAACCCAACAAACTAATGTTTATAGGTTAACATAACTCACTGTAATTCTTTGAAATCCTCATTCAAGAAGGAAAATTAGGATTTTGTTACAACTTTCAAAATAGTTTAAATTTAGGTGTGTGTGAAAAGAAAAATGGATTATCGTCGAGTTTCTTTTTAAATTAGTTTATAATTATTATCCTTTTATGTCATTTTTGTTTGAGATTTTTTTTTATAATTAAAAAATTTTATTAAAAGAAGGGTGTCAAAAGTCAAGTGAGATTTTTATTATTAAAAAAAAAAAAAAAAGTCAAGTGAGTCTGTGAACAAAATTAAATTAGAGTGGGTGTATGAGAGGTTCGATATTACGAAAATAATAACCGTAAAAGGATAGATTTTAATAGGTACAAATATAACTACACGGCATAAAATATTCAAATGAATTCACTTTAATAATTAATTAACTAAAAATCTACTGTATTTAAGTATAATAATAGTTAATATAATAGTTCAAAAACTACAACAGTTCTCAAAAACTCTGTGCCTCTCTCTCTCTCTCTCTCTCTGCCCTTTCTCTCTCTCATCTTTCTTTTTCTTTTTTCCTCATAATGACTAATGGTTGGTTCTTCAGTTTTCTTACTCTCTCTCTCCCCTTTCTCTCTCTCCCGTGCACTGAATCTCTCTCATCTTTCTTTTTCTTTTTTCCTCATATTGACTAATGGTTGGTTCTTCGGTCTTCCGTACAATGAGAGTAGATAAAAAGCCACTACTAGAGACAAACAGCCTTCCATATCAACAGTTACGTTACGTTATCATTCTTCCAATCATTTCGGACAAAGGTTACCTAAGTGGGAGAGCCATATTATGTGTGATCTTGATTTGTCTTCTAATAGTCTCTCAATTTTTTCTTTTGGGTTAATTATACTTTTGTACCTTATGTTTTGATTTTATTTAGAAAATATATACTGTGTTTTGAAATTTTACATGTTTACACCATGTGATTACATATAATATATAAATATATACTTTTTCTATCTCAACACATAATTTTGACCTAAATATATCTACAATAACCTCAAATAGAAAAACTACAATATGGATTTGCTATCTTTTTAAATCATGTATTTTGTTTTCATTCGGAAAATATACTCTGCATTTAAAATCATGCATATTATATCATTATATAACATTTAGTAAATAAATCAATGTTTTTTCTCGACCAATAGTTTATTTTTGACATGAAAATGTCCACAATACCCTTGAGAAGAAAAATTATAAAATGAAAAATCTGTTAATTTTCTCAACCAAAAATTCAGACTTCTCAACCCCGCCGTCATAATCACCCAGCCCTTTCTCACCTCAGCATAACGCACCCCTTCTAACCCTATCTCAGCCCATTTATTTAGCTTCTAATTTAAATTAGAATTTCTTCAATTATTTTTATTTTATTTCAAGGGAAAAAGCATAGATTTAGATAATAAATTTAATCTAATAACATTAAATTATGGAGTTTTAAAATACACGGCATACTTTTTGAATAAAAAAAAATGCATGGTAAAAATACGGAAATACTAATTAATTTTAGTTTTTCTTTTTAAGGTTAATTTGGGCACTTTATGATCAAAATTAAGTGGTTAGAAAGAAATGATATAAATTTGTATATTAAACATAAACTTATAGTATAAAAATGTAAAAATTCAAAACACATGATATATTTTTTTAATAAAAGCAAAATACATTGTAAAAAATTAAATAACCTTTATTATTATTATTATTATTTGGGTATTTCTACGGTTTTCGGTTATTGGTCGGGTGATATAACAACTGTAATTTTCCCTTTTGTTGTTCATGAGTAAATGCAGGTCGACGACACCTTCTGCCAAACTAACAATAGCTTTTTTTTTTTTTTTTTTTTTAACTCCCTCTATTTTTTTAATTACTTCTGATAAAAAAAAAAATCTCCTTTTTAATTTCTAAACAACTCAAAAAATACTTAAAAAGTTTCCAAGAATAATTTTGCTGCAATACAAGGGCAGAAAAATGACAAATCTTCTTTGGCGTTCCGGTTCCTCCTTTGTTTCATTTTTGGTTTTGGAGACACGTTAAGAATACCCAATCAAAAATATATTTAAAAAAAAGGAAAAAATTGATAAGAATCCAGGGAAAATTAGACGAAAGAGAAAATGACAGGAGAGATTAGAGAGTATATTTGTTATCGGGGAAAGAGAAAAAACGGAAGTTTTGGTCTTGCTTACGGTTCGTTTGATGAATGAGTTTGAATTGAAAATTTTAAGTTTTAATAGTAATTTTTGTTGACTTTTTAAAAAAAATAAAAAACTTTAATTAAGATAAAAATTTTGGTTTGAGATTCAATGTCAAACAAAGCATTAGTGTGTTAAAGTAATGAGTTTAGAGTTGTCTATTAATTATTTACTGATATTTCAGTTCATTATTATCAAGAAAAACAAAAAACAAAAACAAAAACAAAACTCATATTTCAGTTCAGTCCTTATCAAGGAAGAAAAAAAGAAACAAAAACAAAACTCATATTTCAGTTCAGTCCTTATCAAGGAAAAAAAAAATACAAAATACAAAAAACAAAACTCATAATTCTGTTCAGTTCTTATCAAGAGAAAACAAACTCATATTTCAGTTCAGCTTTTGATAAATTGAACTGAAACATCAGAAACTGAAACAATCACAACCCGAGAACTCACACCATGGCAAGCCCGGCAGCTCCATTCCGACCACCCCTCCAGCTCTCACCGCAAGTACCCAAGCTCGAACCACTCACCTCCCGCCACGTGGCGGTGATCGGAGCAGGCCCCGCCGGCCTCGTCGCGGCCCGCGAGCTGGGCCGCGAGGGCCACAGAGTGGTGGTGTTCGAGCGCGGGGATCAGGTGGGCGGGACCTGGGTCTACACTCCCGAGGTCGAGTCCGACCCACTCGGGCTCGACCCACGTCGGGCCGTGGTCCACTCGAGCCTCTACGAGTCCCTTCGGACCAACCTCCCTAGAGAGGTCATGGGGTTCCTGGACTTCCCGTTTGTGGCCAGAGAAGATGATAAAGAGAGAGATTCTAGAAGGTTCCCGGGACACAGAGAGGTGTTGGAGTATTTGAAGGAGTTTGCGAGGGAGTTTGGGGTTGAGGAAATGGTGAGGTTTCAGACGGAGGTGATTCATGCAGGTGTGGTGGAGAGTAATGGTGGTGACGTTAATAAATGGGAAGTGAGATCAAAGAAGAGATCGGGTGTTAAAGTCCATGAAATTTTTGATGCTGTTGTTGTCTGTAATGGGCACTATTCTCAACCTCGTATTGCTCAATTCCCAGGTAAACTTTTCTTCGCAAGGTATTTGAATTTCTTCCCCTTTTTTTGTTTTTTGTTTTTTTTAATTTTAATTTTTAATTTTTTGGAATTTCTATATATGGTGGTGAATGATCTTTTTATGCAACAGATAAGAAGTAAGATTCGTGTTTCAATTATTACATTAATTTTTTAATATGACTAAAAATAGTTGATCTATATCACACGATTGGTGCAAATACATAAAATGAACACTTATAAATCTGGTTGTTGAATAATATATAAGTTAAAAATGTACTTTAATTGTTGGATTACTTTTCAATAATCTTATCACTGAAAAATAACTCCTTAAAGGTGTTGACTTACATTCCGAAGAAGACTTCCCCAACAACAGATGAAAGGATTGTCAAGTTCAAGTTACATGATGTAGACCTATAATATGGACTGTTAAATGGTTAATAAAACGATTAAAACACAACTTTTACTGGGGTGGAAAATTACCTTCTGGGTTGAAAAGTTTACATCTCAAAAATCAGGATATATTTTCAGATAAAACCTATTATTGTATTTTTATTTTACCCTAGCTAGGCACTGTTATTTCAGTTCTTAAATTAACTTTTTTACGGCCTTAAATGTTTACATTAAAAATCTATTGATCAACACACAGAATCATTTTCAGTAATAAATCAAATTATTAAAATGTTGATATAATAATTAAAACAATAGTACTATTATTATCATAAGTATTTCCAGTTGTTTTTAATGTCATCATCGCGAAGAATGTGATAGTCTATATATATATATATATATATATATATATTGCTTGTAAAAATGTTTTGGCTTTGAAGAAAAAATCCGACTCTTGCTCCAATAAGAATTTGAGGATTAGATCCAGCATTCCATTAAACAACTATGATGCTCATGGTAATGAAAAATGTTCTAGTCCTTTTTTTTTTTTTTTAATTATTATTGTTATTATTTTTCAACAATTATCTTCTTGCAGGCATCGAGAGATGGCCAGGGAAGCAAATTCATAGCCACAATTATCGTGTTCCAGAACCTTTCCGTGATCAGGTTTGTCTTTCATAACTATTCCTTTACTTGTGCAGTCACAGGTTTTCTGACATTGTAGGTTTTTAACTATTTTCATTATGTCTAAAAAATTTTATATACGCACGTGCTAATATCCTAGTAAGTAAATAAGAAGGAAAACAAATTTGTGGGGAGGGGCTTGAGCCCCACAGGCTTTAGTTGCCTCCTTCATTGAGCATGAGGCATGTACCCATGGCACGTGTCCTCTATTACATTTTTTTTTCTTTGGAAGTTCCAACAAAATTTATACACAAGAAAATATAGAAAATGGTTTACAATTCTATGGTTTTACGAGGAATCAATTTTAAATCGTGTTGAATGCCAATATTCTTTAATTCAACTTAATTATGATGATGTGTGAGGAGGTCAATATTTTTTTTTTTTGTTTGAAAATTTGAAAAAAAAAAATTGAATGCTTAATTTTTATAGAAAGCAGAGAGTATAAGCATTCACAAGTTGAAATATTTACAACAATACAAAAATAATAACAAATAACGTGGCCTTGCTAATTAGTCATCATCATTATAGTATTCTGATCTAAAAATTATATGATATTGAAGAAAAATTATTTTCAATATGCCAATTAGTTTAAAAAAAAAAAAGTATTTATTAGGATGTACTTGAGAAGATGATATTTAGTAAACTATGCTTAAAATGGGAGAAAAAAATGGGAGAACAAGAATGTTGTAATGAAAATTCTTTAAAATATTATTTTGACTTCACGGGGGGAAAAAAAAAAGAATGATTGGTTGAAGTAAGTAAATTTGTATGTTGAATTAAAAATAAAAATAAAAAAATTTAAAAAAACATCGACAACAAAGTGAGGGATCCACCGAAGAAGATCCTTCTCCTTCTCTTTTTTCAGAAGAAAAGGAGGATCCAGAAAAAATCAATGAAATGGAAGAGATACGAGTGAATGAAAAGGGGGGAAAAAAAAGTTGAATTCCACTTTAAAGAGACTTGATATAAAAATAGATCCGTTTATGAGACTGATTATCTGTATATGGATCGGAATCAAGAGAATTCATCTTTCATGGCATTGAAAATAGAACAAAGGAGAGTTCTAGTTAAACAATTGCCAGGCAAATGAGATCCTTGACTTGTCAATTAGGTTACAACTTGTCAATTAGATCCTTCTTTTAAGCTCTTTTCTTCATCTATTTATTTATTTATTTATTTTTGCTCATTTTCTACTTTTATTAGGTCGTAGTTTTGATAGGGACTTCATCAAGTGCCGGTGATATTTCCCAAGACATAGCCGGAATTGCGAAAGAAGTCCACGTTGTGTTTAGATCGATCGCTGATGAAAAACTTGGAAAGCATCCTGTCCATGACAATATGTGGCTTCACCCTATGGTATGGTAGTTTCTCATAGCCATGATCAGAGATTGATGGCTATCAAGAGCAATCAAAATGCTAATCATGTTCAAGACAAAAATGCAGATCAAAAGCGTCCACAAAGACGGTAGTGTCGTTTTCATGGATGAAAGTGTCGTCTTTGCCGATGTCATTCTTCACTGCACAGGGTATGCTCTCTATTTCTTAGCGGGTGATAGGGAAAGAGTTTTGATAGGAGTTCACAGATTCAAAATCTGATAATGTAATTTCTTACTGTCTTCTCTCTTTCCATATTAGAACAATGGAAGTTAATTACCTTCATTCCCTGATTAAGGTACAAGTACCATTTCCCTTTTCTTGAAACCAATGGCATTGTGACCGAGGACGACGATCGTGTCGGGCCATTGTACAAGCATGTCTTCCCACCCGCCTTTGCTCCATGCCTTTCCTTTGTCGGGTTACCAATGAAGGTAAAATATTACTCATATTCTTTTAACAAACATCAACATCTTTCATGAAGAATAGTAAAATTTTGCTTGGTTTGTATTTTGGCAGGTCATTCCTTTCACCGTGTGTGAACTTCAGAGCAAGTGGATAGCGGGTACTTTGTCTGATCGAATTCTGCTTCCTTCGAAAGAGAATATGATGGAGGACATCAATAATTTTTACTCTATGCTTGAAGTTTCTGGCACACCTAAGAGACACACTCATAATCTGTCGAACGATCCGGTAAAATGATTTAGTTTATAATTTTGCTCGTTCTCATTTGGTAAACACGTCCTTTATCGTTAAAATCATCCAAAATAAGTAACATATATGGATGACAGAATTTGAACCTGTGACAGTTTGTTTTGTACCCGAAACTAACGCGCTACCAAGCTGTTTTACATCCCATTTCAATTGGTCTATAGAGAATCCTTCTTTACTATCTTTTATGTCCTATTTTTTCAGTCTCATATCATAAATCATATAATAATAGACGTATATCGCATACATATTTTACAAATATGAAAACATTTCGACATTTTTTAGCTTCTTATTTGAAATTTTGTCAGATTCTAATATTGGAGTAAATATCTTTTTGAATTGTTTGCGAATGATGCAGTTCGAGTATGGCGACTGGCTAGCGGTTCAGTGTGGATGTCCGTCATATGAAGAGTGGCGGAAACAGATGTTCTATGCAGTTGCCAGGGTGAAGAAAGCTCAACCAGAGAAATTTAGGGATGTGTGGGACTATCAGGATTTGATATCACAAGCTCACCATGACTTCGCAAAATGCTTGCCAAATAAAGTGAACAACTATGGAGACAAGAAGTTAATTTCTTGGTAAATAAGCAAACAAGTAAATGCAAATTTAGTGTTGTGAACAAACTCTAATATTTTGTAACCTGCTATGTTCCTTCATAAATAAGATTTTGAGAGACAACAAAAATGTAGTCAATAAAAATGTAATAAGGATTTAATCTGGTTTTGTTATTACTTGGCCAGTGGGTGAACACATAAACAGGTATACATTAAGGGCTTGTTTGGTGCGTGATATTAGAGAGGATAAAAGGACTGAACTAGATAAGGGATTTTAATTCTGTACTCAGGCTCAATTATTTTAAAAGACTAGACAGCAGAATTTTTATCCGGCCCATTTTTTATCCCTGAGAAGAGGATAGGGCAATCTCGACTAGAAGCAGGGGATTACAAGCGCTTCTCTCGCTCTCTTGAACTCCTCCACCTTCCTCCATTGCTAGGGCTAGTTCATTTCCACTATCTTCTTCAGATGATTTTCTTTAGTCTTTTTCTTCTGCAATTTTCATATTCTAGCCTCTCTATATTTACCAAATTGTCTTACATTTTCACATTCTTCACCATCTCCAATTCAAAATTTTCTTAATAGGATTTCGTTCTTCTGATTTTCTGAAATTCTTATCAATTTTTTCTTCTCTGATTTTCATCTCTATGAGTACCTACGAAATCTCTCCGAATTATAGGTAGAAAGAAGTTTGGAAAAAGCTTTTTTTTTTTTTTTTTTTTTTTTTTTTTTTTTTTTTTTCTGTTCGATGCTTGGTTGCTGAGAAATTGACGGAAAAATGTCCGTCTATAGTTACAAAAATTGGTCTGTTTTTCTGTTTGTTGCATTATTTCTACTTTTTGGATGGTATTTGAGTGTTTTTGACAGTTAGTTTCTGATTGTTTATCATCAGAGGTGGATAAAGAGAGTTGACTAAAGTTCTAAAACTATATTGTGCAAAGCATTTTTCTGTGGAGATTATTATTATTATTATTATTTTATTTTTAATGAATTTAGTTATTGTAGATTTTGGGGGCCAAACCTTTTCAACTAATAACATAGTAAGAAAACACAAGAATAAAAATAAAAATAAATTAAAACAAAACAATATAATAGAAAGAGGAACTTTTAAGCAATAAACTTTTAATTTTAATTTTAAAAAATTCCATAAAAAAAGGTGTAAAAGCTAGATACGTACTCCTAACAATTAGAATTTTTTTGACATAATTATGAAATTAAGAATAACCTTTTTTGTGTTACAAATTAAAACCAATTAAATTTTAAAGTTTGAAATTTGAGTACAAATGTAAACCTATCCTAATAGCACAACATCAAACATAGGATACATTCCAATCTAATCCTCTTAAATTATCCTATCCAATGCTATCATATCCTACACACCAAACAGGCCCTAAGGGATTGTCTGTGTTGTACCTAACAGTGGTGGACTACCGATAGTGTTCGATTTGAGGCCCTTAAGATGGGAATCGAACGGCAAGGATCACGGAGTTGCACAAAAGCTCACGTGTATACAGCCGTCTACAAATAAGATGGGGTATCAATGAATAGAGTGAGGAAAAAATATATAATTTTCCCAATCTGTTATTGTATTGGGGCTACTTGTTCACAAATATTTGTTCTTGGAAAAAACCAGAGTTACACCTTCAAGATCAGATACGAATTTACAAGTCAAAACTCAAACCTCCTTGACCCAAAAATCATCCCAAGAAAAATACGTCATAAACAGAATTTTCCTTTAAAAAAAAAAAAAATCAACTAAACAGATCAAATCTCCTTTATTGATTCCACAAATAAACATAATAAGATTATGAATGGATACACATATGCTCATCACCTCCAAAAATTTTATAAAAAAAAATGTCAG
Organism: Ficus hispida; assembly: GCA_025413025.1. Taxonomy (NCBI): domain Eukaryota; kingdom Viridiplantae; phylum Streptophyta; class Magnoliopsida; order Rosales; family Moraceae; genus Ficus; species Ficus hispida. The sequence continues at coordinate 26,604,967 of CM046372.1, forward strand.
CGAGTTTTTTTAGTTCCATTTCTCAACCTGACACCGAATCTAATTAACCAAGATTTGGAAGAATTCATACGAAGAGAAATGGTTACCTGACTTCGTATTGTGTAATTGGTGAATGAAAAAAATTTCTTGTTTAATAACCACTAATTCCATTCGGGAAGTACTTTGTGAAGTCATAGCGAGCTTGTAATATCAAATCCTCATCATCCCACTGATCCCGGTATGTCTCTGGGTGAGTTCGCTTTCTCTTGGAAGCGGAATCATACATCTTTATCCTCCAGTCTTCAGATACCGAACAACCGCACTGAATTGCAAGCCAATCATCATAATCAAACTGCAGACACAGCAATCAAAAGAATAATTCTGGTCTTAGCATCTAGCAAAATCGCGAATGTGAAGCTTAAAAAATGTTTGGTAAAGGTTTCTCGCCTTTGGTTAAAATAACATGGACATGATTGGAATGATAAACCAACTGTTGGATATGAAGAAGCATTAGAATCGAATCTTTTTTTACCTGACGTAAACCGGGCATTTGATGAGTGTACCGCTTAGGTGTACCGGCAACTTCAAGAGTAGAGTAAAACGTATTAACATCCTCCATCATCTCCTCTTCCGACGGAAGCACGATCCGATCAGACAGAAGGCTTGCTATCCACTTGCTCTGGAGTTCACACAAGGGAAATGGAATAACCTGCAGCAGTTGATGCAAAGTTTTATTACAATCGTCAACCACTAAGATTCTTTCGAGCATCAGGATGTTTCTTAAAGCAGTAAGCAGAGCTATACCTTCCATGGTAACCCAACAAAGGAAAGCCATGGAGCCAAGGATGGAGGGAACACGTGCTTATACAATGGCCCTACCCGATTGTCATCCACACTCACAATGCCATCGGTTTCAAGAAAAGGGAAATGGTATTTGTACCTTAGGAAGATAAAATGAATATCAACTTTCAGTGTGATTCTATTTAGAATTTGTACCTGAAAACATGGTAGTGCTACTGAGAAAGAGCACCATATTGAATGTCTAATGCCGTCGAAGAGTCAGACATTAAAGTTCTTGATCGAACCAAAGCCTAAAATTACAATACGTCACATATATACCCTGTGCAGTGAAGAATGACATCAGCAACGACGACGCTTCCGTCATGGAATACCACACTACCATCTTCATGAGCACTTTTGATCTGCATCAGTTGTGAGTATCATTAGCATTTTAGGTCATAACTTTCCCCCAGCATCACGGTCAGGCAAAAGTTCCCTTGAAAAACTTCTCGTAATAGCTAGCCAATTCGAATGATCGATGAGAAATTATACCATAGGATGAAGCCACATATTATCATAGCCAGGCTGCTTCCCAATGGCTTCAATCGCAATTGATCTAGATGCAACATGGACTTGTTTGGCAACTCCAGCTATGTCTCGAGAAATATCAACAGCACTCGCTGCACTCCCTATCAAAATTACAACCTACGAGAACACGACATCGATAAGAGTTGGCTCAGCACTAATAATTAAAACATGCTTTTGTTTGACATGTACAATCAGAATTCCCAATATTTTGAGAGCTCTGACGCTCATGCTGCCTAAAGAGGAATGAGATTCACTCCCTTAAGAAACATCTCAACATAGTGCATACCCAAGCAAACAATTTCTCACCGCAAGAACAATTAGCACTAGCGTTAGTGCGAGAATTTAGAAGTTTCTTAACCTTAGAAATATCTTTTTTGATTAGATTAACCTTAGTAATATCTAATCAATGCAACTCCACAAACACAATGCAATTTTCTAAAGTAACATAAGAGAGTAGCATACTCAATCGACCTGATCTAGAAATGGCTCCGGAACACGAAAATTATGGCTATGAATTTGCTTTCCCGGCCATGTCTCGATCCCTGAAAGAACATAAATGTATAAAAACCGAAGGACGTGAATATTAATTATTTAAGTAAAATAGGAGCCTAATGAAAATTTTCATCTAATTTACAACTTCATAAAAAGCCAGAGTATCATTCATCAAACGCTAACATTCTAACACGCCCCAATACGCAGAGAGAAAGAAAGCAATGCAAGTCGCTCTGCAACATTGGAATTATTGCATCAAAATCCTCGATTCAAGGGGTAAAAAAAAAAAAGAAAAGAAAAAGCTGAGAATAAAAGGACTGTTTTTGATATCAAGAAAACTTTTGAATCAATCAAAATAACATTTAAACTATCTTAAACAATGACATTTATACAAAATTATACCTGGGATTTGAGCAATACGAGGTTGAGAATAGTGCCCATTACAGACAACAACAGCATCAAAAATCTCATCAACTTTATCACCCGATCTCTTCTTTGATCTCACTTTCCATTTATTAAAATCATCACTACTCTTCACCATACCAACATAAACCACCTCTGTCTCAAATCTCACCAATTTCTCAACCCCAAACTCTTTCGCAAACTCCTTCAAATACTCCAACACCTCTCTGTGACCCGGGAACCTTCTAGAATCTCTGTTTTATCATCCTCTCTGGCCACAAACGGGAAGTCTCGGAACCCCATGACCTCTCTGGGCAGGTTGGTGCGGAGGGAGTCGTAGAGGCTCGAGTGGACCACGGCCCGACGTCGGTCGAGCCCAAGTGGGTCCGACTCGACCTTGGGAGTGTAGACCCAGGTCCCGCCCACTTGGTCTCCGCGCTCGAAAACCACCACGCTGTGGCCTTCGCGGCCCAGCTCGCGGGCGGCTACTAGGCCGGCGGCGCCTGCGCCGATGACCGCCACGTGGCGGGAGGTGAGTGGGTTGAGTTTGGGTGGCAACGAGAGGGCTTGGAGTGGGCCGGCGGGGTTTGTCATGGTATAAGCATTCGTCGCCTTTCGATGGGAGTTAGGTGGAGAAGAGCCCGTTGGTGGTTGGCATCCTGATGTGTATTCTCTCTCCCTCCCTCCCTCGTGACATTCACGTTATCTCTTAAATTAATATTTTTTATATCAATTATTTTTTTAAATTAATAAAAATTATAATTAATTTTTAAAAAATTTATTAACTTAAATTTAAAAATTTCATCTCAAATTATTCTTTAATCTTTTTACTTTGCTTTTTTCTTTTTCAGGAAGTGCATCATTAGTCTATTTTGCATTATTTTTGGAAATAAAGAAATAAAAAATAAGAGTGGCTGCAGAGTAATTGACGTGTGGTTAAAGAGGGAGAGAATAATTTAATTATAAAAAAAAAAACAGACGTAAAAAGTGATTTCACCAAGCCAATCATTTAAACATATAAAAAAAGGAATAGTGGGTTTTTTTAACCACATCCACCAACTAATGTTTTATTTGATAAGATGGAAAATAGAAAGAAATGAAGTGGGTGGAGAGAAAATTAAACGGAAAATAAAAATGTGTTTATTTGATACAAAAGAAGAAATGATAGATAAAAAAATATAGTGAAAAATAATTCTAGCAGAGTCCACTAAATTTTAACTCCTTAACATTAGATGAAAAATAAAAATATACTCAATAGTAGATTAAAATTACTATTTTATCTTTATTTTTAAGTTAAAATAATATAAATAAGTGAATATAATAATAACTGTCCAACTTTCTTATTTTATTTCCTTCCATTCTATAAAATCTTTTCTCTCTCTCTTATTTCTTTCCCTTCTATTTTTCCTTTTTTTTTTTTTTTTTTTCCTTTCCTTCTTACCAAACATAGGCTAAGACAATGTGAGGGACAAAAAAAATGGAAATTAAGGACCCTTAATTGAATATTTTATAAATCTCTAGCCTAATGCAAAAACAAAAGCAAATGGATATCATGTTTAATAACAGTAATTAACAGAGATTAACTTAAAAATTATTTTATTAAAATGAAACTAAAGAAGTTAAAAAATTTTTAGCCCAAATCTTGATGAGGAGCAGCAAGGCACAATCTTAAATGCATTAGGTCTTCCTCACAATGCTTCTCATGATTCCTACTTAAATCTCACTTCTTTAGTGGAGTGAAATACGTATGATAGTCTTTAACGCATTAGTGAGAAATTATGTTACCGAAGGCTTCACGTGGAAATGTATCCTTCTTTCCATTCGGCGTGTAGAGAAATAATTATTATAGGCCGTCGTATAAGCAACTTTTACAGGCAAGTGTTTTTGAATTACCTTCTACTGTGTCATCTTATAATACTTTTATGGAGACTATTTGGTATAGAAACCCTACCCCAAATATTGTCCTCCATCCCCATCCCGTTCGTATAGAAGCCCCGCAGGGCTTAGTATCCCGCGGGGAATATTGCCATTGGAGGCTCCAATGGAACGTAAATGACCTGACTTGGTTCAAAGACAGATCCAATTTCACGCTGAACACAATAAGTCTAATGCTGCAGAGCATATTAATCAGGAAAGACCTGCATTGAGATAGCAGAAAACCTCAGTTAGCAGCACCTGCAGACCTAGTAAGCAAAAAAGCTATCTCCGCAGCAGTTCGCAAGTAAATTGTAGGTAGCACAAAAATTAAAAGTACGAGACTGAATTATATGTGGTATCTAAGTTCTGTACAAGTAATGATCACAAAAAATTGGTGAAGTAGGAAACCAAACCATGAGGAAAGAGAAGACTGGTCAAAATTCCGAGAACTGTCAACACATGCTCTTAACCCACCGTTTTCTTTTTTTTTTTTTAACTTTCTGACTACTGTCCCGTCCAATTCCGTAGTGCTGATTATAAGATCATGTAGTGGTAGTTTCTTGAGATCCTGTAGTAGTTATTCGACAAAACCGAGGATGTACATCTAAATAAGGGGTCTTCTGGAAGCAGGAAGGCAGTGAAGTAAGCGGATATGGAGTGCTTGAGGGGCAGGCCCCGAAGTGAAGGACGGGCAAGAGCAGGATCTCAGCTGACCAGGAAAGAGAGAGTCCATGCCAGTAGCGGGTTGAGAATGGACCAACAGTGGCGCCACTAAGAAACTCGGCTTCAAGAACCCTTCTTACAATTCCTTGGAAGTGTCTTTCTTAATCTTTTAGGGCAAGGAAATTTTACCTTCACGTCCGGATCAGAGTCATCTGTGTCCTCTACAAAGTTGGAAGAAAAAAGAATGACCAGGTGAAAATGAGACGATTACATTACGAATAAATTTTGCATTTTGCAATTAACTTTTAGAACATATGATCCTCTGCCTTCGAAGACATAACTCCCAATAATCACTTATTTTTCAATCACAACACCCACGTTTATTGAGCTTAGGAAACATGTTTACGGCTCTTGTTTTTCTACTGCTTCTTTATGAGGTTGGAGAAACCATATGAAAACAAGGGAAATGACAAAAAGGTTCAGAAAAACATATCATTGAAAGAAATTAACACATCAAGATACATGGTTGAACTTTCTATATGTTTCTTTGATTACATATATACATATATATATATATATATATTTCTCTTTTTAAATTAAAAAAATAAAAAAATAAGAAGATTTAGTAGAGTGATGATAGAAAAATTTGATTTAACTAACCCTCATGTTCGCTAGAGACACTGTCGTCATTGTATCCAGAACGCTTTGCAGACAACGTAATGACTCCACCTTGAACCTTCTCTTCAGGGATTTCACAAGATCCTTCAAACGGTGCCATATAACAAAACCTGTTCGATCAAGACAAGTTAAATAGTGGAAAAATTATAATGGCATATTCCCACAGCAAACCAAAAGTTTTACAAACAACAAAATAAATGTTTTCTGGTAGAGCTTCCAAAGGTATCAACGGCAATACAAGTCAAATCCTTCATTCCTTTCCACATATTAGGCTCGTCACATGACAAAATTCGATTATTTTCTTACACAAATCAAGTTCACATACATGGATCACGTAAAATATGAGATAACATAAAAGCATATACCATTCTAGAGATAAGCTTTTAGTGTCAAAACCAGGGGGCAACATCCTCCACTTCCTGCACTTGGCGCACTGCACCCATTCATGATCAGGTTTGTAATGAAAGTTCTTCTTTGTCTGAGGAAAAAAAGAAAAGAAAAAAGACATCTGATTAAAGAAAGCAGGCAACAGCATGAATTTTAAAAATATATATCCATAACTTGAACGAGTTTTAAATTTTAATTCAATGGAATTATCGGAGTTGAAAGAGAATAATTGTTTTAACGTCAGCCCCACAAGAGGAAGCATCATACTCTGAATGTCTAATAGACTATAGATATCGTAAACAACAAACTGCAGCTTTGTTGTAGAAGAAAACAAAGGAAAGTTCATGGTTGTCATCTTTCACAAGATAACTATTCACAATTCTACTTAGCTAACGACATTTGTTCTCCGTTTTTTTTTTTTTAACCCATAGAGAATAGACACACATGTCAATTTTTATGATAGCATAAACTTTTAAGTAGGGCATTTTTGGAAATTTTCTGGACTACAATATATTCTTACGTCAAAGAATGTAATTAAATGTCAAGTGAAAGATAAAACCTGTTAAAGTTGCTGGGGACGTGAATAGTTTAATTTACTTTCACATTTGGCTTTTAAAATTAAGAAACAAAAACCATATTCCAAGAAAAATGACGTTGTATAATGCATAGTACAGGGTTCAGAAATACGAAAGAAAAACGAAACCGTAGCATTCTTTCAGCTCCTAAAACTAAACCAACAATGGCAAAATACAATAGAGACCCCTAGAAATGCAACAACTTCCATAGTGAACAGGACTTCAGTCGTTACTTGGGAGCTGTTATGAGTATACCACGTAGCGTTCTAATTAGATTCAATAATAAACGGAAAGTTTCCTGTTCAGTTCAAGTACTTTACCACCCGCAGTTCATCAAAGTTTCTGTCCCAATATTCATCTGCTTTACGACCAAGCCATGTTTCCAAACGGGCATAAGATTCAGCGTCCTGAAATCCTTGCTTGTTATTAAGCACCAATACACCACCTTTTCCATCATTCTAAGCCAGCAAAGGTTAAATTAGAGAGTGAGAATGGGAAATTCTGTTCTAGACGCATCAAATGGAAAGAACACATTGTTACAGACGCAAACATAAACCCAGACAACTTTAGAAAATTAGAAGTTAAAAATTCCAGCTACAAGAAAAACAAATCAGAGTCCGAGATATATTGGCAAATGGGCATGCAGATGCAAAACAATGATCATGTGATTAAAGGAAAACAGTGTCACCATTTTACTTGCCTAACCACTATTATAAACAGGCTAGAGCAAGTTAAAATTACAGTCTGGAAAGTTCACATTTTTTTTTCATTAAAAACATAAAAATGTAGTAATAACGAGTGAAAAGAATACAACAGGGGACGAGGAATCCACCTAAAAAATAAATGTAAAACTGATAACCCAAAGGACCTATCTATACAAAAACCATAGTCTCCTAATCATTGCAAAATCGAATCTCATCCCCTTAAGAAGTCAGAGAACGAAAACTGAACAAATCCTTCAGCTTAAGAACTCCATAAAGCTACCCAGTACTTAATTCTTTCCCAAACTTCGTTATTAGCTCCCTCTACATCCTAAAAAATTACATTATTTCTCTCAAGCCACAATGCCCAACTGGCGGCAAGTGCAGCTACACTCGAAAGCCCCCTTGTTGTACTACTCCCTCCATCGAAAAAAATATAGGTTCATTCTCAAGGTCAACCCCCAAATGTACTCACACATTCTGGATAATCCCAACTTCAGCACTAACTTTAAGCAGCAAGTGGATATAAAACAATACTTAGAGTAATAGCAATAATAACTAGCTGATGCTAATTCTAAGTAGGAGCATTGTTTACCATTAGATCAGTAACATCAATAACACCTATCACACCACGACCCATATCTGCACTTTGAATCATCCCACCAACTCTCTTGTAAGCCTGTAGCAGTAAAATTAAAGAATGTCAAGGGGGAAAAAAAAAAGAAATGAAAAATGTAAGAATATATTTAGTATAAGAGCGTAAAGAAAATTTTATATAGGCATACACATTCTATACAGCATGTGCAGTAATGATATTGGATTTAGAATTCATTCAAATCTTGAAATATAGTGTATTTTACAGCCTAGTGACAGTACACAATTACTATTCTTTCCTTTGTGGTATTACAAGCGAAAAAGAGACAATTACTAGTCTTGCAGATTCCAATGAAATAAGCCACAAGTATTTACAAGCCGTAAGAATACAAATTGAAAGTAGTTAAAATTTTATTCAAATAAACAAATTGAACAAATTGGGAAATCAGGAAAGTTGACTGTAAGATGAATGTCCAAACTTTGGCCTAATTATTGGGGCTAATTCCTCAACACAGACTAAAAGGCAGCAAAAGTAAAGGATTTCCCAACATAAAATATAACATGCAATTGTTCTTGTTCTCCTTAGTGAATTAGGTTAATTCAAATATGCATGTTTACAAATTATATGACATCATTTGTTGAATAGCAGTTTACTCAAAATAATAATAATAATTATTATTATTATAATAATAACTCTAACAAACCAAAAAAAAAGGCAGTTTACCTCGATTAAACGACCATGCCAATACAAAAATATTCCACAGTTTGACCGCTCCCATTCTAATTGGCATCGACCAAGAGTCAATCGAACATGCTTCCCCATTATATTTCCTTTTTCTACAACAGTCTTGTGTAGAAATTTCGCCAATGGTCGACTATTAACCTGTTTTTATTTATGCTAACAATCAAAAAGAAGCTTGGAGGCGCAAACCAATATCATTGTACAACAAAATGACAACCAGAAGGATATGATTACCAGAGAACCTTGAACATATATCTTCATTCTTGGAACTAAGAAGATAACTTCCAAATAAGATCTAAGTGAATAGTCTAAAGGCACCTGAAAACCAACGAGAGAACTATAAGCCCACTAATTGCCTGGCTTACCCAAAAAAAAAAAAGGGAAGAGATGCCAAACCTTTTGGCTTGTCTGGCTAGGACGAGATCTTATCCTTCTAGAGCGGATGTATATATCACCTTTCTGGAAAGAGCTCCCACCAATTGACCCAAGTTGCCATTCCAGACTGTAATTTGAACCCCACTCATCTAAATTCCATATGTATATCTGGGTTCCTCTACGCTCACGAAACAGGCCTGCCTTTTCGCCAATAAGATACTTATTGAATGGCGAAAACTCTTTAATGGCTTTTAAATTGTATTTTGCTAAAGCTTCAGACTGAACACTTGTATCCACTTCCATAACCTGTCCTTGTCTGCAGTAGCTTACAATAGGAATCTCAAGATTCTGCATTTGAGAAAAAAGTGACATGAACTGTTAACGGTATTGTGGAGAAAATAACATGAAATATAAAATACGATGACAGTCGCTGCATACATCTTTTCCTTCATTCAAAGACTGTGAAAGAAAAGCTATTGATCTGGAGTTGGCAGTCTGGGTAAGAACCAAAGCATCTTTGCCAAGCCTCATTGCTCCAGTCTAGGAATACACAGAATCAGTGAATTAGATTTCACTGGTATGAAAAACTTAGGGAACAAAGATGTTGGATTAAATAAAGAAACCCACTTAAAATGGACATTTTATGTTTCTACCCAACAATTGAAGTTAAAGTCAACCAGAAATGATAAAGAGCTGCCCATTTAGCATCGACCCTTTTATTGATAGATTCCACTTAAAAAAGTGAAGACAATAAAAATTTTCATCACCATAAATCATGCCAGCTATCTATTTTTTTCATAATCTTTGAATCATTAGTTCCATGGAAAAAAAAAAAAAACAGAGAGAGAGAGAATTAGGAGAGCACAAGCAGCAAATTAGCATATGCATGCAAAAGTTGCCACTATTATATACAACAATTAAATAAATCTATACAAAAATCTGAATACAGCCGGTTTTGAAGCAACCAATCATACTGACATACACCCGTCCAGTTTAGCTGCCCCTTCTTTAAGGTTAATGAAAACCTTGAAAATATACTTTCACTCCAACTGTATGCTTTTTCTTATTGATACTGACCTTTGAACTGTTTACTCCGAACAAAGCGTCAAAAAAACGAGAATGAAAGCACAAGCCAACAATAAATTAGTATATACAAACACTAGTCAAGTTATGCCATTATTATATGTAACAATAACTTCACATAAACCAACAGTAGCTCATACATGAATCAATTTGCTAATAGGATGGAAAAAAGTAGCAAACATCCATGTCTGATAAATTTAATGTGTGTTTCATTGCCATTGCTAAATTTGAAGAAACTCCAAATGAGCATTAATGACCGCTTCTCAAAGCCATATGATACACATATAAGATTATGTTCGACCACTTTTTTTCCTGAATGGTCAAACCATTCAAAGAGTAGAGGAGATAACCAGCTACAGAGACATTCTTGCTTTTTCCAATGCCACCAAAGACCGTATTAGCACACTGCAAAGTTTCCCAAAAAGGAAATTTATGTGACCAGCGAAAAAGAAGTGTCCATGATCACACCTGAGTTTACCTTGAATCCAACACCAAATCTTCCAATACGCTCCGGCTCATCATCGTCAGGTTGTTTGTGGCCAATACTCGTCATAATCACAACATCCTGATGGGTCATCCCATGTCCGTCATCAATTACGGACAGCAAGGGAATATGTTTTCCAATTTTCTTGAAGTATATCATCTCAACAGAAATTTCCAATCTGCCAGAATGCACCAATAGACTAGTGAGTTGAATAAAACATGAAGAAGTTATCTTTCTCTAAGACTGAGAATACATAACAGCACAGCAGCATGAAGTAATAGAACCAGTAAGGCGGATATCTAAAACAAGTACCAAATCAAAGCAAATTAAGAGGGGAAAATAGTGGTGGATAAGACAAGCCAACTAACTTAGTAGCTTTGGCATCTCTGGAATTATCAACAAGCTCAGCTATTGCACCAAATATCCATCCTGAATGAGCTTGACCAAGAGTCTTCAAATAACTCGGGTCCGCTCTTGCATAATTTTTCTCCAAAAATCCATCCTGCTTTGGTGCACAGGGCTCAGGTTTACTAGTTCCAGCAGTTGGCAGGTTAGAATGGTGTCTAACAGCTTGAAGAAACTTATGATCGGAGGAGCGAATATCTTCATTGAGAGCTGAATCTCTTTCCTTCACATCTACTTCTGCACTGCCAGCAAGCTTCTCAACAAAATGAATTCAGGGAATTGGAGCCTCTCTAAGTGGTTACCTAGGTCTACGATAAATGCAAGAATCTTTTGGAGAAATAACAGAGTATTTACATCCTCACAGGCAATTCCAACATTTAAGTGGAATCTACGGTTGGTTAAAAAGATGACTGTAGAGAGGATGTCTCTCAAACAAAGAATAGGCAAACTTACTCAGTTGTGAAGGATTTGGACCATGATGAATGTTTTGTGATTTTACTGTTTGGTATGCAACTTTAGCATAACTAGAATCCAAGGCTTCAGCTGGGGGAAGTACGTAAAATTCAAGCAGCTCAAATTTCATGACTCCAACCTGTAAAAGGATAGTAAAAGGCAAGTTAAGTGATCTCTAGAGCTTTTTATAAAAGATATAAAAAAACAATGAACATGAATTTTATGGGGGGAAAAAAAAAGAAGTGGAATATAATCATTTAGTTATACTCGGTTGTTATACTAAATTAACAGCTTTTTTGAGGTTTCAATTACAATCAGTTGTTACATACTAAGCTAATAGCCTTTTTCCAGAAAACTCTTCCATTGAAAAGCACATTTCTTATATTTAAAAAAACTACTATCGAAGAAAATGACGGAACGTTGGAGAGACACTTTATCTTCATATCATCTAAACAGACCACATCCCCCTCCCTCATAATATCCCTACCATCAAACAGCAAAATGCCATCTAAAACAGTAATGATGAGAAACATGCCATCAAAAATACATACCCGTATTTTTGGGACGGGGTAAATGAAGGGCCCATTTGGAGCACCATCTCCAGATGGCAAAACACCATCTGGATTTCAAAATCTCAACTCTAAATCAAATTTTCTCTCTTTTTCATTTTCAAAGAAACTCAAACTTTAAAAGTCTATAATCTCATTTCAAATGAGATAAAATGATTTTTATGTCAAAATGCTTGTAACGACGAGACGAACAAGACAAGGTCCATTTTACATTTTTTTTTCCAAACACATTTCAAATTTTGATACTTTTTCTATATCATAGAATATTTTCAAAAGTATTCCCTCCAAACACATATTTCCAACCCAACCTTCCAAACACCATCTCCAGATGTTCCCCAAACGGGCCCTAATAATCCTGTAGCTGCAGATTTAAACCTGGTGTATTTGCTATGTTTGATTCTCCTGGTGTTATTCAGCTAAAAGAAAAAATGCAGTAAAGTCTAACCGTCAACCTTTTTCATCACCTCTGCATTTTAAGCAATGTTGACCGTTTAAGGCTGATGGACGCTCAACTAAATAAACTCTTTAATAACACACATCTGAGAGTTAAACTACAAACTGATGTTTTTTCCTTCAAAACACTAGCACAAGTTATCATCTGGACTCTAAAATGGGTAAGACTTCTAAATCTTTTAGCACCCTCTCTATTACCAAAGCATTTGCCCTCAGACATTTAGAAAAATAATTGGTGAAATACATCTAAAGCAAACAGGCCAACAAAAAATCAGAGAGGTTACACAATGCATAGACAGTGGAGTTATAAGTTCACACCATGTTATGTGCTTTAAGAAAGCCCAGAAATCTCTCCCACTCCTTCTGGTCACGATGATTCTCAGCAGCTGGGAAAAGAATAAACTGCGGTAACCCAGAAAGAAAAGGTAACTTTGTTCTTCGAACCGTTTCAGCCAAGCTCCAGCTACAAGGCCTAGTGTTAATTTTCAAAGCACGCAAATTCAAGCAACAACATAAGATGGATGTTGAACTGTTTCTTTATTTCTCCATCAGACTTACAATTAATTCCATTGTTATTTCATAAAATAATGTTACAAGAAATGAGCAACAGAAGGATCATCACATGCCAGAGGCAAAATAACACAGGTATCTAAACCAAAAAAAATAAAAAACAAAAGACAAAAAAAAAAACAAAACAAAACAAAACAAAAAACAAACAACCAGAAGCACCGCTTCCTTAAATAAAAGCTATATCTCCATGGCACGAACCACTTGATTCTTGAAATGCTTTAAACAGAAGTTTCGACTAAATAAACAAAAGAAACACCTTTTTCTTTTGCAATACTACCGTCTAAATTATAGGGAGAAATTACTTTTGCATTTCTTTTGTGTTTGAAAACCAACAAAGACAACTTTGGAGATCCACTCTTTTAGATTAACAAGATTGGTGACTTGTTCAATAAGAAAACACTCCTCCAAAAAAGTAAAAAGAGAAAAACTAAAAAGAATATTACTAACGGGACTTGGAGGGTAAAAATGTGAATCCAGGATTCTTTTATTTTTTTATTTTTTAATTGAGGGGGAAAAAGTGATAAAGCATGTAATGGCATTAGAATCTCCATTCTACTAGTGAGCTAAAAATTCATTCCGAACCATGGTTCTGAATAAAGATAAAAAACAAAACCAAACAGCCAAATTATTCAAAAGACAGAAATAAAATGAAATACACAGTATGCATATATGGTAAAACAACAAAAGTAGTAACCACAAAGGGGGCAAAACAAGAAAAACGACATAAAAGGGGAAAGATTCGAAATGAAAATGGATTACCACAAATAAAAGAAAGAAATCATACACTTCAGCAGGTGGATTATGACATTGCGTACGACATATAGGTTTATCGTCTTTAGAAAGCATAACATATTTCTCCAAAATACCTGCACATATCAAAAGTTAGTAACAGTGGAAACAAAGAACCAAATTGAAATGGTATGACCTCCATGGTTATTCTTTAAAACGAAAAGAAAAAAATTTTTTTCCTGGAAATAATATGAGAAAATTTCTGTCTTTCGTTTCATTATTTCGTTTATGAAAAAGCAGAATACAAACCCGGATGATTGTGAACAACCTGCATTTCCCCCATCGGTAAACCTGTAATTCCCAATAGCTTAAAGAGTTCAGCCACAAACGATTGCCAAATCGTCACTTATGTTTGAAATATATGTTAGAAAAGTTGTTTTAAAAAAGATTTCATTTTTTCCGACCAAAAAAAAAATCATTTCAAACAGAGATGTTGGGAAAGAGGAAAAAATGAGTGTGGTACGGAATTTGAAACAACGAGAAATTTAAAGTTGAATTAAAATCTTTTTGGAATTTCTTTAAAAACAAGTTTTCCAACCTATGTTCCAACAGAGGTTTTCAAAAGGATCTTTCTTTGTCGATTCATTAAGAAGATGAACTCAAACACTTCCATTCTTGTTGCAGAAGCAGTTTCCGACTGTTCAAAAGAGAAAAAAAAAAATATATATATATATATATATATATTTGGAATCCAACAAATCAGCAAGAACACAATCTATAAATACACTACTCATGATTACAATTTTGCAAAACGAGATTTCAAAAACAAAAGCTTCAATTAGGTTCTGAGGCAAAATATTTCCCAAGACAAAATCATTAAAAAAAAAAAAAAAAGGTTAGCCCTAAGTAAGCTCAAATACCATGAATTTTGATCTCGGAAGTGAAAATGGCGAAAGAATATGAACAAAAGCTTCGTTACAAAACCCTAACTTCTGGAAAAGAGCAAATATGAACTCGAAAGCCATGCGAAACAACAAACAAGGAAGAGCGAGACTTGCCTTGAAAGCTGAAGCTGCTTTACGGAACGCGAAACGCCATGGCCACTGAAAAAGCAAAAGCGAAAATGCGGCTTCTCTCTCTGCAGAGAGGAAAACAACATTTTAGAGAGAGAAACAGGACGAGAAGAATCTCTATCACTTAACACTACTACGAAAACGCAGAAGATAGGGGATTCGTGTAAGAGAAACTTAAGTTACGGCAATGGCGGAGCAGGAGGCGAGACTTCAGCGCTGACGACACGGACACAGCGCGGGAGAGGAGTTTCTAGAGAGAGAAAGGGAGAGAGGAGAGAGAGAGAGAGAAGATTTTCTTTTTCTTTTCTCTTCTTTTCTTTTCTTACAGAGAGGTAGTCAGAGGAAGGTCTCATGCACGTTGAGATTCTGGAAGTGTGTATTTTCCGAATGATAGGACGTTTTCTATTTTATTAAATTTCACTTTCATCCCTCTTGTTACTACTAATTGCATCCAGAACCCCTCCCCCACACCCCCCTTCTTTTTACGGGTCCATTTGAAGAGACATATGGAAATAATATTTTGAACTTGGACACATGTATTTGGAAGAAAAACTTTTTAAAAAATTATGTGATATAAATTAATTTAAAATTTGAAACGTGTTCAAATAAATATACGAAGTGGATCTTGTTTTATTTATCTCGTCGATAAGACATTTAAAATAAAAATCATCTTATTTTAATTTAAAATGAGAAAATTATAAACTTTTAAAATTTAATTTTTTAACATAGAAAAGAGAGTTTTACATAAGTTGAGATTTTAAAATTCAAATGATAAAATACCATCAAGACATCCGACGCCAAACGACTCCTAAAATTGCATTTCTTATCTTATCGTCGATTTGTATGACACTCTTAAAAATGTTTTTGCCAAGTATATAAAATGTTTTTTGTAATATTTTTTTTCTTAAAATACTTATAATTTACTGTTTTAATTTACGATATAAATATAAGTTTAATTTATCCGAGTTTGATTTCGAAAATCCATCGTAATTATCATTCAAGATTAAAAGCTAAAAGCGACGGACATCAATTATGCAATTTTGTACCATTTTTGTCTAATAAAGTATAAAACTTTTTTTTTTTTTGTGAGGAATTAAATTCTAAACTTTTAAATTTTAGTATGGAAATCCTAATAGTTGTCCATGAATTGTAATTCCTTATAAGTATTATGAAATTTAAAATCTTAGATGTCAAATTAAAAATTCAATATCTAACTACTTCCAAAAAAAAAAAATCAATATCTAACCCAAAAAAATCAGCGTCCAACTTACAAATGACAAATTTTATTTATGCAATTTACTCTTGAATATCTGCACGTGACCATTATATATATATATATATGTATATCTATATATATTGTTGAATCCTTTTTTTCCCTTCTGGGCAAAAATTTTAGGGGCTATAAAATAAATAAAAAAAGGAAATAAAAATAAAAAAGGAAAAACCACCCATTCTAAACAGATTATGGATGGAAAGACCAACGACGTAACAATGAAAAGAAGAGGATAGTTTGTTGTGTAAAATTAGAAATCATCCGGTGTCATGTAACATCGAGTGCATAGTTTAGGGATTTGAAGTTCAAATTTCAATTTCATTTCAAAAAGAAGACTCAAAATAGGACTCATTTCTTAAATCAATTTGGGCTCATTTCATCCATTTTGTTTTCATTTCAAGCGTGTTTTGTATAATAGTATTTTCAGATTAAAAAATCAATTCTTTTCTATTTCAAAATTTTAAAATAGCATAATTTTTTCATTTTATCTCCGATTAAGACGATTCTTTCTCTAATGTGATCATAATGAAAAATTGAACAAATCCAACTATATAATCATTCAAATATGCAAAGATTTTATAAGATTACTAGAAAACTGACAGTTTTCAACATCTATCCAAACATTACTCTAGAAATAATTTCTTCTCACCGTTAGTTCAATTGCACATCCAACCATCAGTTCAAAACCGAACAAAAATGACTTCTTATTTCAGAACAAAAATATTTCTCATTTCAAATGGACTAAAATGAAACCTACTGGGGGACTATATTATCAAAAGGCGAGAAACTTAGGGGGCAATGATCAAAAAAGCCTATTTGTGTATTTATTTTCCCACCGTAAAGCATCAGAAAAGGATCCTGTTAACAGTATACCTGTAGGATAGATAAACAAATCAAGCCCCACCAACATCTCAGAATGATTGATAAGACATTCATTCTCTTCGTTAAATATTTGAGTTTGAATTATCATCATTAAATTAGTCAAAATATATGAATAATTCACTTTATAAAAAATTCATATATTATACAGGGGGTTATCTATCTCTCCAGAATTATCTAAGCATTCCAACCTCTACTTCTATAATCTTTTTTTTTTTGACAAAAATAAATAAATAAATAAAGCCCAAAAAAAATTTTCTTCTGAACAAATTCAGAAAAATAAATAAATAAAGGAAAAAGACTCAACATTACTTTAGCACCACGATGACTAACTAATAATTACTGAACACAAAATACAATGACTGCAAAAATCCACTAATGAAGAAGCCGGAAAACAACCTATTTTCATGGACTATCCTCTCTGTCCCAACTGCTTGTTTGTTAGTACTAGAATCAACGATTTGGTACTTTTTTTTTATTTTTTTGGTTTTCCAATCATGCCCTCATTCCTATAGATTTGCTGCAACATATCCGAGGCGACAAATCCTCGGTTACGAAGCTAAGGATTCTCTGCCACCACCTAGTCTGTCGATCCCCGCACCGTGTATTCAGTCACCCTGCAAGGACCTAATCCAACCACAACATGTCATCGCCGAACCTGTAGCCAAATCCCCTTCTGCAACTACTATGTTTCTCAAAATATACCATTTATTCCGCTGCTAGGGATTCTATCCTCTTTTCTCCGACATCCACCATCTTGAACTGAGGCTTAGAAGGAAATACAAAAAGGGTCGATGCAGCATTCGATGGTTGAAACACAGTCGAGTATCTTACTGAGGTTACAGTAAACTTGGGCAACTGTTGGGCGCCCGAGGCAAGTGGCACAAGCTTGTAGCCCAGGATGTTCTCGGATTTCGGAAGAACAAAGATGGTATCGCTGTGTGACCCAGATGAAACAAAACTTTGTGCGTCTGCCAATGTCAACTTGAGCTCTTGAAGCAACTGAGTTTGGTTCCGAATTTTTATGTAGTATGTAAAGGGATCTCCCAGGATTGCATAAGGAGGACACTCCAAACTCACAACCAAAGGTGACAACTCTAGATTCACATCGGGAAGCATTTGTTTAGACAAAACCGAAGATTCACTTGAGCCCGATTGCTCTCCAGTCGCAGAATCTCTTTTCCATCTTACACATACATTTCCTAATCGGAGCTTTGGAATAGTCATCTTTGGAGTGACACTGAAAACCTTCTTAAACTCTTCTCCTGCCACTACAATGGTAGGATCTAAGTGGTTTCCACTGTGTTGCACAGAATACGACCTTCCAGCGTCATCCTCATCTGCTTCAACAGAAATGGACATCAACTGCAATGGAACATCGGTACAATTTTTAGCACAAACAACAAGAACACTCATTTCATTCAAAGGTAGTGTAATCAGCTGATCAGAATCGGGAACTGGCTTGATTCGTGAGAGTAACAATGGGTCACGACGGAATGGCAACATAAACTGGTGGCTTATTAAGATCGCCGTCTTTCCTTCTATCTGCAAGCTCTTATGGATGTTAACTTTATGGGCAGTTGAATCATTGCCATCTGGCGAATAACCCAGCGATATGTAGAGCATAACCGGTTTCGGCCTGTGCCACTTGATTTCCAGTTTGCAAGACCATGACTCTCCACATTTCAGAAATGGGACAGAAACCAATCCAAATGATTCTTGTATTTTCTTGATTTTCTCAACACCCTGATCAGTTTCGTCTTCCCCTTCTGGTCCAGATATGCTGAGAAGTTCAACATGAGGATTATCCAAAGAGAGAGGTTCAGATTCCCTCGGACTAAACAAGCCACCGCCCCTTACATCCACAAGATTGATCTTCAATTCACCGGAATGAACCGCATGGCCCTTAGAGGCCACGGTAACGGGTACCACAAAGCTCTCTCCAACAAATGCAGGGCCAGAAGCAACTAAGTTAAGATCAACTTGCGGGTCCGGTTCCTCAACCTGGATAGCTTTCTGTCCAGTGAACGCCAGAGCAGGATCTTTGGTTGGATAAGTCTCTACACGGTCTTCAAATTTCCAAAGAGGCAAATCATCCATTGAAGCCGGACTCTCGGCTCTGCAACAAATTGTGAAGTGGGGCCCCATTTTTGCAATAACTGATATGCATTCAAGCTTTCCACTTCGATCTGAAACAGCCAATGAAAAGGTTGGAAAACAAAAATAACAAAAGGTATAGAGATGAAATCTCAAATCTCAAAAATAGGTTTTTTTTAATAATAAAACTTATTTTCACTGATTAAAAGATCAATTACAAAGGAAAGAGAACGAGAAATCCTCCAAGAGCAAAACTCAAAACTGAAACAGAGGAAACAAAAACAACACAGAAAGAAAAAGAAAAACTAAAAGCAAAAACCATGAACTCCGTAAGATATCACTCCAATTCAGCACAATCAAGGAGAACGGATAATCCAATTCAATTGGACAACCGACCAATCCAAATCAATCCAATACAACTAGATTGATTATAATTGGATTGGATTGGTTTGGATTGATCAGTTACGTCCAACTAAACTGGATTGGAGAGAATTTGAATCAGGAAATCCAATCAGATTGAATTATGCTTTGGTGGTTAAGTGGCCAAAATCCACCATACGAACCGAATCAATCCAATCTTTTTGGTTATGAGTACGTAAGTCTAACTTTTCTTTATCTTTTCTACGATGTAATGTAAAAATGGCGAAATTTGTACGTCACCTGTGTTGAACTAGCGTTTTTTTGTTATTACTGTGGGCTTATCTATGTTACTGAAATTATTGGAATTACACAGTTGTTATGATCACTTTTGTTGGATTACATGTCCAATCCAAATTTAAAGGTGCCTACAACCGACACATCAAATCCAATCCAATAAAATTCCACTGGATTCAATTTTAACGAAAAAGTGGATTGGAACATAAAATGTAGAATTCCAATTATTACTGAATGGTATTATCTTTAAACTCCACACGGTGCCAAAACCATTGTCAAGTAATTGCCAAACCTAAAGCAGTATTTTAAAACCTTGAAAATGGGCAAACAAGTAACCCAATGTATATATTCTAGAGGCCACAACCAAGGATTTCCGAATTCAAACAGCGACTTATCCTAATAACTAGTAATGAGGGGAAGGAGCACAAAGATTTAAAATACGTAGCATAAAAAATTAAATAAATAAATTAGCCTGATTTAAGGAGAATAATTGACTTACCAGGTTTGATGTCATATGTCAAACGTAGCCACCTATTTGAAGACAGAGCCAAAGAAGGAGCAGTCTCTACTCGGAGACTGTGTTCACCACCAGTCCTTGCACCTGATGGCGCTTGTTCAGAATTCACGACGACAAAGTTACAAGCAGACTGATTGAACTGGATCTCTAATTGGTCGATCTTGACAGTAAGGGGTAGGTGTGATCGAAGCGATAGTGTTAGCAAGGTGGACGAACCGGGCTTGATTATCTGTTCATGGAAAGCAACAGAGGCAAGAAGAACCAGCCTAAGGGGACTGATGAGATCAACTTCAAGATGAAGTGGGTTATCTCCGGTTACTTTGAGGTCGGTTTTATTTTCTGTTTCTGTCAACCCCAACTCTCCACCAATGAAGCCAAAAACTTCATTGTGTATTACTTCCTTTTGTGGAAGACTAGCAGGTCCAGCTGGGCCACATTCCTTTCGAACACCAGCATCAGATGAGACGGGCAGTGCGGCCATCTCAAGGGAATACTCTACAAATTCTTTCACCATACCCTGTTTCCTCGAGCACTCACTCAAATAACCCAAGACTTCCCACAACAATGTGACCCATCCTTCTTGTCTGTATAGACTAGCAATGCTGTCAAAGAGCAGTTTTGCATTGCTAAAATCACCCACACTGTAGTATTCTCTTGCCATTTGGAATCCGCAAGAAGCACTAATTCTCTGGACTTTGAGATTATTGAAAGACTCGTAAGATTTCTTAAGCAAAGCGATAATTTCAAAAGAATCTTGAAGCCTTTTCCCTTGAGCAATTGCGTACTGGACATACTCTTCATCAGTAAGACTGGAAGACATCAATAGAATATCAAACTTTTAGTAGGAAACGTATATTACGACAGATTCAAGATTGAAAGAGAACAAGTTATTAACTGAGACTTACGATTGCATAACAAATTCATTTCCTTGTTCAATCAGTCCAGCAAACTGACCGACATACATTGAAGGGACCACAGATTCAGCACTACTATCAGTGCCATTAAGAGTTTCAGATATCGAAACTGCAACTTCCAAAGAAGTCCTCTTCTCCTTTAAGTATTGAGCAGCCAACTGTTTTACGATCAGATGATTGCATTATAAGCCAATGAAAATATTGATTACACAGACAAATAGCTAGACATAAGACGGGAAAACATCAAATGAAGAAATAATAAAGATAGAAGAAAGGAGGAAAACAAGATGTTCTTAAATGAGCAAAACACATGAACGATGGTGTACATCCTCAGTTTTGGGACATCGCTTTCAAAGAATACATAATTGTATGCAAACACAAGTTTTTTTTCTTAAGAAACAAGATAAATAAAGTATTGTACTAAAACATGTTGCACGAGAAAGGGGATATATGTATATATCAGTTTGCTCTCTGTTTGATATGAAACTCTATAAGCCTTCAAGGTAAAGCGAAACTCACTTGATAGTAATTCGCTGGACGAAATTCCCACTCGGTCAAAGATCTCTCTGAATTGCCAACAAGAGATGAAATATTCTGGATGGTTGCTGAACTTGTCTCCAGTAATTCGGCAAATACCAAAAACTGTCTGCTCATCCACTCCCAGTGAAGAAAAACAGCTTCCGGTGCTCCAACAAGCCTTCTGTATGAAGCATTGTGCTGACGGAACCACGTAACTGCTTCAGCAATCTTTCCACCATGCAACAACAACATTGATATTTTGAAGTGCAATTGCTCAGCAAGAGTCTTTATCTCAACTAGCCGTTGGATTGCAGGTAACCTAGTTGACGTCCCAATCATCTGAATAAAATTGCCCGCGAACAGAAAAAAAAAATACAAACAGTTGAAGTTGTATTAACTTAGTATCAGCGAAAGTTGGAAGTATTTCAGCACAACAGTAACTGATTCTAATAACAGAATCACGGAAAAGCGTGGGATCTGTTACGCAACCTCCAGACCTCATGGTAAAGGAGAGACAAAAATAATGCTTGTAGTTGTTCGCGTTCTCTTTATTAGGATACTGGACTGAGGCAGTTAAAATTAAAAGAGAGAAACGGCATACATACTTCACGAAGTGTGTGATAAGCATCCTCATAGAATCTTATGGCTTCACCCCAGTCTCTCTGAAACTCTGCATAAACGGCAACCTATATGTTCAAGCAGGTTAAAAAGATAATTAGCAGCAAAATGAAGGCAAGAAAGGGATACTTTTAGACAAGGTCGAAAATGCTCGAACAATCAAGATTTTTCTGTCTTAGTTATGTCTATGAGTTGAAGTCTAATCCCATGTATAGCATGAAGTCAGTATTTTATGTTCGAAGAAGGGAAAAAAAATAAAAATTAAAACTGAGACGTTATGTCTAATACATAATTGAGTGGTTTAAAAAAAAAAAATCCCGTTCAGCAAGAAAAGTATCTATATTCTAAGCCAGTTAAGCATTTCTTTTGACCAACTGCTTACCTTGAAGCAATAACGAACGTGAAACTCAATCGAACTAAAACTTTTCTTCTCAATTCGTGTCTTAATCCTTCTCCCTTCATCTCTATAA
The DNA here is from genome assembly GCA_025413025.1 of Ficus hispida. Lineage (NCBI taxonomy): Eukaryota > Viridiplantae > Streptophyta > Magnoliopsida > Rosales > Moraceae > Ficus > Ficus hispida. The sequence continues at coordinate 26,627,600 of CM046372.1, forward strand.
TACGTGTTTGCAAGTTCTGCAAATATGCTTCCCAACCTACGCCATTGTGCAGTGCATACAGATTAAAACATCTCTTTTTCCACTTGCTTTTTCTAAAGCAAACATAAGATAAAAAAGGACATGCCTGTGAAGAGATTGTTTCAGTTCAGACTCATCATTTTGGGAAAAGGTAACAAAGCATTTTGAATCGATCTCTGCGCGCTTCCGCAGAGCAAGCAGTCGATCTTCAGTTATGTCATCTGCATCAAAATTCAACTACCACACCATCAAATTCCCTCATCGTCCAAACAACTACTACTTCTAGCCACAACTAGTTTTTAGCCCGTTACAATTTGGAATTCACAAATTCACATGTCAATAATAACACCGTGTTACCTAAAACAATTTAATCAACTTTGATTCTCAAATGGGGCATTGGCAAAATCCTCAAACTAATTTTAAGCCCTTTAGAATTTTCGATTCGCAAATTCACAAGTCATTTATAATACCACAGTAACTCAAACAACTTTATCACTTCTCTTCTCAAATGGGATATCAGCCAAATTCTAAAACTAGCTATTTTAGCCAATTACAAATTTCAAAATTTATTCTCAAATGGGGCAATAGCAAAAAATTTTTTGCTAATACTCAAACTAGTCTTCAGCCCATTAAAATTTCAATTCACAAATTCAAATGTCAAGTATAATACCATAAAAACTCAAACAATTTCATCACTTTTCTTCTCAAATGGAGCATTATCAAAATGAAACATTAAAAAAAGTAATTAATAATAATGATAAACAAATAAATAAATAAATAAAGATTTACCCACCTTTTGAATGAGAATGAACAACCACAAGCACCAATCTGATATTCCTGGCACGAATCACCGCTCTGTCAACAAACACACAAACTCCAATCAAAGCCCACTTCCCAATCAAACTAAACCAAACCAAACCAAAACAACAAAGACACGAGAAAAAAGAAACCGCGGAGGTACTTGAGATTGTCGAGATCGGAGCAGAGCTGAAGCCATTGGGCGGGGTCGCCGGAGACGCAATCGGAGGAGAAGAGGGCGGCGACGACGGAGGGGATCTTGGTGCGGTGCTTGAGGAGCCAATCTCGCTTCAAAACGCCATCTGGGTGGTGGCGGTGGTGCGGTGGGGTGGGGGTGGGGGTGGTGGGCTGGTCGTCCTTGGGCTTGGGGGAGATGAGGAGAGAGATCTTGGAGAGGTCCGGCAGAGCGAGGGAGTTGATCGGAGGCTGCAGAGAGTGCAGGTACGTCGACACCGTCTGGTGAAGCTCCGGGCAGCCCGCCACGGCCACCAGGCTCACCGGCGGGCTCCTCATTTCTTCTGGGTATTCCTCCATGCCTGCCCTCGCCTTCACTCTGCTCTCTTGATTCTTTGTCCTTCTTCTTCTTCTTCTTCTTCGTCGTCGTCGTCTTCAACAGACAAACACAAATCTGAATGACGAAATTAAGCACATTTACGAGCATTTTCTGAGCCTCGTCAGTTTGCTTTGCTGTGCAGTTTTCTTGGGCTGTTTCATGGTTGGACCAGGCCTATAAAATTAAGGCCCAATAATACTCAATCGTCCAGTTACTTCGGGGAATCAACGCAAACCTTTTGTCTTTGCCTACTTGACGCTTACTTGTAACCGAAGGGTGCCTTTACTAATAAGGAATTAGATATTAGGAAATAAATTCCTAATAAAAGGAAATTTATTTTCTTGAAATTAGATTCCTGAATTTTATTGAAGTATTTATTAATATATCAGAAATTAAATTACACGTGAAATTAAATTCATATTACGTTGTTTATTAAATTAAGGAATTGGGTAAAAAAAGAAATTGTACTTTCAAGAATGTCCTTAAGTGAGATTATGTTTTTTAATATTTTAATTTACCATAAATTTCATTAGTCATGACTTAAACAATTAAAAGAAACACGTCTTAAAAGCATATATGAAAGAATTGAAAAATGCTTAGAAAAAGAAATTAGAAACTAATGTTCTTGTAAAAGACTACCTATTAACTACATTACATGCAAAACAAAAATAAAAATCAACATATATTAACCAAAAAATTTGAATTACCCAAAATAAATAATAAAATTTGAGTCCAACTTGAAATTACCGAAAAAAAAAAAAAAAACATATATGAAAAACTTGAAAAACCCCTGAAGTTCATTTAAGAAAATCCACTTCTTAAAAAGAAAAAAAAGGAACAAAAAAACCAACAAGAAACTCGTGTTCTTATAAAAGACTTCTTATTAACTACACTCCATACTCTAAAAGATCGACAGCATAGTTTTTCTTAGCTTCATCTGACATTGTAAAGAACACTATTAACAAGTCATGGTTTTGAACTAAAACATTGACGGCTCAAAAGCTGTCTTGTCAAATTAATTTCATACCATCTAATACACTTGTAAGATTTATCTGTATTTCAGTCAACTCCTTCTCGTACGATAAGACACTCATTAAGCTCTTAAATTCATGTACTATTGATATAACAGAAGATGTCGTTTCTCCAAAATTTTTACCCACTTCATCCATTGCTTTGTTTCTATGAGTATACGATCGTTTTGAAGCATTTTGGCTTTTTTTTAAGTGGATCTACGACGTTGAGAAGTATCTGTTTGTTGAGTAAATGATATTTCAAAATCTTCAAAACAATCAAATTGGGATTCCATATTCATATCACCCATGAAGGACGCCATATTTGCTTGATGTGCATCCTCTTGGCGCATTTCCTCTTCATGATCATCTTCAACATTGCCCACATTTTCACGAGTAGCACGATCTCTTCCATAAATTTCAGCAAGGGCATAGTAGTGAGGAAATGGCTTATCGTACAACCCACCAACTCCCTTGTGGTTCTACAAATATAATGAAATATATAAGATGATTTTTTTAAAAAAATTATATTTACATTGTTAAAAAGGATTATAGAATTTACCTTCACCCATTCGTCTTACACACTTTTTTCACACATTATCATCATTTGTGCATCATTCCAACCAAATCCTCTTTTTGATAACATCTCGGATAATGCTCAATATTGTTTTTTTTTTTTTTTTTTTTTTTTTTTTTATGTCTTTACTCGCGATTCAATATGTGGAGATGCCTTTATGCCACATCCAAGTAACTTTGCATGCATCATAATCTCTAATTGATTGAAATATCCATTTTTGAAGCCACAATCTCCTCTCCACATCTTATTTTGATCAATTCTTGTAATTATTCAATTAGTATAGCATCCCCTACAGTTGTCCAAAAATGTTTGCTCCCTCTTCCTCTTGGTGTTATACTATTTTGACTGGAATCCATCTTGGTTTATATATAAAGTTACAATATATATATATATATATATATATATATTTCTCTTCTAAAAAAATCACACAATAATTATAAATAAAGACAAATATTTCATATCCCAAATCACACTAACAAAGAAATATCCAGAAATTAATCATGCGGCGTTGTGTTTTAGGTCATAAAATGCTGGACTCCTAAGAATGGACCAACGCATTTTTAATATATCAAATGCACTTTCAATAACATTCCTAGCACTTGAATGTTTCATATTGAAAAATTCAAGAGCTGTTCTTGGTTTTCGTCCTTTTTTCCATGTGCTAAGGTGGTAACTTTAACGTCAAAAGCGGCGCAAGGAAATCTTCTGCGCTATTGGAACCAGCATCAACTAAGTAATAATTACCTAAAATTGTACATGAAATAAAATTATTATTTGATTAATGTAGCTTTTTTTTTTTTTTAAAACCTTGAAGGATTTTCAATCTATTTGTCCAAGTTATAGCATCTCTTAACACTCTACCATCATGTGCCGACCCTTCCCATCCAGACAAGATGTATATAAACTGCATGTCTTGGGAGCAACTCCTATATAAATTTGTAGCAACCTGACCTTTTCTTCTGTATTTTCTTGTTTGTCTCTGAGACATGTACGCTAGTGTGTGTTCCATCTAAAGCTCCTAAGTAGTTCTAAGACATAATGAATGGAAAAAAAAAAAAAAAAAAAAAAAAAAAAAAGGAACTAAATAAGTATGGTTAGGTTTTTTAATTGTTTTATAATTTTATACTTTAGAAAGTAACTAATAATACTACAACAAGGTGTACCTTAAACCACTTCCATGTTGGATCTATAGAGTTCGGGGTTACGATCGAGTTCATAAATTTTTCAAAATTCTCTTTGACGTCGGATCATTACTCTTAAGCATTCATGAAAGTATTTATTAATAGGACGTCCAGATCTTAAGAAAATTGAACCCTACTACACGATTCTTATGATGGTGGCCAAGAATGCTCAAAAACATGGCAATCATATCCTCTACAGATGTATTTCTCGACCTTCTTAGTTGTCCTCTTGTACCAAGCAAATCACACAATCTACTAAATGTATGCCTATTCATGCGTAGTTGTGATATACATGCTACATATCGCTTTCAAGTGCTATTCTATATAAGTGGTCTAACTGACGGTAAACTCTTATAGTAGATGGTCAATTTTTGAGCCGACGTCGATGGCTCAACAATAGGTAGAAATAACCAATAGAACAAATAGTAAGTATATTTCTAAACATGATTAGTAGTGTGTTTAGAATAAGGAGTATTTTTCTTCTCCTTCTTGACAAACTTAATCGTGCCATTTGCCTACAAAAAATAAATCAATTGTTCCTTTTATAATTTGTTAACCACAACGTGTATCATTACAATAGTAAATTGAAAATTTTTTAATATTACTATAATTCTTCCATATCGTTTGGAGTAAAGGCGAAAAAAAGAGAGTTAATATACATGAGACAATGATAGAAGAACATCACTTATAAAAAAAAAATGATAGAAGAACAGCTGGACTTAATTTTTAATTGGGCTTTATTTAAAATAAAAATAAAATAAAAAAGAGTCAATGGAATATATGGAAATATGAGTTTATGTAGGAGATATTTTCAATAGAGGCAGTGCAAAGGCTAGCGACATTCAACGGAGAAAAAGCCAAAAAGCTGAACACATTCCCAAAACTAAAACCCACAATTCAGAGCAAAGAAAAAAAATAAAAATAAAAAATAAAAAAGTTCAAATTGCAACAACACAACAAGGACGGTCTACTCACATGAAAAATATAAAATAAATTATGTCAATCCTTTTTTTTTTTTTTTAACTGCAGCCATGACATCATTGAAGAAGAAAAAGTGAAAAAAAGGCAACGTACAAAGAGGAAAAAATGAAAAAAAATCTAACACGAATTTCAAATAAAAATACAAACGCAGTATTCAAATAGGAAAAATGAAAGAGAGCAATTTGCAGATGTGACACTTTGATAGGGGCAATTCGGAGAGGAACGGCATAAGTTTGGTTAGGTTGCGGAGGAAGAAAGACAGTGAACCCTGAAACATAATAAAAATATGAGGATAATTTTGATTTTAAAAAAAAAAACAATTAAAGCGGAATTTGAATTGGGAGTTTCACTTGGGATTGAAGCCCCCCTAAATCAGGAAATAAATTCATTTTTTTTTAAGGTGGGGACTTTGAAATTTAATTTTTATTATGAAAGTAAAACTGAAATTTGAAATGGAGAATTTAATTTCCTTTCTCAAATTAAAATTCCTGCCAGGTAAATGCCTTTTAAGACTTTTTTGCTAAGATCAGCCTAAAATTCTAATATGTTTTACCAAAATTTCCTATATTGATTAAAAAACACGACTAAGATATTACATAAACTATATCAGAATATTATTTATTTTCAATATAGATAACATGACATATCTAATATGAGTCGGTCCACGAAGTCTTCTAATAAAATATTTTTAATAATCCACCAAAGTTTTTTTTTTTTGGACATATATGGGCCAATGTCTCTTACTCCAGTTGCAGTCGCAAGTAATCGAGATATTCTAGAAGAATATCTTTTGTAATCTACCCTTTTTTTTTTTTTTTTTTGCATAGATGGTTGGGCGATTCCCGTTTTGGTTTTCAGTACTAGGCACTAAAGTGTTCTTGTAGAGTATTTTTTTCGTAATATATCAAAATTTTTTATTTTCAACATAGATAACAAGATATATCGAAGCCGAAACGACACCAAAGAGAGATCATTGTTGATTGCTCATCCAAACTTATATTGTCCGTCATGAAGAAATATCATCGTCTATCGCATATTGAATTCACTTGATCTAACATTGTAAGAGATCACACATTAAAATATATGCTACTTGTCACGGAGAGAAATGACAAGTCTTGATAAATGAGAGGTATGAGACTGAACGAGATCGCGAGCAATCGCGATGGTCGGAGATCTCAAACAATGACAACGAAAGCGAGACGAGTGAAAGAAATAGAAATGTCTTTAAAAATAATCAAAATAAATAAATATCTTCAAAGGTCAAATTTCATAGGTCAAATTTCTTAAATAAATATGTTCATATTTTTTGCTTTCCTTAACGCTGTACTTGTTGAATTTTTGACTCTTTATATTTATCTAATTAGAGGTCCAAAAAACTGATGTTATTATAACTATATGACAATATTCCACATGTATGCTTTTTAAAGGGAAACTGTACAAATCATCTTATATATCAAGTAGTGTTTTGAAATATAAACATGATTTTTTTTTTTTTTAGAATTATCTTAACGTGTATAAGTTAGATAATTTAAAAGGGTGTACATGGAGTGCTTAAAAATAAAAATAAAAATAAAAATAAAAATAAAATAAACAAATGGCTCTGTAATTTAAAAAAACTTAAGTTTTCCTATATGAGTTAGGACAATTTCTCATCAAGCAACCGCAGCTTTACACCTTCGACAGAAGTCCATGTGACATCTTTAGCAATACATGCAATGAGCTAGACTTGTTGATGAATCAACTGTTACTGTAGCCTTAACGCTAAATATGTTGGAACGGCATTCGTTTTTCTCGTATAGGATCAACTTGAATCCAAGTCATTTCTATCATATTGATCAGGGTGTATGATAAGAGAATATGTAACACATACTATGTTGAGTCACTAAAACTCCAGGATTATCTAAAAACTCCAACCTCTCCTCCTCTAACTTTTTTTTTTCCGGCTAAAAAAATGCTAGCCATGAGAACTGTGAAGAGCTAACAAAACGCTTCTTAATTTATTAAATTAATGGAACTGCTAACATGGAATATAAGATTTCAATTAGTTAACTAAACTATTTACGTGAATAATCTCCTACTCCGTCTAGTCTAAAAACTAAAAAAAAAAAAAAAATACAAATACAAAAACAAAACGAAGCCAAATCCTAAAAAAGTCAAAGATTTTAGGTTACCAGCTATTCTTGAAATCCTTAAAGGTCAAGGAAATCTGTCAAAAGTAGGGAAACGTACCTGGTATTTTTTAGTATTTACAGTTTTAATTCGATCATGAGTCATGACACTATTATACGTATTCTCCGCGTCAGCCAGGTATTTTATTAGTTATTTGTTTTTAATATACAGATATAAGTATATTTATAATATCTATGGCTACACACATATAAAAAGGAGAAAGTCAACAAGATCTATAATTGTAACATCTTATCCTCCCTCAAGAACCTAAAGGGCGCCTTACTGGAAAAAACCTCAATAAGAACGGAAAAAAAAGTTTCGTTTTAGTTTTAGTCTCGAGAAATATATGTTGTCTTATTTTGTTCTTAGATTTAAAATATCACACTAGCTTATAAACTATTATTAGTCCATTTATGATAGAAACTTAAAAAATGACAAAATATATATATGAATCACATGAGGTTCACGTGGGGATGGGTAGGGCCAATAGTAAACCGAATATTAGGTGATTGATTTAGCAGTTAATTTGAACCTTATACATATTATACAACTGATTCAAAATTATGATTTTAATATTTTAGATCAATTGGATAACATGAGTCCAATTTAATTCACCCGCTCAACTAACCATCTAACGTTAAATTTGTCGAATCACCCTTATGCTCATACTTGTGAGATCAATAATGAAACACTAGATAAACTCGACTGCTAGTTGAGTGACACTTTAGATTCTAGGTGACCACAAATGAGATAACGCATATATCTTTGAGACTAAAAATTAAAATTAATCAAAAAAAAAAAAAAAAGAATGCACTTTGGCCATTTGATCTAAAAAAGAAAAATCTACATATAACCACCAGTATAATTTAAATTTCTACAAAAGCAAGTATAGTAATCTTGAGTTCAAACTATCGGCCTGCAATTGAATTAATTATCCATTTAATTTGTGTGTTCACTTCCCTTTTAGTCTCTTTTTTGTTTTACTAGTTTTTGAGCACGTGCCATGTTAAATTTGTTAAATTTTTAGACATAATGAAAAAAAATATTTAACTAAGAATGTATTTGAGGAAAAAAATCATATTTTAATAGATATGAATCACAAAGAAAAAGTATATTTATAAAACATAATTAAAAATATAAGATTTAAAGCAAATAAGGTTATAATTGAAAATAATTATTTTAATAGCAGGACAAGTCGAAAGGAAGATTGTTAAGATTTTAGGAAAATGAACAAAAAATACCTACACAATGATCAAAATATATTGACAAAATTTAAATAGTAATCAAACTGAACTATTATTATTTATAGAAAATTAAGAGAGAGAAAAAAAAAACATGTGGGAAAGAAAATGTTGTTAGAACAAAGGCAAATTTGTAAACAAAAAAAAAATCTATAGGATAATTAAAAAATGTAGTTCTAAAAATCAGATTCAATTAAATAATACATTAAAAGATGAAGGAAAATTTGTATTTAAAAAACTGTCACCCAATATGGATAAAACAAAAGAAAAAGTACTTGGTGACACACATTTATAACATTAAAGGCATAAAAGACTTCAAAGTAATAGTTTAGAGAGTGTAAAAACATATCTAATCAAAATGAAAAGAAAAGAAGAAGGTGAAAAAAAAAAAAAAACAAACAAACAAACGACAAAAGCAAGGAAGAGAAGGAAATAATAATAATAATAATAACAATCGAAGCATGAAAAGACCCGCAACAAAAGAACGAAGAAAACGTGAATAAAACATGAGCCACGAGGAAGAATGACGAGAGCATGACATTGAGACTTTTGCATGTGTTAGATTATTTTTTTGGCCTAAAGGTGAGCCTTTTTGTCTATTTGAAACGTCCATTGTTCCGTTTCATATTTAAGTTTATTTTAAATTAAATTATATTTTTTATATTAATTTTTATTATTTTTTAAAAAATTAACTAAAATTTATAATTAATTTTTAAAAAATCCACTTACTTCAAACTTAAAAATTTCACTAATAATTAACTTTGACAAATGAAAACTATATTTGACCAAGCGACCAAGCCGGCTTTACGTTAAAGAGAACCAGAAACTTTTTGTCCATACGTGCTATTTATTTTTAAAAAATATATATTTCTGTCCATGCGTTCCATCAATTTAAGATCGACTTTTGCATGCAATATATATATATTTGGAATTAAACTAGCTCAAGCGTGACTTTTGAACACCAACCACCACTATTGACATAGCAAGTTTCCATAGTTTCCTTTTTATTAGGTAACAAATCAAGAGTGGCTTGTACTACAGAGAATTTAGGGTTAGCAAGTAACCTTGTTAGTTCAATATAAGGGGGAAAAAAAAACCCACAAAAAAAGTTTAAAAAAAAAAAGGTATGCCACTAAACTTCTCTATATATACGAGTATATTTCAGCTATAGGGAACACAAAGCAAACTAAAATTCACAATCAAAAAAGGTAAAGAAGAAGAAAAAAAAAAATGGCAAAGAGCAAAGTTCTTGTGGTGGGTGGTACTGGCTACATAGGGCGGAGAATTGTGAAGGCAAGCCTGGCGCAGGGCCACCCGACCTACGTCCTTCAGCGGCCGGAGATTGGCCTAGACATCGACAAGCTGCAGATGCTTCTTTCTTTCAAGAAGGAAGGAGCTCATCTTGTTGAGGGCTCCTTTTCGGATTTTCAAAGCCTCGTGGATGCGGTGAAACGCGTCCACGTTGTGATTTGCACCATGTCCGGTGTGCATTTTCGCAGTCACAACATTTTGTTGCAGCTCAAGCTTGTAGAAGCCATTAAACAGGCAGGAAATGTTAAGGTAATTCTTAAACTATATATATATATATATATATATATATTTTATGAAAACTATATATTATATTAAGTAATACGGAATGTTTAGTTTCAGTTTTTTTTTTTTCGTTATATTCCTTTTTTTTTTTTTTTTTTCCTCTTCTCTTCTCTGCTTGATTGTATTTTCTAAAACAAGTAGAAAATACCTATATGCATGAATGGCTTAAGCCGCCATAAAAATTTACTTAAATTCAAGAAAAAAAAAGGATAGGTTTTATTTCTTGGTCATTCGAACCTCCTTAAAGACCTACTAAATTCATCGACGGTCGATTTTTAATGAAAATCCTATTGACTCTTCGTTTAGACGTAGGCTTCTACATACAAGAACATATTAATAAAATAATTTAATTCCTTGCGCTATTCAAATGATCACTTGCATCACATCACTTTATTAATGTTCATCACTTTATTTTTTTGATGAATTATTGTTCATCAGTTATATCAATCTTGTTGTTTTGTTGTTTTGTTTTGGTTTTTTTTTTTTTTGTTTTTGTTTTGTTTTTGTTTTTGGTAAATACTTATACCAACCGTGTTGGGTGGCTTAAGCCTTAATTAGGCATATAATAATATTGTTTGTTGCTAATAGTAGAAAGGACATGATGAGATGATTCAGCTTTGGAAATAATCAAACAGAGTGAGAAAGTATCAGATCATGATCTTATTGTGGGGTCTACATATGGGCCCGACATTATGATAGAAATATATGGACCAGTTCTAAAAAATATTTTGATAAATAATTTTTTATGAGATATTTAAGGTAAATATTATATTTATAATAAAATAAATTATTTATGATGATATTTATAAGGTAAATTTATCGTAAATATGTATTATAAATAAAAAAAATTAATAAGATGTCTTGTCATTATTGTTTTATTCATTTTCATGTTGGATTTTATGAGTTTTCCAAATTAAATTGTCAGCTGTATATTTCGGATTTTCCAAAGGTCACCGCTTTGTCAAAGGTTAACTCATTTGATCTTTAGGTTCATTTATTATGTTGGCCTAATTGGTACAGGAATAGATCGTAGGACAAGATGACAATTTATTTCACGCCAAAAGAAGAAGAAGAAGAAGAATGTTTAATTTGAGTGCGTATCTATACAATGAAATATATAATAAGATTAGAAAGCTAAAATCCGTTTTTACGATAATATTTTAATCCAATCTAATCCGTGGCTTTAATTGTTTTTCTAATTCAAAAAACATCAAAAAGCTCTCATAAGTACGTCAAATATTTGAAATATTCTTTTTATTTGTTATTTTAATTGGATAACTAGTCAACAGAATTGACGTCAAGCAAAGAAACCCGTAAGTACGAGCAATTAAAAGGACAACGTCCACGTATAAGATAATATGACTTATTTTTAAATAACTACACAATTTTCAATTCTAACAGCTTTGAAAGACTTTTGTAATTGCACTAATTGAAAGTTTTTCAAAAGCTTAGCCTGACTAAAGGTGCATTTGGTATTCTGTTTGAGTTTGAAATGAAATAGAATTTTTAGGTTAAAGTTGATTGACTTTTTAAAAACTCATTATAATTTTTGTTGACTTTTTCAGAAAAAGATAAAAAAATCAACCGTAAAATTCAATTGAGTTCAAAATGAACACAAACACCAAACATAGGCTAAATTAATAGAGTTTCAAATAATCCTTAAACCGACACGTGTAAAATATATTAAATTTCAAAAATTGGTAAATTATAATGTAAAAAGAAAACAAAATATAACCAAAAAAAAAAAGGAAATAAAATAACAGCTCTAAAATCAAACATAAACACTCATTCAAATTATAAGTTTAAAATCACGGTTCAAATAATATATTTAAATTTTTATAAGAGAAAATATAACAGAAATATTTTTGAAACAAAGAAATAAATTTAAAATAGGGTGACAATTGGACTAGTATAATTTCGCTTCCTTTTGAAAAGTGCAAATGTATGAGGACAAATCATGCAGTTGAACAAGTTGAGATCACCGCACACAATTTGTCGACAATTACTTTCCAACCTGTAATTTATGGTCACTCATGCACGTGGCAGTAAGCTGGTACATATATGTTATATATATATATACATGTATTTTTTTTTTCCTAAGGATGAAGAATATATTAGCTTTTCTAATAAGCAATACTACTGCATCTTTTTTTAATAAGCAAAATATTATTAAAAACGAAATAAATCTTGCACACCTAAAACGATACTGTACAAAAACGAATCATTTATGCACATTATTCCCTCTATTCATTAAATATACACACACACACACACACATAAACAATATTAGGGACATTATCGGTATCCAACACCAACACTGTTCACGGTATGCGATTATGAGTCTACTTTTATTAGTGATAATTTGTAGAGATTGTGATGCTATGCTGGAAAATTTTTAAAGCAAAATTTTTGGTAAATAATCATGAAACTGGAAAATTTTTAAAGGAAAATTTTTTTTAAACGGTTGGATCAATGAATGTGGGCACTTTTATGTTGCATGATATATTATTTTAATTTGAACACTCATAAATCCAGTTGTTAAAAATTTAAACTAACAAAAAACTTGCTCTAATGATGATGAAAGTGCAACTCATGAGTTTTGAGAGAGATATATATAATTATATATATATATATATATATATATAAAACTAGGGGTGTTATGATCTATCAATGTGAAGAAAAAAAAAAAGAATTATTGATATGAAACCCTACCGTTGGCAGCGTTTCTTGCCTTCGGAATTTGGTATTGATCCGGCAAGAATGGGAGATGCGCTAGAGCCGGGAAGAGTGACATTTGATGAGAAAATGAGAGTGAGGAAAGCAATAGAGGAGGCCAAAATTCCTTTCACTTATGTGTCTGCCAACTGCTTCGCCGGTTACTTTGCTGGAAATCTCGCCCAAATGCAGTCCCTAGTTCCCCCAAAGGACAAACTCTTTATTTATGGAGATGGCAATGCTAAAGGTATACATACCATCACCCTATTGTTTCTATATATATATATATATATAATATATATATATATATATATATAAACCCGAAAGGAAACATGAAGTCAAAGAAAATTAGCATAATTCAATTAGGTTGACATCAATTAATTTTTTTTAATCATTCATCAAATTCCTATTTCTTATCCAAATATTGTTTAAAGGAGAACTATAGAATCTTCTTTGATAAAACCACGTGAAGATAAAGGAAAAAAGAGTGCATAACCTATATTGATTATAAATAACGGATACCCAAGCTTAAGGACAAAATTTATACAACGACTGTCCCTTCATCTTGTGAGAGATTGAATCCTATTGTCCTTATTGATTGTATTTACAAGAAATCTTTTTTTATTTTTAAATTTCTTTTTCCAAATTGTTCCTAAATATGTGCATATATCTATATGTATCAATATAGCTATCTTTCTAGACGAAGATGACGTGGGAACATACACAATCAAAACAATAGATGATCCTCGAACGTTGAACAAAACGTTGTATCTTCGGCCGCCAGAGAACATACTTTCTCAGATACAAATGGTTGAAAAATGGGAAGAAATTGTGGGAAAAAAACTGGAAAAGATTACCATTTCCAAACAAGACTTTCTTGCATCAATGAAAGGTACGTAAAAAAACAAGTCTAAATAAATAGCCCTCCATTTCAAAGGCTAATGTTACATAAAAATAAAACTATATTTTCTTCTAAATTATGAATTTATTTTTTCTTCTTCTTTTTTTTTCCACTTTTTTGACTATATATATATATATATATATATATATATGCAGATTTGGGGTATGCAGAGCAGGTAGGAGTGGGACACTTCTATCATATATTCTACGAAGGCTGTTTGAGTAACTTTGAGATAGGAGAAGGGGGAGAAGAAGCTTCAAAGCTTTATCCAGAGGTCGACTACACTCGCATGGTTGATTACTTGAAAATCTATGCATGAGATGACTTAAAATCTATATATATATATATATATATATCTATCTGTATCTAATCTTAAAAGGACAAATGCACTTTGTAAAATGCATTTGTCTTTCTAGTAGAGTCATCATGTGGTGATCCAGTCACATGTCACGTGATAGTCCAATCACTCATCATGTGTTTTTTATTTTTTGTTGTTGTTGTTGTTGTTTTGTTTGTCTGTGCTCACTAACTATCTAATATCTATAAATGTACCGAGTTTGTGTGGGAAAAATAAAGGAAAAGAAAACAAGCAAAGCTTCACATGGATAGACAATTGAGAAATGATTCAGTAAAGAGTAATGATATTTTCTGGCTTTTTTTTTTCTCCATATTTAGCATTGATGTCCCTAAATTCATAACATTTTAGTAACTTGTTCCTTAAATATTTAGTTTTGATAATTTACTCCATGAACTTGCTAAATTGTTACAATGTATCACATTTGAATTAATTTTCCTTTAAATCAATCATGAAAAATACATGTACGTCTCATATAATAATGGAAAACCCCATTTTCAATAAAAAATTTTCAAATCTAATACAAAACCGGTCTAATATAAATCTTTCAAATTTAAATATTTAATTTAATTTAAAATTAACTAAATTGTAAAGTATGACAAGTTTGGGTGGCATAAGTCAAAATTTTACTTTTTTTTTTTTTTTATTGTTAAACACCGTACACACCCCCTTTAAATAACCTAATCTGCACACACATATATATGTTTTACAATATTGTTATTTTATGAGAAATCAGTGTTGCAGAAAACATATATATATATACACACACACACTCATATATATAATAGCACTCTTTACTCTTTGTAAGATATCCATGACGACATTGAAAAATTTTTAAAAACAAAAAACAGAAACAGAAACAGAAACAAAAACAAAAAAAACAAAACAAAACCCCTAATTTGAGGGTTGGGAATTGTTTTTTAATTTTTTTTATATTTTTAGGAATGCTCCAAAAAGAGCATATTTTTGAAATATTACCTCGTGATTAGGATTTTTTCCTCCTACAATATCAAATAAAATATGATTTCATGACAAAAGTTGGAATTATTAGGCAAAAATTCTAAATAAGTACACTAATTAAATAAGATATTCCCACAATTTTCTCGTTAAATTTTAGGCCATTTAACCTAGACCCAATGCTATCAGTTACCAATTCTTATCGACTCAGTAAACTTGTCAATAAATTAATCTCCTGAAGCCCAGGTAACATCACCGTATGGTTCTATACTAATCCATTGTTAAATAAACTTACTAACACAGTCAATGTATCGGTAAGTTTCTTCAACGTATCGGTACGTAACCTACTACCCTTTTATTTTATTTATTTATTTTTGCTATAGGTACCACCATATCTGTTCGGTAGTAAAGAGATAAAGTAGAAAGAGAGAGTGGTAAGTCATCTAGGTAAGGAAAATTAAAAAAAAAAAAAAAAAAAAAGAAGTGAGAGATTTTTGTGCTTATATTGTTTCTTATGAAATCCATTTAATAATCTTTCCAATTTTTGTGTAATTAAAATTGGGATATATTAAAACATTTAGAGTCTCTTTCTTAATTCCTTCATTCCCCTTTTTCTCTCTTACCAAATAATCAACAAGATCAAAATCTTTTTCACTAATCTTTCCATCCTTTCTTTCCCTTCACTTTTCTCTCCTACCAAACACACCCTAATTAGGATTGTAATGTATATGTCCAGGCTTGAGCGTTTTTCTTTGAAGCAACACATATGCCAAATTTGACGTTAAGAATGATACTATTAAATTAGACAGTATTGCTTGTGTGATCCCAACGTCAAATTTTGGATTGCTCTAAAAGTGTGGCATTAGAAAAGAGATGCTCTTGTTAAATTTATGCCCAAAGCTGCTAAAGATTCGGCTATTTTGATCAGATAGACACAATAATTTTGTTTTTGTCATCCTATCCCAGGGACTAAATTAAAAAAAATCATATTTTTTTATCTATTGACCAACATGGTACAAAATCCCTAATCTTAATCAACATGATATAAATTTAAATTTATTTTAGTTTAATTTTGTATCATATAAGTCTAATAGTATTACTTTTTTATATTATATTGGTGTAATTGTTTTTAAATTTATATTATTCAGGTACTTTTTCTAAAGTAATATGCTTGATTTGACATGTTCAAATCCATGAGAAGTGAAATTTTGTTTTAATCATTTTTCCAAACTATCCGAACGAAATGAATTAGTCGGCAAAGCAACTAAGTCTTAGGCAGTTTCTTCGTGTTATGTTACAAGCAGGCTGCCTTGTTAGTTTCAGGTTTGAGAGACATTTATGACTTATTTACTTTCTAGGAATAGGGAATCGGAATGGAGAAAATCAACCCCATATTTATTTACCTATTTTTATCTTAGAATGAGAGTGAAATTGTATGAGACCTACATTAATTTGAGATTGAATAAGGGGATTGACAATCCCAACCCCCCAATAGATTAGTACTTTCACTTATGATATTAAAGTTAAATTACTACTTTACCCCCAACTTTACTTTCTTATTTCACGATTGAAAAGGAAAATTAAAAGATTGAAAGAACTTTAATTTTTTCACGCTTATTCACTTTCCTTCTACTGTGTTCTTAAAACTCCCTCCTCAAGCAGCAAGCAACGGTGCCATTTTGTCTCTAAGGAATTGCTTTACAGATCTTCTGTGTAATCTTCCAATCTAAAAATTTCTTGTGTACATAGCTTTTGTAATTCACTTCCGTGTATTCTTTTTTTTTTTCTTTCAAATAACAGTTTTCTAGATTAAAAAAAAATGAGAAAAATTTCTGATTTTAGTTTCGTAAGTTCATCAAGTTTTTTCATGTGTGTTCTTTTCTTATTACAAATTACAATTTTTGTTCTCGATCACTTTTTTTTTTTTTTTTGAATATTTCCGTTCTTATAATGTCACAAATAGAATGAGGTTGGAAATTTTGTACCTTGCTCTGTTCATATCCAATATTCAATAACATAACTCGTTTGTCAAGTTTTTGATTATTACTTTTTTACGTTTTTGCTCTGTTTGTACCTTACTCTATTCGATGATGTTGTTGCTCCTAAGGAGGTTTTTTTTTTTTTTAATCTGTAGTGCAGCCCTTGGGTTGGTTGTATGGGCATTTGGTCATGTTTTACAGTCAAAGTTTTCGGTATTCATTACTTTCCAATCTCTTATTCAATTTTTATGATTGTCGTTTATTATAATCTTCATAATATAATAACTATTAGTATATTACTTATCTCAACATTATGTTTTTAAAAAATATACATATATTGCAAGAAAATAGTTCTATAATTAGTAGAACAAAATAGTTTATCTCAATTTTTTTACTTTTTTTAAGCACAAAAAAAATCATTTTAGTATTAAAATAATTAGTATATAATCTACTTGTTTAAATTAAAAACACAAAATTAACTGAAAGGGAATATAAGTAAATTTACAACAACTGAATTCGATTTATGTTATAAGTAAGTGCATGAATGGGATTGACAGTGATTTTGACTCCGATTTCTAGAACCCAAGTAAACAGTATATTCTGATTCCGAATCCTACTCACTCTGATTCATGCCCACTCTGATTATGCGTAAGTAAATATGCCATTATCTTCCAACAAGATGATTGTTCAGATTGACATAGAGAAATATGTTCAATGTACAATTAATATAACTAGAAAATGAGCAACTAAATGAAAACAAAATAAAAATCAGCTATAATTGGCAAGAAAAAAAAATAACATAAAAATAATAGTCAGCAACTATAAGGTAAAATGATTTAGGATTAGCTGTTAATGCAGCCTTGAAACTATGTTATTCTTCACGACGAGTAATTTTTGGCAACTATTTATACGACGTAAATGATCTCCAAGTACGTCCGAGAGTCAAATTATAGCTTATTTGGCACTCCATTTGGAGAGTTTTTTTTTTTTTTTTTTTTTTTTTCGTTTTTTTTATTACAATGACTTCAATTGAATTTGCCCTTTAAACCTATGATCTAAATGTGATTTAAAAAAAACGAATCCAAATCCTAAAAAAAGTTTGACTTTTAAGTGACAAAACAATTTAATTTAATTAGTATGAGTGAAAAGTGGAAAGAAAGAATACATATGAAGGATTTTATAACGGAAAATGATAATTTAGAATGTTTAGTAGGATATAATTTTAGATGGAAAGGAAAAGTGAGTAGAAGAATTATAGGTTGAGTTCTGCCAAATTTTATCTTCCAAATGTAGAAGGATTTAGAAGGAAAAAATTTGACACCAATATAAAAAAGTAAAATTATATAGTTGTCCTTGTCCATCAAAATTCTTGCAAAATTATAATTTTTGGTATTAGGGTAAAATAGTGGTTTTCTAATAGTAAGTTTTCATTTGTTGAATCATTTGTGTAACATGAATTCGATTCAGTTTACCTATCAAATCAAACACCCAACCTTAATTTTATAAAATTACCCTATACTTTTGCTTTATTCTGTCCCCTTTTTTTTTTTTAATATTTTCTGTCACAGTGACACCAATAATAAAACATTTTATAAACTTGATTACTAATAATGTGACATTTTAAGTTTAACTATTAACCCGAAAAAAGAAAAGCGCACTTTAACTATTTGATCATATATCTATATCCTTCATGGCTCCATTATTAAAGTCATCTTGAATTTATAATATTGAGTCCAAACTATCGGCTTGCAAATTGCATTAATTAATTCTCAATTAATTTTGTCGTGTTCACGTCCCTTTTAATCTATTTGAAATATTTTTCCAAGACAGCCACACGTGAAAGAGAAGGACTAAAGACATAGAAAATTTGAATCCATGTGTTGCACTTAATTATTTAACATAAAACTTTCTAATGCACCCAATATTTGGTAGGCCAGCTGAAGGGAACATGCACCAACCACCACTATTGACATATATAGCAGGTAACCAAATGCACACGTCTCTTATTCTTTTTCAATAATTATCGTTTCATTTTTAATAGGTAACAAATCAAGAGTGCCTTGTACATCAGAGAATTTAGGGTTAGCAAGTAGCCTTGTTTGTTCCATAAAAATAAAAAATAAAAAATAAAAAATAATAATGCCACTGTTCAACGATATATATATAGGGAACACAGAAAACTAAAACTCACAAAAAATAAAAATTAAAAAAAAAAAATGGCAAAGAGCAAAGTTCTTGTGGTGGGTGGTACTGGCTACATAGGGCGGAGAATTGTGAAGGCAAGCCTGGCGCAGGGCCACCCGACCTATGTCCTTCAGCGACGGGAGATCGGTCTAGACATCGAGAAGGTGCAGATGCTTCTTTCTTTCAAGAAGGAAGGAGCTCATCTTGTTGAGGGCTCCTTTTCGGATTTCCAAAGCCTTGTCGATGCAGTGAAACGCGTCGACGTCGTGATTTGCACCATGTCCGGTGTGCATTTTCGCAGTCACAACATTTTGTTGCAGCTCAAGCTTGTGGAAGCCATTAAAGAGGCAGGAAATGTCAAGGTACTTCACAAACTATATAGTCGTACAAATTTTTTTTTTTTTTTTTCTTTTCATTATAACTTATAAGCTTGCCATCTATTTCCTTTTTTTTTTTTTTTTTCCTCTTCTCTGCTTGATTGTATTTCTAAAATGATTAGAAAAGACCTATATGCATGAATGATTTAAGCCGCCATTAAAATTTATTTTAATCTCGGAAGAAAAATTGGATAGATATTTTATCCATAATCATTCGGACTTCCTTAAAGACCAACTAAATTCTTCACTTACATTTAAGTCATGTTTAAATCATAACTTTAAACTCATAATTCAAAGAAAAACACTATTAAAAAAATTAAAAAAATGAGTTTAAAATAGAGTACTATTAAACGGGATCCAAGAATTTACTAGGGAATTTTTTTTTTTAAATTGAAAACTGGAATATTTGAACTCTTAACTTTATAATGAGTCATTTGTGCAATTATTGTTAAGCTATCTGAATATAAACCACATACTATAACCAGTGATAGATTTAAGATTTGAATTCAATAGAGTATAAATAACACCTAAAAACTAATAAAAAAACCATATAAAATTAGAAAAAAAAAATTCAAATATCTTTTAATGATAATATCTTATTGAGTATCATGCATGTTTCAAAACAACATTATGCAATTAATAAAATAACTATACAAACATTGAACCTTATCTCCTAAAATAAAATTCTTAAAAAAGTTCATAAATTTCTAAAATTTTACACATATGCATAAGTGTTTATATATTAAGGTATTAATTGTGGTTGTCTTAAAAAAAAAAAAAAAAAACCAAGGACGATGGGTTTGTCTCTGAAAAGTAGGGATAAATTAGAAAATGAAAATAAAATAAAAAGAGAAGGAAGAGAAACAAATAAAAGAATGGGAGTGGAAAAAATAGAGAATAGAA
The DNA here is from genome assembly GCA_025413025.1 of Ficus hispida. Taxonomy (NCBI): domain Eukaryota; kingdom Viridiplantae; phylum Streptophyta; class Magnoliopsida; order Rosales; family Moraceae; genus Ficus; species Ficus hispida. The sequence continues at coordinate 26,648,092 of CM046372.1, forward strand.
ATAGAGCTAGAGACAGATTTGTTACAAGAAAACTAATTAAAAATGTTCAGTAAAAAAAGGGGGGGGGGGGGGGGGTAAATTGTTCATTTAGTGATTAAACTCTTAATATTGTGCAGCTTTGATTTTTGAACTTTCTTTTGTAACTGAAAGGTCCGTAAACTTTTAAAATATTGTTACAATAGTCCTTTTTTGAATGAAATCTATTAGTAATTTGATCAAAAAGTGACGCTAACTTTGGATTCTATAAAAATATTATCATAAAAAACTACTGTGGTAATTATTTTAATAGTTTATGATCATTCTAGTTATAAAAGGGAATGCACCTAAACAGTAAATTGTTTCTACAATAGTCATTTTTGTTAATTTTGAAATGAAATCTATTAGTAATTTGGTCAAAAAATAATATTAATTAATGGATTCCGTCAAAAAATTAACATGAAGGACTATTATGACAATATTTTTAAAATTAGGTGTATTCCAGTCATAAAAAAATTAAGAGATTAAAGTTGTATAAAATTAAAAATTTAAGTCGTATAAAATTAATAATTTATCAGAAGAGAGAGAGAAAAAGGAGTCCAATTGGGTTCAAGCAAAATAAATTTAATAAAGCCCAATTAACTTATAAAAGGTCAAAAGACAAGATACCCCCAATCAGTGGGGGAACAAAATAAGTTTAAAAAAGCCCAACTAACTTATATAAGGTCTAAAGTCAACATACCCACCAATCAGTGGGGGAACAGGCTGAAAAGTGGGGTTACATGCCTTTACTGCCCCAACGTGGGCCCCTGACTGACTATAACCATAGTTGGCAATTACTTCCAACCTGCAATCTCGGTTACTCATGCACGTGGCACTGACTTTCGGTCACATGGTTTTTTCAAGTCGCAATAATACAACAGAAACAATGACTCGTTGATGCAAACTATTTCTTCTCGAAAAAAAAAAAAAAAACATGACTAATAGCTTCCGTTTAGATCACTTATTGGAATTGAAAATTTTAAATTTAAATTAATTAACTTTTAATTATAATATTTTTAATATTTCTAAAAAAGATAAAAATTTAACTAAAAAAATACAGTTTAATTAAAATTTAACCTACAGACTAAACAAAGCATAAATATACATCATTATATCCAACACGACACCTAGCACTTTTGACAGTATGTGTCTCACAGATGGAGTCCACTTTTATCAATTGTATATAAAGGTTTCGATGCCATGTTGGTGTACAAACATTTTCCCGCTAGTATAATATATGATATGCGTATATAAATAATTTTAATAAGTAGACGTGCTTTGATAATGTAATTTGATAAGTAATAATGTAGAATGTATAGATCAATGATATTTATAAATAATTTATGTGTAAGAAGAAAAAAAATCGGAGATATCATAAAACACATAGAAATTCAATGAAAATCATTTTTAATTTCACCATTATTAAATTTTTTTAGTTGTTGAAAGTTGCATCATTTTGAGAAAATTATTGCATAATAAAATGTCTTCATAATGTCTACTTTGACAAAAATAACACGTTGGAGGGGTGTAAGAAGTATTTATGTAGGAACACATTTGAAAGAAAAGAAATTGAAGGAAAAAAGTAGAATAAAAAAGCATTTCAATACATATTTAGAAATAAGATTTAGAAGTTTAAAAAAAGAAATAAGAGTTAAGGAAAAATGAACAAAATTAAAAGTAAGACATGAAAAAAAAAAAAGAAAAAAGAAAAAAATGAGAAGTAAGAAAGGTTAAAAAGTAAAATAGGAGAGAAAAAAGTTAATAATCTATAGCAGGAGTGTTATAAAAACATTTAAGTAGAAATATATTTAAAATTTGATAGAGATAAACTATACTAAAATTATTTTAAGTACACATTTAAAAGTGATTTTCGGGGAAAAAAAGAAAAAGAAAAAAGAAAAAAAAGAAAAATTAAAATTAAATTAAAAATGAGAAAGGAGAAATTATTTAGTGAACCCGATATATTACATCATCATGTTTATCTGGTACATCCTTCCAACAAAAAATTAACATTTGGGGTTTTTTTTTCATGTCATCCTTTTATTTTATTTTTCCCTTTCTTAATGTGTAATATATTAGTTGTTAAATAAAAAATATCATAAATATCTCACTTAAATATTTTGTTAAATTCAATTAAATGTAAACAAATATCATTTTTTAAATATCACTTGATATATTTAATTAATTTTTGCTTTTAGGGAAAAAAGAAAAGAAATAAAAGAATCACACCCACGATTCTTGTCCTAAAATCAATGATTCTCCACCTTAGTATATGAAAAATGAAAAAACTACTTCACTCAAATTAAATACGAGAGAGTTCGTCCAAAAACAATTCCGAGATATATATATATATATATATATTTTTTTTTTTTTTTTGAAGGTCTGTTAAATGTTGGGCAGAGTGAGAACATTTTATCATGAAAGACAAGCATCATATAGTTTTTAAAACCTATCACTAAGAAAATTGAAAAAAAAAAAAAGCAATTAATGAGGAAATTTAGAAGTTACAAAAAAAAAACCTTTTTTTTTTTCCCTTAAAAGTATCCGTATTAATGATGAGGAAATTTAAGTTACAACAGACACTATAGGCGGAGAAATTCTATCCCAAGGTTGAATTTTGCTAGACCATGAGATACTTTTCTTAACTAAATAACCGGAGAAAAGATGAAAGATGAGAAAAATCAGATAGGAGATAACTAAATCCCTTCCCAAAAAAAAAAAAAGAAAAGAAAAGATAACTAAATCTGAAAGATCAAGAAAAAAAATAAAAAAAATAAAAAAGAGAATCAAAAAATAAAAAAGTAAGAAAATGAAAAAAAAAAAAAAAAAAAAGAGCAAAACAAACAAGAAATTCGGTAGGAGTGAGAGAGAGAAAAAAGGGGCAAAAAAAGTTTTGAATGTCTATTTTATGTTGTTTAGGAGAAAAAAGAGAAGCAAAAAATTCAAAGAAATCTTAATCTTAAATTATATTATCTTAATCTTCTTAACAGATATAAAAGAATGAATGTTCAGTCCTTGTATGACTTACATGTGAACAGAAGTGTGGTGTTTTTTTTTTTTTTGCCTTCTCTCACTTTTGTCTTTTTTCCACTTTTTTTTTTTTCCCTCTTCTTTTGCATTATGTTTATCTTCTTACAATTTTATCCTTTTAAATATTTTCCTTAAACTTTTATATATTTTATTTTAATCTGTTTATCTTCTTACATTTTTCCCTACTAATCTTTTCCTTAAACTATCATACGTTGTTTTTTTTTTTTTTTTTTTTTTTTTTTTTTTTTTTTTTATGTATAACATCAAATACTTTGTCCATACCATCTTGTACTTACTATGTACTAATATTTCTGCCCAAATAAGCCTTCATTTATATATTTTTCTTAAACCATATGAGAAAATATTTTATAAAATGTTACTTTTATAACTACTTTTTTTTCCCTATTTTTTCTTATAAATTTATTTCTTTACAAACTTGCCCTTACTTCAAAAATCCTTAATTTTTTTTTTGTACTTAATTAAATTTTAACATAATAGTTACAATTTAAATATTTTGTTAACTTATTTTGATAATTTTTGTGCCTTTTTCTTAAACCTTACCCTTCTTTCTTTTATTCTATCTCCTCATAAAATCGTTTTTCAAAATATATCCTCATATGTATCCTTCTATTTTTTTTTTTATTGTTTGGTTTATTTTCTTTAAATCTTATTTTAGCTGTCTTATTGGAATTCTCTTTGTTTTTTTTAGATTTATTGATGTTAATATATATTTTTTTTCCCTCAAATACATCTTTATGTACAGTGATGAAGCCATAAAGTTTTATTAGGGGAACTAATTAAAATATTGATAAATTTGAGTGATATGAATTATATTTTTCATTTTTTTGAGGGAGTTTTATGCAATTTTCTATATATTTTTTTTGTACATAGATATAGATAAATAGGAGGAAAACAAAGGTTATTAGGGGTGGCAGGGATGACAAGAGGGCAGGACGGGCATGGGTAAGCCTCCTCCACCCTATACCTGACTTCCTTTTTATCTCCTATACCCACCTAATTTAATGTAAGTGCAGGAGCGAATAATACCCATTGGGGGTATCATACACATATTCTATCCATTTATCCATAAAAAATTATTAAAAATAAAATAAAATAACTTCTATTAAAGTTTTCCTAAATTTTAACAATATAGTAATAATTGAAAATGAAATTGATATATTAAAAACAAATCTAAGTTTCAGAAATCTATAAAACTAAATTCATAAAGTAAACTAAAACATTAAAATACTAATTCTATTCTTTTTCTTTTATTATAAGGAAATATATACGAAGTGGGTGTGGATATGGGGAGCCTCCCCCAACTACACACTTCATCCGTTCGAGTGGTTAATTTTAACCCTCATTCTCTCCCCCCACCCATAAATTATCCCTCATATGTGCAAATACTTGCACCTGTAAGTAAAAATGTCATCCCTAAAAGGGGCTTAAAGCCCCTAAGCCTTGCTCCTACGTCCCTGTTTATGTATGTATTCTTTTACCATATCAAAATATTTAACAAACTTGATATACGTGTGTAGCACGTATTTATAAAACCAGTATATGAGTAAAAGAAGGGGGGAAAGCACCAGTGAAAAAAAAAAAAAAAGATTTAAAGGTAATAAGAGTAAAAGAAGGTGGAAAAAGCAGCAGTGAAAAAATAATAAATAAATAGGTGAAGAGGTATAGCTGCCGTTGGTGGGATTTAAATTTTAAACCCATACTATCTCCGATAGTGAGGAATTTGTTTGGCATTTTCAACCATTCAAGAAAACGACAGCAAAGGGAGAACGTTTTGGATGACCTCCAAGTGAACGTCGGAAGGAAAACCTTCTCTTTTAATGTAGTTATCAATATATCGGATGATGTTTAGTTGTATATTGACAAAATTTGCAATATTTTCATCTCTAAAGTTATAAAAATGAAAAAAAATATATATATATATGACTGTTACTTAAAATTTATCTCTAAAGTTATACATCGCTTTTAATATAGGAATTATACTTTTATCTTATCAATAAAGTAATTTTAATAACGTTGACTATTGTAACAACCGAATCTATAAATAAGAATTTTTATTATGATGTATGTTACTTTTACTTGGACATGATAGATATAGCATTTGAGAATTTAACTATATTTATAAAAACTGGCTCTAATGGTAGACAAAATACAGTTCCTATCGTAAATTTTGAGAGAATATATACACACACATAGGATTATGATCTATCAATGTAAAAAAAAAAATACTAATTACTGGTACAAATTCCCTATTGTTGGCAGCGTTTCTTGCCTTCAGAATTTGGTATGGATCCGGCAAGAATGGGAGATGCGCTAGAGCCGGGAAGAGTGACACTTGATGAGAAAATGAGAGTGAGGAAAGCAATAGAGGAGGCCAAAATTCCTTTCACTTACGTGTCTGCCAATTGTTTTGCCGGTTACTTTGTAGGAAATCTCTCCCAAATGCAGTCCCTAGTTCCCCCAAAGGACAAACTCTTTATTTATGGAGATGGCAATGCAAAAGGTAAATAATTTCCACCGTATAACCTCCGATTTTACACGAACAATAAAAGCAATTGATTTTACCGTAGAATATTTTTAACATTCTGATCTATAACTGCATTAGTTCTATATATTTCATGTATTGTAGTTTTTCAATGTGGACACTATTCATATGTCAAACGGCTTAGAAAAGATTTTATGCTAAAAGTAGCAGAAATTCTCTATTGATTATGAAGGTATGTGCGAAAAAATATTTATTTATTTATTTATTATATTTTCAACTTGTCCCTGAATATGTGTATATGTACGACGTATCGATACAGCAATCTTTCTGGACGAAGATGATGTGGGAACATACACAATCAAAACAATAGACGATCCTCGAACGTTGAACAAAACGTTGTATCTTCGGCCGCCGGAGAACATACTTTCTCAAAGACAACTGGTTGAAAAGTGGGAAGAAATTGTCGGGAAGAAACTGGAAAAGATTACCCTTCCTGAACAAGACTTCCTTGCTTCAATGAAAGGTACGTAAAAACAAAAAACAAAAAAAATAAAGGTGGTGTTTGATATTATTTCGTATTGTTTTTGCAAATGTTTCTAAATAGCGTTTTATTTAACAAATGATTTGAAAACGAAATAAAAACATAAAAAAAAAATGGTGAGAATGATTTTTATGAAGTACATGAAAAATAGTTGGAAGTATTTTTTCTCATTTCATTTTCATTTTTAAGGCTACCAGAATGATTTTTATGAACACATACGCAATGCAACTTATCATTTTTTTTTTAAACATAGACCAATCTCTCCATAAATACACAACCAAACCCAATTTCATAAATGATCTTAGCATCATTCTCGAAATGTTCTCATTTTTATTTTTATACTAAAAACAAAATCATTTTCAACACAAATAAAAACAATACCAAACACCTTCCATTTCAAAGGCTAATGTTTCATAAAAATATAACTATATTTTCTTCTAAATTATGAATTTCTTTTTTTTTTTTCCACCTTTTTGAACTATATATATATATATATATATATGCAGATTTGGGGTATGCAGAGCAGGTAGGAGTGGGACACTTTTATCACATATTCTACGAAGGCTGTTTGAGTAACTTTGAGATAGGAGAAGGGGGAGAAGAAGCTTCAAACCTTTATCCAGAGGTCGACTACACTCGCATGGATGATTATTTGAAAATCTACGCGTGAGACGACTTTAAAATCTATATCTATTTTTGTCTCATATGAAAGGATAAGTCAATGCTCTACAGTGATTTCGTCATTTATTTATACTGTTACATAATAATCATATCACTCGTCACGTTACGGGTTCCAAATCGTCAAGTGGCTTTTTTTTTCTTTTTTTTTTTTTGCTTTGTTTTATTTGTTTATGCGTGCTTGTCAATTAGTATCTATATATGTGTGGGTTTTGTGTGTATGATAAGTACTTTGATATATATATCCATAACTATATAAAGAAAGCACAACATGCTTTACTGTGCAAAGTATTTTCGTCCAAAACTATTCGTTTTGGACAAAAATATTTTGTATTTGCTTTTTAGTCATTCATTTTTTATTTTTTTTTATTTTGATCCATTATTTATTTATTTTTTCACAATTTAGTCCTTTTTTAGTCCTTCGATTTTCCTTTTTTTTTGCCTAATTTTTTTTTACAATTTAGTCCTTTTTTTGTATAAGACGAAAATGTTTTGTATTTACTTTTTACTCCTTCGATTTTCTTTTTTTATTTTGGCCCAAATTTTTTTTACGGTTTAATCAATTTTTGTATTTGATCAATTTTTTCCATTTTAATCCTTTTATATTTTTTTTATGTATTTTTTTCATGCCTCTCTTTTTTATGTCCTTTTTTTTTTGTGGGTCTATTTTTTAAATTTATATTAAATTTTCTAAATGTAGATAAAAATTTTCAAATACATCTAACATGTGCATAGCACATGCTTTAGACTAGTTTGTGAATATATATATATATATATTTCTCAAACTAAAGTTTTCAAGAAACCAGTGTTGCAGAATATAAGTTAAAAAAAAAAAAAACAACTCTTTACTGTTTGTTTTGAGAATAAGAAAAGATAAACACTCCTTACCCAAATTCCCAACCTTTAAAATTTAATCTAGTTAAAAAAAATTACTCTAGTGTTGAGGTAAAATAACGTATTGTAGTTATAAATATAATATAATAATAATATAATATCTAATTCTATCAAAAATTATAGATTTATGAATCCCCACTCCAAATTCATAATAATAATTATTAATTATTATTATGAACTTGGAGTGGAAATTCATAAATCTATACTTTTTAATAAAAGTAGATGTGATGTTATTATTAATTAATTACGCGTATCCTATCTGAAAATCTCCCTGCAAATTGTGCACGTGTGAAATTCAATCTTGAAAATCCGTGCACTTCAATTAGAGAATATCACATTACTTGCTGAGCAAAACTAGAATATTACATATTCTTTTTAGGATTAGATAGACATCAAATATAAAATACAACGTGTAAAATTGTCAAAAAGTGTACACGTGCAGGCCTAAGCGTTTTTCTTTGGAATTAATCCATGTCAAATTTGACATTAAGAATAACATTAGATTGGACAATGCTTTTACTATCCAAATGTCAAATTTTGGCGTAGGTATAAAAATTTGGCTTTAGATAAAAAAAAAAAAAATGCTCTTGTTAATTTTATGCCAAATTTTCGCCGACCAAGCTGCTAATGATTCTACTATTTGGATTTAGATAGACATCAAAATTATGCCAATATGCTAGATATGGCATCTTTAAATGCATGAGCAGTGAGATCTTATTTTAATCATTTTTCCAAACTATTCGAATAAAATGAGTTGGGCAGCAAAGCAACCAAGTTAAGGTTAAGGGCAACTGGGCAAGTGGAGGTAGTTTCTTCGTTAGACCATCTCCAATGCATTAAGCCATATCAATGCTATATTTATTATAAAGAAGTGTGAAAAATAACATTATTTTATTTTACGCTCTAATATATATAACACTATTTTTAATACTGTTTTTATTTTTTGTTATTATTATTGTACTTTAGAACTTGTAAAAATGAACATCTAGTATTTAAATAATTTAAAAATAAAACTAGTGTAATAATTATATGACAAAATTAAAGGCAACAATCAATAGGAATTAAATGTTAAATTTGACATTGACTATATCTTGTGACAAATTTATCACAAAATTTAACATTTGACAAATTTGACATCAAATATAATACTACATTGTAGAGTAATTTTTTCATCCAAATACCAAAATTTACTATTGACACAACCTTTTAGCATTGTATTGGAGATGCTCTTAGAAGTCGACGCTTGCCCCTAGATCACTATTGCAGAATTAAAGTAGTTTTATTACAGAATCAAGAGACATATTTTATTTTCCAACATGATGCCAATTCAGATCGACATAGAGAAATATGTTACATGTGCAATTAATTTTGTTTTCCAACAAGATGACAATTCAGATCGACATAGAGAAATATGTTACATGCGCAATTAATAAAACTAGAAAATGAGCAACTAAATGAACACAAATAAAAATCAGCTATAACTTAGCAAGAAAAAAAATATTGTATAATAATAATAATAATAAGAAGGTAAAAATGTTGGGCATAAAAAATCTCCTATGATCTGCTATAAGAAAGCATTTTGGGATCCAAATCAAAACCATGTGCACTGATAAAATCAAATCCACCCTTTGTATTCAAGTCAAAGTGTATAGTTTCCTTAAGCTTGGCATCTTCATTTTGTTCTCTGCTTCTCTCTTGGTAAATGTTGAAACTTGAATCATTTTCTTTTCTATAAATGCCATTCATTTCCATTATGCCACTCTTTTGATCTACTTCATTTATGTTCTCCATGAAGTTTGAGAGGGCCAAATTGAAGTCTGTCAATTGGGCCTTCGCAACCTCTAGGTTATCCGGCCCATTCATGTCAAGCGAGAGGCTGTTTTGGGCCTTCTCTAATATGGCCTGCAAGTACTTCCCTTGGGCCTCTATTCTCATTTGCAGTTTCTTCTGGACCTGCTGGCATGAATAATTAGTTTCAAAAAGGTCATTCTTAAGATTCTCACTAAAAAAAAAACACGTCTCTCTATATCATAAATTCAGTTATAATACCTTTATTTTTGTTTTATCTTCTAACTATGAAGGGTTAAAAATCTAAATAAATATCAAAAAAGAGAGAGGAAAAAAAAAAAAAACAGAAACAAATTTATGTAAAAAGTTATTTTCACAATTTTCCCTAAAAAAAAAAAAAAAAAACGCCTAACTTGCATGGGGGTAAAACAGAAAAAGCAGTGGTAGGATATCAATTCAAATCTGTTGTTGTTGTTGTTGTTGTTTTTTTTTTTTTTTTTTTTTAATTTAAGTGGAGATGAGTTGCCATCTGGTTAATAGTAAGTGAAATTTTTAATTTTTAATTGATGTGACGAGACACATATCAATTAAAAAAAAAAAAAAAGACAGCTTATGTAACATGTAGATTGGCATTAAAAAGATTGGTTAAAATTAGACGTTCGTAGCATTAATCATAATAAACAAGAGATTTTAATGCAAAGCCGGTAACTTTTATCTTTTCTGTTTAACCAATGTCATTATCCTAGTTAGTACAAGTCATTTTTTTGCATCCTATAACAACTGTTTGATAATTACAATAATCATTAAAGATAATTACTGCTTGAAGTAATAAAAAAAATTAAAATTTGTATTATCTATAGAATACTTTTTATTTATTTATTTATTAAGTCAATGAATTGTTGTCAAAGTAAATTTATTATTTATCCTTTAAATAGATTAACTTTTTTTAGGTTTTTTTTTCTCCATTACAAAAAAATTCAGTTTTTCTTTAAACCGGGTCTTAAAATTTCTTAAATTTAAGTGGTGTTATCACCCGAACTCCATTTTTATGCTTTACCACTGGTAATAATTATATTTCACACAAATATAATATATGGATAACAATATATAAAAACAATATACCTCAAGCTGCTCTTGTAATCTTTTTTGTACTTCAATCTGATGCCTAAGTGCCTCTGCGACTGGGATTTCCCTGTTTTATCATCGCATTATAATTAGTGTCACGAATTTCAGCAAAGAAATGAGAACGAAGAATGATAAAACCAAGAGAAGAAAGAAGCTAATATATTTTTACATCAAATAATTAAACTAAAAAGTATATTTAAATATATGTTAAATAAATTAAAAGAAATAGCAAAATTATTCGATAAATAATGATATTTAGTTTGAAATTTAAAATCATGTCATATATATTTTTTTGGTTTAATAAATTTGTTATGAAGTACGTTTTCCATTTTTTTTTGTTGTTCAATTGCCTTCGAATGAATGAAAAAAAAAACTTTTTTTTTTAATTCTATGATAATTGATTTGTATAAAATTTTCTACAACTGTGTGTCGTTTCTCTTTCATGTTCTTTTTTTTTTTTTTTTTCCATCAACCATGATATGAAATGAAAAAAGAGACTAATATTTTAAATAATACTTTTGAAATAATAAAACAAAATGATAAGTGCACAATATGTGACTTTCTCAGAGACAATATTTTCTTATATGTAGTATCTTTTTAGACAATCACTATGCCTATGTTATTTTTGGTAAAGTCTTATGTTGTTTTCGTAAATAAAGAATAAGAGTTACAAAATTGGTGTATATACAGGTAGTAAATGAAATGACATTTAAAAAGAAAAGCAAAAAATGTCATTCTTTCACACGAGTTTATGATAATACAAATTTTGGTTATTTCTAAGAATTTCTTGGAAAATTCTACCACGTCCTAGGTATAGATTATTGACTATTGAACTATTCACAAACCTAAACTCAATAAGGTTAACTAAACTACAAAGCCAAACATTATAGGAGGGAAAAAAAAAAATATATATATATATATATATATATATATATAGCTGACTTTCACATACCCTTGTTCTTTATCACCTCTTGGTGAAGTTGTGCTAGTAGTCCCTGACGAATGATTTCCGAATTGTACATACGAACAACCTAAAAGAAATATAATTCTCTTCACATTATTTATTTGAAAATAATAATATTAATAAATACAAAGCTAATTCTTCTTCTTCTTCTTCTTCTTCTTTTTTTTTTTTTTTTTTTAAATGTGAAAATGGGGTCTCACCACTACTTTCCTTGCTGTGTTGATCACCAGAATTTTGTCTTCGCGCCTGTGTCCCAGTCTATACTTCTGGCAATTCCACAAATTTTTTTTAAACAATAATAAAATAATATAAATTAATTGAAAGTAATTTAGGGGAAGAAAAACTTCAATAAGTACCTGTAAATGGCTTTTCAAATGGTATAATGTCAACCCCTTAACCCCATTAACCTCAACACAGACTTTGGAGTTGCTTCTAAAAAAAAAAAAAGGATAAATTGCTCATTTAGTTTCTAAACTTTTAATATTGTGTAATTTTAGTTTTTGAAATTTTTTTTAATGGATTATCTTAAATTTTTAAAATATTATATAATATATTTTTTTTATTTTTTAATTAAATATATTAGTAATTTAGTAAAAAAATGATAATAACTTCATATTCCATAAAAAAATTAACGAAAAAACTACTGTATTAATGTTCTTAATAATTTATGATCATTCTGCTGTAAAAGGGAATGCCCTAAACTATTAAAATGTTACTACAATAGTCATTTTTGTTAATTTTTAAATAAATTTGTTAATAATTTGGTTAAAAAATAATATTAACTAAAGATTTTGTCTAAAAATTAACATACAAATTATTGTAGTAATATTTTAAAAGTGTAGGGACATTCTATTATAAAAAAAAAATTATAGATAAAGTTAATAAAGTTAAAAATTAAGAAACTAACTTAATAATTTACTCAAAACAAAATTAACACAATTCAACAAAGGAAAAAAAATACTTAAAAAAAAATAAAACCTTTCATTTTTATTTTTATTTTTTTGGCATGACAATTGGGTTGAACAAGTTTTACTAATTTAGACAAACAATTTTCCAGAAAAAAAAAAGAACATAAAAAAAAAACCCTCTATTTTTTCAACTAAAACAAAATTAAAACTTCAAAAAAAAAAAAAGGGGGGGGGGGGGGGGACATACTCTCAGGGCCACCAAGTTTAGTGACAGCGTCGACAAAGCGGCCGTGAAGATCGGCCGTCCATCTCAGCCTGGGCTTCGGGTCTCTCGTCATCACAATCCCATTTTCATACCCGAAGTTCCTCTCCATCATTGCACCAAGAAAAACAGAGAGAAAAATTTTCTCACCAGCCAAACAACCGAAAAAAACAAAACCACTCACTACTACTCTCACACGCTTCGAACAACGCAAGCTCGTTCTTAAGCTATTAAATTCGGATCAGATTCTTCTGGGCATTTTCACCTTTTTTTTTTTTGGGGTTAAATTTTCTTGCTTTGCTTTTCCAAAGGGTCCCCAAAGCTAAAAGGAACAAGAAAAATTCAGATTCCCCCACAAAGAAAAACACAAACCAGAAAACATTTGTTTAGTCCGTTTTGACTTTATTTAGCGACAAGATTTATGTATTATATTTATTATTATATATGTCATTGTATATATATGTATATATATTATATATATATAAGAACATGTAGAGGAAAACTCGGCGACGAATCTGAAGCAAAACATGATGGGGAACAGGGAAAAGCAATTTACTCACACTGGAACAACATTAACAACAACTGTGTTTGTTTGTGGTGGTGGAATGGTGAACGTTGGATTGAGGGACTTTGACTTTGGAGGAGGGGGATCGACCGAAGGGAGGTGACACGTGGAGGCCAGCTTGGAATATTCGCCGGCTAACGAGGGTAGGGAATATTCGGGGAGTCACGTGGCGGGGAGTGTGAAGACAGGGGAGGTTCATGTGGATGGGGAGGAAAGTGGGGCCCGGTGGGGGTAGTGGGGCCCACCAAATTGTGGGGGACGCGTTTCGGTGTCTCCGTGAGCGACGGGAGCATGGAGGTGACCTCAGAATATTCCTCTCTCTCCCTCTCTGTCTCCTCTCTCTCTCTCTCTCTCTCTCTCTTTCTTTCTGCCGGTGGGCAGCTAGTGGGGGCGTGGGGCTGTTTGGCCTGCGACCATGACTTTGTTCTTTTCCGGTTTTTGTTTTGTTTTGGGGGTTTTTTTTGTTTTTTTTTTTTTTGGGTACTTTCTGAATCCTTTTTAGATCAATCTTACTTGTTTCAATTATATGCACTTTAATTATGATCCTTTCTTGATTTGTGATGTGAATTTTTTAAAAACACAATGCAAAATACGATATCACCGTTTGGTGAGTTCACACACACTTTAAAAATGATTTATGACACAATTTATAATCCCTAATAATACAAAGATTATGCATTTTAATTGATTTTTTTAATTCATTTTAAAAATCTCATATTTCACACCCTGTGAAAATATGAAAATATACATCAAAATTAAGTAAAAAAGAATCCAAGATTGTGTTTTTTTTTTTGGGTTTTTACAACAAAGTTCGGGTAGAAATGACCGGCATTTGACATATTTTATGTGCACGTTATTAAAAGGATTATCAAAATATTAGCAGAAATGTTTACTAAAGATGTACGCGTGAGTTTTATCATTTGTAAACATTGCATCATCCTAACCTCACCGAAAGGCTGACAATAATGATATGTGAAGACGTGATCACAAACACTCCACATTATTGAGCAATAAATATTAAACTGAAGGTTTCGCGTTTAACACCCAATATTCAAACCTTTAACCACATATCCATTAATCCTTTGTGGTTATACTACATTTGTGCGTTTATTAAACTATAAAGGAATGTAATGAGAAAAGTAATAAGATTGTAAGGTAAAATAATAGAATAGGAAGAATGATCATTGATTATCTTCTAATATTTACTTGCCTGTTAGATGGAATAAAGGGAAACAATTTTATTCCTTTTGTAGTGTTACTAACCTTAGTATCTTATTAGTGTAATTACTAAAATATCCTTTAATATAATAAAACGAAACATTAGAAACATGAAAACTTATAAATGGTATATGAGTAAATATGATATATATATATGTATATTTTTTTGACAAGAAATCAATATCAAAGGAGTGTAAGAATTGACATTCCCATTCTTTATTCCCTATATTACTTGCAAATAACTAAAATCTCATTTTTTATCATGTAAATAACACATGATTATATAAGAAAATGAATGACTGCGTACTCACTTTCCCTTTTTCTTTCATGTAAAGTAAAAAGAGTTTTATGTTAAAAGAAAAGTAGTCTTTGATTAATCATGTTTACCTTTAGTTTTTACTTCTGGGCTAGTGCAATCGACCATTCGAATTCATGATAATTATTTATGGATCCGAAGAGAGAATGCGGCCTAATATTATTATGTGTAGTTTGTTTGTTTGTTTTTGTTTTTAATTTTTAAATTGGAATATTATTTGTAGCTTAAAGAAAAAATATAACCTCTTTCATTGGGGTTTATTTATTATTATTTTTCGAATAATAGTTTTGCAACTTATGAGAAAGTGGAGAAGTGGCTAATTTGACCGACTGCCTTTAGAACTCTCTCTAGAGACAGTTTGTTACCAATTAAATCATGATATATTATTCATTTAGGTACTTATATATTTTTAGGGTTCAATGTGCATGCATGCTGGTCATTCATTTAAAAAAGGAAAAAAAAAAAAAAAAAAAAGGATGCGTATCATGGATCTTGTAATTACCCTGGTCTTGAGTAGAGTTTGAAAGTCACAAAATTCCAAATACAAAGAAGAAATTCGACTATTCAAAAGAGCTTCTCCCCAAAAAAAAAAAAAAAAAAAAAGAAGAAGAGAGAGAGAGAGAGCTTAGCATCCTTTTGAATTGCTAAATAGAAGGGATGTGTGCGTCAATATTAGATTTTTGATGTTTCTGTCAAAAATTGCCCTCTAATGAAATTTCATCTTTGTTGGTGAATTTCAGAAATGCTATTATTTTAAACTTAGTTTTCTTACCAATTATGGTATATGTACATATATTGGAGCACAAAATCTCAAATAAATAAAATAAATAAATTTATTTATAAGAAAAGTTTCAAATATGTAATTTCCACACTTTTGTTGTAACATACACATAACATTAGCATTGACATATATATGCCTTGGAGATTGTCTTATAATATTTTTTAATTTTGTAATCAAGTTTCAATAAGACAATATAATAAGCTTTATATAGGAAATCTAAATACATCATTTTCGTCCTCTAATTTTTTTTTAATAAACAGTATGGCTTCAAACGTTTTAAAAGCCAAAGTGATGCAGTCATATAATTTAAATATTCGAGTTCATCTCTATTTATGTTATTTGAACTTTGATGTTTTGCATTATATATTTAATTTTATATAGTTATCTCACATAATAATTAAAATAGTATTAGAAGATTAGGGTTTATTATTAAAAGGCTTTTTGTTATTTTGTTATGGAGAGCTTTTGATGATAATTAAAATTCCTTTGATGGTTCTCTCAGCCCATCGTATATATTTTCAAATATTCTTTAACAATCAACGAATTTGTCACAAAATTTTAACTGCCCTTTCTCTCTTTTAGTATTCCGAGTCGAACGGACCCTTAAAAGACACTTTAGTCGACTAATATCTAAAGTGCAATGACATGGCCGGAAACATTATGTTGAGGATAATTTCAATTATATTTTTCTTTGTCGTTGCATTTTTCCAAACCCGATCCCATATTGCCATCTTTATTCGACAGTGCTTTGCCTGAAATTCCAAGTAAAGAAGACCGTCTTCTCTATTGCCTAGTGTGGGCTCATAAAATGTGTAAGAATATGGAATTTCGTTCCCAATGCTTTATTCAACATTTTAAAGAATGCATACGAATCGAATATTTACCGCCATTCCCTCTCAAGAAGATTTAATCAAAGTGTAAAGGTATATCATCTAGTCCTTAAAATATGCTTGCATACTATATATTGAAATTATTTTCATCTATGTCCCTTGAATTTTAGGATAACTTTCATTTTGCTTTTCGAACTTTAAACACTCTCATTTTATACCTCATGAATATTTAATTTAACTACACTTTATATCTTTTATTAGAGTTTTAGTTGATTAAAAAGAGAGAAATAGGAGAATGAGTGTTACTAAGCTCAATCTAGTAGGAATTCTATTAGAATTAAATGAAAAAACATCATATAACTGTACTTAACTCATATTTTTTTTCCCATATGTTTTTAATTTAAATTATGATAGAATGAGTAATGTGGGGTTCAAAGTTTAGGGTGAAAAAAAAATTGTAGTTTTTTAAGTTCATGGACATAATTCCATATAGGGTATAAAATGAGAATAATCATAGCTATTATATGCAAGTAATTATGGATAGAAAAGGTCTATAGATTTGTTCTTAACTTATAATTTATTATTGTATAATGCATGTAATCATGTCATATGTTATGTCTATCCACACACATGGTTCTAAAATCACGTTAGAGGACAACATTGTTGATTCCTTATTATGTCTTTGGTGGCTAGAAGCTTTTAAAGGCATGTCGAGGCCATAGGATATGTGATATTTGCCACATCTACTTGCTTAGAGCAAGTGAGAGATTATTAGTATCGGTGTAATAAGATAGAATACATTGGATATATTTATGATATTTTGTTTTCAATAAATGATGTTATTTGTTGACATCAGTTGTGTCTTATTTACATTCATATGTTGATTGAATGAAAATAATTAAACAAAAAACCCCGACTATTATTTATTGAAATCTTGAATTATGTACGTGTAGGTGGATTATATGTGGAAAGATACAACTATAAGATAATAATTTAAATTTGTAGTCTGCAATGTATGTAACAAAGATGGACACGATGAGAGCATGAAATCGAATATGCTAACAGTAACAATAAGAGTGTAATCGTAATTCGCAAATACTCGACATTGATTCGTAGACAGAAATAAACGAGCTTTTACATTTAAGATTTTTATGAGACTAGTACATTCGGTGGTAACTAGATAGAAATTTTAATTTGAAGTTTTCACTGCATATTGTATATATGTCTATACCAACATAGAAAAGAGAGAATCTTCTCTTTTCTTACATATTTCAGTGGTCGTTAAATGATGGCTCCAATGCCCATCACATGACATTTTTTTCCTTAATTTATTTTGTTCGTTTATATTGCACATACAAAGCACGTACTATTTGTTATTCCGTATGCACAAAGCATGTCTTATGTAACTTGTATGTACAATATATAGACATACATATATCCTCTGATTCATCATATATTTTCCATTTGTCAGCAGTACTTCTAATTTTGACTTCTGGGTTTGTCTAATAGCCTATTCGAATCTTAAATTTCTGATAAGAACTTTAAGGATCCGAATAGAAGATGTGGCCGAATATTAATGTGTAGTTAAAAGACAAGGACAGCCACATTCATTGATTTTCTTTTTCTTTTTTCTTTTTCTTTTTAATGTTAAATGATAAGCTTGCAACTGCTGAGAAAGTGGAGAAGCGGCTTAAGAGCATCTATAATACAATATTAAATTCAAGTGTTATTGATAAATTTTAATATTTGAATAAAAAATATGTTGTCTAATAAAGTGTTATTTATGATACTAAATTTATCACATATGTTTTTAACTTTGTGACAAATTTGTCAAAATATATAACTAATGTTACATTTAACTTTTAATTTTTATTAATTGGTGTCTTCACTTTTCAATATAATCATTACAAATTTTGTTTTGTTTTTGTTTTTTGTTTTTTGTTTTGTTTTTTTGTTTTTGTTTTTTTATAATTTTAAATTATTTAAATACTAAAAATACATTTTTACAAGTTTCAAAATATACTGAAGGTGATAAAAAGTAAAAATGATATTAAAAAATACCGTTACATTATTAGTGTGCAAAATAGGATATGCTATGTTTTACTTTATTATAATAAAAATTATATTAATGTAAATAAATGCATCAAAGATGGAGTAATGTGACCGACTACCTCTAGAACTCTTTCTAGAAATAGTACGTTTCCTATTAAATCATGTTATATTGTCCATTTAAGTACTTCAATTGAGACCTATTTTTAGGTGGCTCAAGTCATTCATTTAAACAAAAAAAATGAATGCATGTCCTGACTCTTATACTTTCCTTGGCCTTGAGCCGAGTTTGATAGTCACAGAGTACCAAATGCAAATAAGAAATTTGACTATTAAAAGAGCTTCTCAATTATCTTGGCCTTAAGCAGAGTTTGAAAGTCGCAAAGTTCCAAATACAAAGCTGAACTTTGACTATTCAAAAGAGCTTCTAAGAAGAGCTCTTACATATCGGATTGCTCTTTAGGTGTGTCAGTATCAATTTTTTGATATATCGATACAAAATTGCTCTCCAAATAAGTTTTATCTTTGTTGGTGAATTTCAAAAGTACTAAATTAATTTGTCACCAAGTATAACATATGTATATCAAATATAGCATTTGATTATTATTAATTGTTACCTTAATTTTTGTACATCTAATTATCTTAATTCTGTAATTTCTCATGCTTCATTTCGATCACCATTTAATATTTTTGGTGAGTTGATCACCATTTAATATAAATGTTTGTTTGTTTAGTTACTTGAAATATTATGTTTGAATAACCTCCATTTGAATAGCACAACTACTCATATATATATATATATATATACTTTTATCAGTCACATCAGACACTCTCTTAAATATAAATAATCCGACCGAAGCATCAAGATTTAGAAACTAAAACTTTACTTTTAACAACTTTTGAAACTTATTGATTATATATTACAAAAAGGTTGATACAATATTGGAAATAACATTATATATTGGATCATAAATTCTCAAATATATTATTTTTATAATTTTGTTTTGTAATAAACAGAGCATTAGTATTGACATGTATACCTTGAAGATGGTCACATAATAGCTTTGGAACTTATAACAAAGTTTTGACAAGACATTTTAATAGGCTTAATATACTAATTTTTTTAAACATTAGTAAGTTTAAAAAAATATCATTTGATCCTCTAGATTTTTTTAACAATATTATTTTAAACGTTTTAAAAAGTCACAGCTTTTACTATTATTCTATTTCAGTCTACTGATTTGAAAGGACCCAGTAAAGACACTATAGTCTACTTATATTTAAAGGCTAGAAAGGGGGCCTCGAATGATACAGTGCAGTGACATGGGAAACATTATCTTGAGGTTAATTTCAATTATGTTTTTCTTTGTCGTTGCATTTTCCAAGCCCCCTCCAATATTGCCATATTTAACTACAACAAACAGCACTTTTTTGGATGACGAATAGTCGTCCCAAAAGCTCAAAAGTAGTCACAAATAGATTATTTGTGATGACATCCGAGGAGAGAATTGTCACAAATACATTAGTGATAAGAGTCATGTAAATAAGTCGTCAAAATTAGCTCGTCAAATTTTTCGTTCATGATAATGTTGAGACAATTATTTGTGACACATTATTTAAATATGTCATCGCAAATAATGTTCTATAATTCAACTTATTTACGATGACACATCGTCGTAAATAATAAATTTTAAATTTTTTTAAAAACAAATTAATTATAACATTATTATTTATCAGAAATCAAAATTATTGAATAAATTAAAAATCAAATTTAATATAAAAATAATATAACCAATTAGATTATAAAATTTTTAATTTTTTAAATTAAAAATTGAAATTATTGAATAAATTAAAAATCAATTTAATTAAATTTTTTTTAAATTATTCAATTGTTGGTTAACTTAATTTTTAAATAAAATTATATGAATTACAACTATAATTTTTATTATCTCTTTTAATTGTTGGTTATAGTTTTTTTTTCCCTATTTCAATTATACAAATTATCGTAAATTTTTTTAATAATTTAAATTGATGTTTTTTTTTTGAATTTTAATCCAACAAATTTGTTTAATTTTTTTATAAAATTATTTAACTGTTAGTTATGTTTTTTTTTTCAATTTGATTTCACCAAATTACTTTAAATATTTTTTTCTCTTTTAGTTTTGAGTTAAATTAATTTTTTCAAATCTACTTCAATTAACTATAATTTTAATTATTTTTTCTTTTTAATATACTTTATTTCTACATATTCATTAACTTAATTATCATCAATAAAAAATTATCAAAATGAAATTTATCATCAACCCATACGTAATCACACTCCTTAAAATTCCATACACAATAATCAAAAATTACAATCATCCAAAGCCACAATCCCCAAAAAATACAATTTCTTTCCTCATAAATCCAAAATTTTATTTTACAATATTCAAAGTCCAAAAATCAAATCCAAAACCCAAATTCCAAGTCCAAAATCGTAAACCTATGATTTTATACTAATCCAAATACCAAATTCAAATGTCAAATAATCCAAAACCAACATATTTTAATCTAAAAATTAAAAAAATGGGGGTTGAAGTTGAAAGGTTTGGCACTAGGAGGTCGTCGGAGCCGGACGGAGAATGGTAGAAGAGATTCAACTGCGATGGCAGCGGCTTTTTTTGGGGTGTGGTGTTTTGGGGTTTTTTTTTTTTTTTTTTTTTTTTTTTTTTTTATGGATTTTAGAAAGATTTCAAAGAATCTTCAAAAATGCTGACTGTTTTGGTGATTTTTGGAAGAAAGTGCTGAGAATAGGGTGGAGAGAGGGAGGAAGGCCGAGAGAAAGGAAGAAATTCAGGGAAAAACTGGGGAGAAAATGTTTTGTGTTCAAGTTTATACACATAACCTTTTGCGACCATGAAAATTTTGTAGCAAAAAATGATTAGTCGTTGCCACCAAAACGACGCCGTTTTGGACGATTTATCAAAGAACCTTTTGGAATCACTTTTTGCGACGACATATCATCATCGCAAAAAGTCGTTGCAAATAATTTTCAGTAACCGCTAAATATTAGGCCATTTTTCGGTGAAAATTGAATTTGAATTTAACTTTTGGGCTTCTAAATTGAATTTGTAACAACATATCATTGCAAATAATTTTTAGCAACAGCCAAATATTCCACCCATTATTTTGGGCGAAAATTGAATTTGAATTTAAATTTTTGGTTACTAAATTGCTATTAGCGACGACAATTTCTCAGTGTTGTCGCTAAATAATTTTCACTAACCACCAAATATTCCACTCATTAATTGAATTCATATTTTGGAATACTAAGTTGCTATTTGCGACGACATTACCAAAGTGTTGTTGCAAATAATTAAAACTTTTTGACGACAGTGTCGTTACAATTGTTGATTATTTGGTGTCAAATGTGCACGTGTAAGTATTTTTGACGCCAATTTGTCGCAAAAAAATATGAAAATTAGGCTGTCTTTTTGCGATGACTTTTTTCAGTGAATTTCACGAACTGATATTTGTGACAACTCGCAAATGAGCATATATATATATATATATATATATATATTTTATATTTTGTGATGACAAATGTCATTGCAAATAATGTTGTCGCAAATTGACCAGATTGCAGTAGTGATTTTGTTCTTCATCACCCTCCTTCATCCCCACCTCTTTCATACTTCGACAGTGATTTGCCTGAAACTCCAAGTAAAGAAGACCGTCTTCTCTATTGCCTAGCGTGGGCTCATAAAGTGTGCAAGAATATGGAATTTCGTTCCCACTGTTTTATTCAACATTTTAAAGAATGCATACGAATCCTTACCGATGTTCCCTCCCAAGAAGATATAATCAAGTGTAAAGGTATATCTTCTACTACTTAAAGTATGCTTGTATATATTAGATATTGAGATTATTCTCATTTATGTCCCATTAATTTTAGGGTCAGTACTTTCATTTTGCTTTTTTAATTTTAAAAACTCTCACTTTATACTTCATGAGTTTTTGAATTTAACCCCACTTTATCTCTTTTAGTAAAATTTTAGTTAATTAAAACAGACAAAAAAATAAGAGAATTAGTTTTACTAACCTCAATCTAGGATTTCTGTTAAAAATAAATTGAAAAAAAGTCATATGACTGCACTTAACTCACTTTTTTTTGTATGTATTTAATTGAAATTTTAATAATGATAGAATGAGTAAAGTGAGGTTAAATTCAAAATTTAAGGAAAAAAGCTAGAGTACTTTTTGAAGTTCATGGACAAAGTGATTCCATATAGAGTATAAATGAGAGTAATATTAGATAATTTATGCAAGCAATTATGGGTAGAAAAAGTCATTTAGATTTGTTCTTAACTTCTAATTTATGTTGTGTAATGTAATCATCTCATATGCTATGTAAGACATAGGATTCTAAAAAAGAGGACAAGCTTGTCGATTCCTTACACAAATGGCTTTAGTGGCCAAAAACTTTTATAGGCATGTCGAGGGCATAGGTTACATGACATGTCACATCAACTCGCTTAGGGGAAGTGAGAGATTATTAGGATATTTTATTTTTCAACAAATGATGTTATTTCTTGTTATCAATTGTGTCCTAGTTATGTCATATGTCGGTTGTATAGAAGGAAATAAATATACTAGATTATTATTTAATAAAATTCCTTGAATTGTACATGTAAGGTAGATTACATGTGTAAAGATATGTACATGTGATGAAGTGACTTTCCATCGACATGGTCGATACATTTAAATTGAACAAATGCGGATCGTATTACAACTATTTGAATCATGTTAGATAATAGGTTTGAACTGAAAATTTTTTATTTTTATTGTTAATTAAGATAAATGTACGTGTTTGGAAGAGAGAAAAATAAATGTGGTATAAGTTTCTAAAAAGTGAAAATTTAAAGTGATTTAAAATGCAAACACATATGTAATTAGCTATTACTTCTCAACCTCCAGGTTACTTATGGTCTTTGGGATACAATTTGTACCTCTATAATGCTGACTATGAATATGCCAATTCATGACAAATATGTAATGGAATTTTTTTTTTCAATTTTAATGTCTTAAATAATGTCTAATCAACTTTATTATTCTATCTTATCTAAAAATTTAGTCTGGTTTTAAGTGACTTTTTTATAATTTAACACCTTACTTTATTCGTTAATATGACAATATAATATCTTATTATTTAAGCATCATTTAAGACATTAAAATTAACTAAGTGATCTCAATCCATAAATTAATGGATCATCTAGTGAGTAGGCTATGTACCAAACTTTAGTTGGTATAGAATAATTAGCTAACAGAAAATCATGCATAGTGCACAGAAATACAAACCAACACACAAAAGATTCTTAAACAAGCGCCAAACCAAATAGTACAAATGTTAGGGCCAGTTTGGAGTACCTAGAGATATACCCTTCGTCTCATTATGCCCTAATTTATTCTCCTAAATTATGAAAATCACTTTATTTTGGTCGTCGTGTCATACGACATCAGACATTAGTAACTGTGAAAAACACACAAACATAGATAGTACTGATACTTGTACTAGCATTATTACATGTAATGTAACATTATGAGAAGTTTTTGCCGGAGCTGTACTCCTAAGCTATACCTAGCGACGAAAGCTCCTCACCTGACGTGGCGGGTCGTCGGCGGTGTCTCGGAGTTTGATGACCGCGTAGGTGGCTGCACCGACTAAGGCCCCGAGTGTCGGAGCCACGAGGTACAACCACAGCGACTTGTAGTTCCCGGCAGCAATGGCCGGTCCAAGCGTGCGCACAGGATTCATTGAACCACCACTTGAGGGCCTGCACGTTTAATTAATTACAAATTAATTAAAAGTTGACGCAGTAATAGTTGGAATATTGATAATTAAGATGCTTATTTGATGATAGAGTAGTAATTATTTGATTAGAATCGGCACCTCTAATATTTTTCTCGATGATATTATACTGATAAAAAAGAAAGGAGATTCTAACAAATAAGATGAGTTTTGAAGACAAAACTAAAGTAGATATTGGGAAAAAAAAATTACGTCAAGAAATGAATTAGTATATTAAATATGGAAATTACTATTATAATAATTATTAATCATTTTGGTTGGATGAACTAACCCTGCTATTAGAATGTTCAGCATCACGGTAGCGCCAACTGCTATGCCAGCCAACTCTCCGACCTGTCTCCAATTAGTATGAGAAAGTCTTCAGAAATATTAATTTAAAATCAAAGTTGAAAAACACAATATTAATTTGGCATTGACAAAACGTGTATCAGTGATTATTTGAGTCAAAGCTTTAAAAATAAGCAAATTAATTGGAGAAGTTTACAGTAGCTAGGTATTGAAAAAAAAAAAAAAAATCTTACGAGATCTAACATTAAAAAACATACACTAGTAGAGATTATAACATAAAAAGCTTAGAAAAATCAAGGGTAAAAGAGTAAAATACGTAATACGTACCGCACGTGTGTCGGTGGCGACCGCAGTGACAACAAACAAGAGGTTAAAAGTGATGAGGAACTCAAGTGCAAAAGCCTGGCCAGTGCTCACAGAAGGAACCGTGACACCCCCGGACAAGAAGGGATGGAAAACTCCTTTGAGAGCGAAAGAAGCACAAATCGAACCCGACACTTGCGCCGCTATGTAAGCGGGCACTTGAACCCACGGGAAGTGACGCAGGGCCGCGAACGCAATGGTCAGCGACGGATTGAGATGTGCACCGGAGATGTGGCCCGTCGACAGAATTATTATCATCACCGCCAGCCCTGCACACGCTGCATTTCCTATCAATGTCTCTGCGTGATTGTACTTCTCGTTCACGATTGGTCCCGCCGTTGCGGCGAAAATCAAGATGAATGTTCCCACGAACTCGGCTCCAACCTGTTTGTCATTTTGGATACAAAGTTAATTTTCTATGACATTGTGTAATTTGTACTTAATCTTTGTTCCTGATTGTGTAGTTCTATTTTGTACTTGTTACAAAATTTTGTATATGTGATTTAGAGGGCAAAGTGTAAATGAACTGAAGAAATAACGAGGAAATAGATTCGTGGCGCTTTCAATGTCACCACATGACTTTTTTAATTCTATTTGTAAACTTCGCTTTCGTTGTTAAAAAAAGGAGATACATAAAAAAATAAAAATGTAGATAACATATTAAATTGTTGGTCAATCAATAGCCATTGGATGGCATTGAAAAGTGACTGGATGAAGGGGATTTTTAGTTATTTTATAATGATTTCAAGAGTTGTGTCGTTTTCCTAATTATTGAAGTGGCACTTTTGGAATTTTAGGAGAAATCAACTGTTGAAATTTGGATGCACAATTAAAGAGTTTTTTTAAACATGTTTAGCCATGGTTTTCAAAGGGCCCAGTTTCAAATTAAACACTTTTTTCTTCCTATAATTCATTGCGCGAGACCGGAGGGAAGGAAATTGATGTAAACAACTTCTAATGATTATGAGTATTGTAATATCTAATAATATAAGGACCTTTGAAAACAAAATTTAATAAAAACTCAGGAGTTAGATATTTATCAAGGTAACTTATTATAAAATATACATGGGGTTGATATTTGTAGTTAATTTCTTTTGCTGCTTCTTTTTGTCTTTTGTTTTTCTTCTTTTGTTTTCCTATTTCGCGAGTTTTTATTTCAATATCAATGTATCTCATAAATTTTTGTTTTCTACACATTTTGTGCTGGTTTTTTGGAAGTTGTTTTCTTTTTCTTTTTTAAGCATATGAGGCTCCTATTATTTTTTTTTTCTTGGAATGTTTGGATTTTGGAAGAGCTTTGCAAGAAAAATTCCGTAAAAATTCCAAATAAATAATTAACAAATTTCAAAAAAAAAAAATCCAAAATTTAATGCAACTGATTTCCTGTTATTTTTCTTGTAAAGAAAAATTTTTTTTTTCCCCAGATAAATTAGCGATTTGTCTTGCAAATAATATTAATGACCTGATGTTTGTCATGTTTTTCTTCTTCTATTTTGTTTTTGTTAGGCCATTATATTATTGTCTTCTTCCTTTATTTATATTCTTTTTTTCATGTCTCTTCATTTATGAAAGTTGGCAGCGGACACGTTCCCTACTCTATTTTTAGGCTATATATTATATGCCAAAAAAATACAATTAAAAAATATTACAAAAGCCTATCAAAATTCCAATGCCGTTTCATTTAGATTGTTTATCAGCTCTTAGCGTTGATTAATCTTGGCTTTTATCTTTCTAATTAAATATGATAATACAAAAACAAATGATTAAACATAAATACACACACAACATTGTATTAATATAGTCCAAATCTTGATCATTAATAGTAAAAAAATAAATATTAAGAAAATAAGTATAAAGAATTATAGTTGTCATCTTTTTGTTGTTAAATGAAGGTGATAATATTTTAAATACTTACTAATCTAAAAAATAAAAATTCACATATTACATAAATTATTACTCAAAAATTATTTTTAAAGTCAACATTCTTCATATATTTGACTGATTTATACAACTTTTTTTAATCTAACGACTTAAACCAAACCATACGATTACACATTGAAAAGAAAATAATGTATAGTAACCACTTATTCCGAATCAAATAATTGAATAAATAATGATAGAGAGAGAAAATAGTCTAGCATTTGACATGCAATGGCCAATAATTTGGGAGTTAGGGGAGAGAGAGAGAGAGAGAGAGAGAGAGAGAGAGAGAGAGAGAGAGAGAGAGAGAGAGAGGACAAAAGGAGGGAGTAGTAGTAGACTTATAATTTACCTTGCGGGCGAGAGACACGTCGGTAGGAGCAGGAAAATCCGTGAAGCATGTGTGGGTTTGGGCCCACGCGGGTGCGCTAACAGGCAAGCACTTGCATCTCGGCATTGACTTCCGATCATACGACAGCGAATCCACTCTCATTGAGGAGAACAGCGGCGCCGGCGTCCCCGGTGTCGCTGGCGCCGACGCCGGCGGTGTGTTTGGCTCGGTCTCTGGCATGATCACTCAAACACCACCACCACACCACTCTCCCTCCCTCTCTCTCTCTCTCTCTCTCTCTTTTTTTTTTTTTTTTTTTTTTTAAAGGATTAGGAATTGATAGATAATAATAAGGAGAGCTTTGGATTAATGGAATATAAGTTACATGATTTGGTAATTTTTATAAAGGTTGTGCTAAGGGAGGAACACTACTTTAATGTTGGCCAGGACTCTATCAATAATATCTAATTAATAGAGAAGACTCAACATTTCCTATATCTATACCTATGTAATTTTTTTTTTTTGGTTTTTTGATTGGTGAATTTTTTGGACTGAAGTTACATGATTTGGAGAGTTTTTATAATTGTGTTTCTAAGGAATAGGAGAGATGTTGGTGGCCAGGCTAATACAGAAGAAAGGTAATATTCTTAGATACTAGATAACTAGATTTTTTTTTTTAATTTTAAAAGATTTTTAGAAAGGAAAATGTTTGGGATGGGAGAGAAAAATGCAAATTTTACATGCTTGGAATGCTTTTATAAATTTAAGGCTAAGGAATTCTACAGAAAATCGACGGATCCAGGTTTCAGGAGATGAAAATTAAGGCTTATGAATAATGAAAAGCAAAAAGGTTCATCAAAAGGAGATGAGAAAATAAAAGCAAAAGAACAGAGTTGAAACTAGAAGAAGAAGAAGAAGAAGAAGAAGAAGAACTGAGGAGCTGGAGAATTGGAAATATGGCTGTAGCTAGATAAGACTGATCAGAGAATGACAACGGACGATAATAGTAAATAATATGGGGGCAGAAGGTTTATATATATATATATATACATGTGTGACTATATTATATATATAATATAATATATTATATTATATTAATAAAAGTAGATGGCTATAATGCAACATTAAAATATACATTATATGTGTTGAAAGTAAACTTTTTACGCAAAGTAAGTCATCCAATCGAACCCCGCGGATATTAAAAGATATACATATACATATATATATGTGTGTGTGTGTGTGTATATACACACACACGCGACGTTATTATGAAGGAACAATGTATCTTAGAAGTCAACGCTCTATTTACAACATTATAAGAGCTTCTCAGTTTGTGCATAGTTATGCTTAAGAGTCCCATGCCCCATCGCAGCCAAATACAATCGGCCAGGGCTTCTAAGAATCCATAATTATAAATAAACAACCCGACTTTGGAGCAAGTCGGGTTGCGAGATGTGGGGCCCACTCTCTTCTCTCGCAACTCGACTCATCCGTCTTTTCGTTACTAGCTTCTCATCCACTTGCGTAATCTTGAAAAGCCATGGTTGGCCCATATGCTTTTTTATTATTTATTTTTAAATTAAAATAGGTAACATGGGACAGTACATTTTCTTAGGACGAAAGCTTAGCCCCTTTCCACATGCTTTGTGACGCTAGGTGACTCTCATCTTCGTGTTATGATTAAAATATATCATCATAATACCTTTCAACTTTCCGCTATATAATTCCACTACCCGCTCAATCATGTGTTTGATTTATTAAATAAATTGTACTTTTCAACTTTCCAAAACAATAATTCCGGTATTATAACCACATTAATTGTTTTTTTTTTTTTTTTGTTTTTTGAAACGTCACAGTAATTTTAATATTAATTTGAATTTATAATTGCATTTAGTCTCCCGATTTCAAGGTACAACTGTTTCTTGGCCTCTTTTTGGTTGTTCTCTAGTTATGTTTATTAGCTAATTTCAATAACTTAAACTCATGACCCGAGCTTCAATAAAGTTTAAAATCCTTAACTGCAATGCATCGCCAAATTTCTATGGCAAAACTAAAATTTGACTGTTGATGTCTAAACATGCTTTTGATGTGTATGTTGGAGTTGAGTTTTTTAAGTTAGAGCTGTTTGACTTTAAAAATCTAATTAAAATTTTTATTGACTTTTTAGGAAAAATAATAAAAATGAGTTGAGTTTTTTTTTGAATTGGAGTTGTTGCTCCAATCACCCTATAAATATGGATATAACACTTAGTGTGGATGCACATGGTAATTGGACTTGTTACCTTGTTATAATGACTTGCAAAACAAAAAAGAGCTTGTCAGAATAAGGAAGACATTAGTGGGATATCTATTAATAACTCTTAAATACTTAAATTAGTAAGTGATTTTGATCGGCATACAGAGAAGCAGAGTAACAATAAGGAATTGTCCGTACCTATGAGAGTTGAAGGCTCACCATTTATAGGTGTATAATAGATTCCGGATACTAACTGGATCTAACCCAGTGGGTCGTTATAACCCGATCCTCAGTTATGGGAGACAATAGTATGGTGCCACGTGTCTCGATACCCATTAGATTGGGGATTCCATATAGTTTGGGAAACATGGGATAAATGTTGGCTAGGCGAAGGCCGGAAAGGTTTTCCTACTCAGAAAGTGAGACCCGTCCGGGACCAACATTTTTGTGATGAGCTATTGCTCGGCTCTAGGTCTATTTGGTTCACCAAGTAGACCACACCTTATTGCAAAGGAGTGTGGGTTGGTTTTTTTGGGCCCCCGGGGGGGGGGGGGGGGGGGGGGGGGTGGGTGGTGGGTTATTGTCCTCCCACTGAAACCATGCTAGAGCTTCCCCATCGAGGCTGATCACGGCAGCCTCCAGCTTATCGGGATCCGACATCTAATTTAGGGCAAAGAACCATTCAACATGAAAAATCCAGCCATTGGGATTATTGCCCTCGAAGATTGGCACCAGCCTCCGAGTTCCATACTCCGACTTCAAAGATTGGCACCAACGTGAAGGTCGAGGCTAGGCCAACGGTGCCGATCGTACCCATTAACATTGACATATAGATAAAAAGAAAAATTTTCAAATGTTGTGTTATATTTGTATTGTCAAACTTACATGTCCTATACCTATTTAATTACTATCAAATTTGACGCCATATATAACATTTTGTTAAAATTTGACATTTGTTATTTATTGGTTGATACGTTAATTATTTAACTGAAAATATATTGTCATTCTCTAGGATTTAAAAATTTAAAAATTTTCTTTTTAGGTCCAAATTTTAGCAATTATAACAAAAAGTAAATGTAGTAGCTCGAGTAGAATTATGCATTGAAGAAAATAATATAATAACTATTCTACAAAACAAAGCATAGCTAGAGTAATATATTGGACATATAATTGTATTGGTATTTGTTTCAGAAGTGGTCAAATATGGAAATTAATACAAATTTCATTCTCTCTTTCTTTTTTAATATTTTTTCTGGCCAAGAGTTTTAACTTAAAAAAAAAAAAAGATGGGATAAATTAGTAAACATGTACTGTTGAGTGTCTCCGACGTGCAAATATTGGATTTAATTTTCCTTGTTCTTCTTTCAAGACTTTATTGTTTTTTATTTTTTATTTTTTATTTTGTTAACAAAGACTCTCAAGACTTTAGTTGTCCCGGCATTATGGGATCTATTATTTTCTCCCAAATTTAAGAATAAGCTTGAGAAACAGCTACCCTATCAATATTCCTCTTTCATCCTCTTCTCCACCGTGTCCTTCGATTACTTGTATTCAAATAAACAATTTAAATGATAAATTTATTTATTTTAATGAGAGAAAATGGTTAAGATAAAAATATAAAAATAAATTTAAAACGGGATGACAAACATATTGATTTTGCTTTACTATCCAATCGTGAGATTCTCACCATATATACAAAATTTTTAACGCTGTTAGTCATTGAATTATCAATTTTGCAGCGATTTCATCTCTAAATTTTTTCTATAAAGTTAATCTATGTTTTTATTTTCGTCAATATGTGAAAACGTTCTCCTCATTTCTGCTCTTGAAAACTATTGTAAAGTACGAGTTTTGTATTTTTAATAAAATAATCTGCTTAGTTTACAATTAGCCATAAAATTTGAAATCTTAGGACAAAAAAGCATAAAAAAAAATATAATAAAATGTTTTAATTCCATAGACTTAATAAACTTAATTAGGACTTGAAGAAAGTCAGTAGCGTCAGTTTCAGCTGTCAAACTCGGCTTACTTTGTATAAGAAAATGGCGCGAACGTGCTTCTTTTCTTCTCCTTTTTTATTTTTTTTATATTTTTTTTATCCTTCTTGCCTGATACTTTTCCTCTATAATACATACATAATAAATACACACACACACACACACATATATATATATATATATATATAGAAATATACATGAACATAACCAATTGGATGAACCGCAGGTACGTTGGCAGTTGTGATGAGCATACCATTACTTAAGAAGGTAAGGCCTACGAATTAAAAATTTTATTCCATTAAAAAATAATAAAAAAAGAATTTAAAAATTTATCCTTTAGGACGTGGTTTCGAATGACTTTTTGGTAGTCGGTGCATTTTTTTGTCATGTTCAATTATGACACAAGAAAAAGAGCATTCATAATGTTTGATATATGTTTTATTATCTGTTACATAATTGCTAGCGCATAGGATATATATTAATATCTCTACCAAATTTTTGCTTAGGTGGTAACGATAAGCCGAGACACAGAGAGAGAGAGAGAGAGAGAGAGAACTTATTTAGAGAACATAACAGTTTCAGTTTTTTTAACCTTAGGTAAAGGGTAAAAAAAAAAAAAATGTAAGCAAAAGGAATGTAAAAAAACATTAATATATGTCTATTTAAGAGATTGTTTTCATAATTTGTTCATTTATTTGTTGGGCCCATTATGGGAAATTGTAGTAAATACTAATTAAATGAAGTAAATAACAATATGTTAAAATATTTGAGGTAAATAGCAAATTAATTAGGTAAATAGCTAATTTACTTTTTGTAAATTGATTATTCACATAGGTCCGCTTGGTGAATAAGCTTGAGTTAGAAATTTTAAGTTTCAATAGTAATTTTTGTTGACCTTTTAGAAAAGATAAAAAACTTTTTCAGAAAAGATAATTTTTTTTTTTTTAGAAACAGACAAAAACTGAGATGAAAATATTGATTTGAGATTGAATGCCAAACAAAACATATTAGTAAATTTTTTAGTATTTAAAAAACGTGTTATTTCCTTCATCTATTTATTGAAAACAGCTATTTACTTCTTTCTCCCTCATAAATTTTTTTAAAAATAAATTGTTTTCATAATTTGTTCATTTATTTGTTGGGCCCATTATGGGAAATTGTAGTAAATTCTAATTAAATGAAGTAAATAACAATATGTTAAAATATTTGAGGTAAATAACAAATTAATTAGGTAAATAGCTAATTTACTTTTTGTAAATTGATTATTCACATAGGTCCGTTTGGTGAATGAGTTTGAGTTGGAAATTTTAAGTTTCAATATTAATTTTTGTTGACCTTTTAGAAAAGATAAAAAAACTTTTTCAGAAAAGATAATTTTTTTTTTTTTAGAAACAGACAAAAACTGAGATGAAAATATTGATTTGAGATTGAATGCCAAACAAAACATATTAGTAAATTTTTAAGTATTTAAAAAACGTGTTATTTCCTTCATCTATTTATTGAAAACAGCTATTTACTTCTTTCTCCCTCATAAATTTTTTTAAAAATAAATTGTTTTCATAATTTGTTCATTTATTTGTTGGGCCCATTATGGGAAATTGTAGTAAATTCTAATTAAATGAAGTAAATAACAATATGTTAAAATATTTGAGGTAAATAGCAAATTATTTAGGTAAATAGCTAATTTACTTTTTGTAAATTGATTATTCACATAGGTCCGTTTGGTGAATGAGTTTGAGTTGGAAATTTTAAGTTTTAATAGTAATTTTTGTTGACCTTTTAGAAAAGATAAAAAACTTTTTCAGAAAAGACAAATTTTTTTTTTCAGAAAAAGACAAAAACTGAGATGAAAATGTTGATTTGAGATTGAATGCCAAACAAAACATATTAGTAAATTTTTAAGTATTTAAAAAACCTGTTATTTCCTTCATCTATTTATTGAAAACAGCTATTTACTTCTTTCTCCCTCATAAATTTTTTTAAAAATAAAATAAAAAAAATTCAATGGACTAAGGAGGCTGCAGTCCCTCTAGGTCCATGGTGACATCCATGGTCTAAGTGTCCATGATATTTTCGAAAATTCCACCGAAATTTCGTTTTTGAGGGGTATTGAAATATATTTTGGGATAAAATCATTTTAGTTAAAATATCAGGAAAGAAAGAAAAAAAAAAAAAGGTAAAAATATTGTTATGGAAAAAAACTCATTGCAATTTGTACAAAATATTGGGATACGAAATTGGTTAGAATATTAGGTTTTATCTTCTACTATCTTGAGTATGCTACAAATTGATGGGTTTAAATGGAATTTTTGACCGTCCTCATCCAAACATAACACCACCATCTCAGGCAAGCAATTAAGAGAAAACTCAACTTCTTATTCATAGAAATACACTGTGAAGATATCAACAAACCAATAATTATACATGGTATGTTCACAATTATATTCATCACTATTTAAATAATATGTCATCATACTAATATTACTTGAGTCAGGATAACATCTCAATCGTACATAAATCTCATAGGATTTCTTTTCGATATTGAGACACATAAGATATAAAAGCTCTTATGTAAAATTTGTATGTATATGTATCTTTTTAGAGCCAGTTTGGGACAGTAACTCTAGATGGCAAGACACCATCTAGATCCAAAAATATTAACTTTACATCGAATTTTCTCTTTTTCATTTTTAAAAAACTCAAATTTTAAAATTCCATAACTTTCTCATTTCGAATTGAAATGAGATGATTTTTATGTCAAAATATTCGTAACGATAAAACAAATAAGACAAAATCTATTTTGCATCTTTTTTCTTAACATATTTCCAATTTTGCACTATTTTTTTAATATCACATAACTTTTTCAAAAAATTTCACCCCAAACACACATTTTCAACTCAACCTAAAACACCATATCCAGATATCCCCTTAATGTTTGTGTTATCCTAAAATGTAAGAAATATGTTTTAAAGAAAGTTTTTGTAATTTTTTCCTGATATTTTCATTAATATTGATAATATCTCTAAATTTTTTGTAAAATTGAACTACTGATGTTTTCACTACACCTATATTTCGGATTTTAATATTAAAAAACAACTATTTTGAGCTTATAAAGAGTTAGATTTTGTAATATCCATTGTCATTTTGAAATTTTGTGTAATTAGATAGATTTAGAGTGTGTTTCCCTTCCTTTCTGTAAGACTGCCTGTTTGGAAATCTTTTTTACTGTAAATATAATAATTACTGAATGTTAAAATGACCAGCCTAGTAGTGATCTAAGGTAATTATTATTTTGACTAACTTCTTATTATTTCATTTAGGAATGGTTTGAATTTATAATTTCATTAAGTAAAATGATCAGTGGGACCGTGCTTGGAGATACGTTGGTGGTGAAATGAGGTATCCATTACCTCAACTTATGTTGGTCTTCTTGAGTTGGTGATAAATATTCTTGGATTGAGGGGCCAAGAAAAGACTTATAGTCATAAAATAAGCCGTTGAAGCCGGAAAGATTCCAATGAGGATCCAGTGTGACTGACATTTATTTTTACCTACAATTGAAGAAGAAGGATGTTCATGTGCTCAACAAATTCCCAATATGTATTGATGTATTGGATGAGTTAGTGGTCGAAGTGATACCACCCGAGCTAGGGGAAAGCAACCACATACTTGTGCAACCTTCTCAGGTTAGTAGACAAAGTGATGAGGGTGTACAACATGTAGCTGTTAACAACCATGTCCTTTTCCACATATGGAGGATGGACTTAAAGAACAAGATGAATTCTTGAATAATGAGTTAGGCATGGATGATGATTTCAATGTCGATGATTGTAATGATGAGTACACTTTTTTATATTCTTGCTTGTGTACTGCTATAATTTTTTCTTAGTAATTTTAAGTTCTAGGTTTTTTCGAATTACTATTTATAGGAGAATTACTATTTATAGGAGTGTTATGACTGTTTGTGATTAGTAATTTGTATATGTATGATGACTATGGTTTACTTAGTAACTATAATTAAGTAATTATTGGGTAAGATTGACATTATGTTCATTATCATTAGTAGTTATGAATATAGTATGACTTTGGTGGGTATGTGAATTCAACTTCTTTGTCATCTTCTTGTCCTTTCCTTGATTAAGCCTTTCTATATTTGATCTTCAAGCGTCTTCCCCTTCGCTTTCAACCTTTGATCTTCTGCTTTTAAAGAAACGGTGGTTTCTAACGGTTAAATGGCGGTTTTCGAAGGTTTCAAATGGTTTTAATGGAGGTTTCTCTCTCTAGCACTCTCTCCTTTCTTGGTTTCTCTCTCCTCTAGCAAATTGAGTATATTTTTAGGGCTTGTGGATCTTAAGTACTTGAAAGAGCGAAGGAGAAAGGGAAAGGGTTTTTTCGGTAATCAACACCTACTCATTATTTGCCAAACCCACTTTTAAAGGAATCTTCTGATGTGGCGATACTAGATGTAAGAATTGAAAAAAGTAATGCTAAAGTTAAAATTACTTTTTTCAAAGGTGTTATTTTTGAAATTTACCCATATTTTTATCCTTGGTGACATTGTTGATCTCTAATAGTAACAATATTGACTGTGCTTTCTGACCAATATAACGTCCACACTAAAAGGGGATGATCATTACTAATGCTTTCTGTGTATTCATTTCTTGAGGAATTTTTTATTCATTTTTTATGCTTTTAAATAATGTTTGAAACATCTAATAATATTCTAATACATTGTTATAAATAGGTTACTTTTTTTTTTCACATATTTTCTTAGTTTATATTGTTTTTATTTATGTCGACTTTATTGAATTTAAAGTCTGATTCCGTCACTACTAACCTCTTGCATTAATGATAACACTACATGCTCTTCTTGTTTGCGCTTTTCTCCTCTTGCATTTACTCAACCGAGATGGAAAGAAAGAAATACAGAAGTTTTATAGATTTATTTGTCTTATGAAGTTTTTGTTTATAGACCTTGCGAAACAGTGGGTTTTCCATCAAAATCACTTAAGAAATTACCACCTTTGAAATATCATTAGTGGTTGCTTGCCTAATCTTGTACTCTGATCAGGTGATCATGCCCGGCCGGCATTCATTCGTAATGTCAAAGGTTGTCGATCTGCAATTAAGGTATGTCATCGGCCAAGTTGCACCTGACTGTTTGAGGTAAGGGAGTTGAAAAGTGTAATAGGGTGTGTTTGTCGTATCCACAACGATGGGATCGGCCTTTTATTTTAAGTTTCAATAGAACGTATGCTAAAGTAATTTTTAAAATGAATAAAATGACATAAAAAAGTTGTACTATCTTGTTTTTCAAGAACTGCTTAATACATATAGGAATAAAAAAGAAAAAATATGAGGGATTTTCACTTGGAGATCTATTTTAATTAAGTGATTTAAAACAGATATAAAGATTTCACCCGAGATCTATGGGAGCCAAAACAATAATCAACTACATTAAAATGGCTGTCATGTATTTATCTTTATATATTTGTAATTATTTCATAATTAAAAGGATATAATTGGCATTTTCGACCTCTTTAGAAACTTCAAGTCAAAACGGCTTACTTGCATCTTTGCCATCAAGTCAAAGCGCTCTCTATAACTCTTTCACATTGGGAAATCCCTAACATCAAACTACCCTTAACCATCATACTTATTGCGAACCATTATAAATTATTGTCTTCTGTATTTTTCTCTACTTACGAGTGCTTATGCTTGGTAACGTTACAACAGCATAATTGCTTGGTGAGCATTTTTACCATCAATAATATTGTAACAAAAAATTTCAACTTGACGGGATATTTCAAAGGTTAAGAGGAACATATAAATTGAACAACGAAAAGCTACAAATTTTGTTATTATCATAGTGAATACTTGCCACATTAATGGAGATAATTAGGCTATACATCATCTTTCTAATCATTGCATCGATTTTGTTACCTTTGATAATCTCTTGTGACAATTAGTGCATTTTCTTAGATGCCTATAGTTGTGCCGCCAAATATACCCGAAACATTTTTTCTTATTATCATCTCTCTTCCCTCTTCTCACCACCCTTGTCCGAACGATGTTGCATAGGGCCTCATACGGCCAAATCTCTTCACAGGCAATGCTGGGATCTGCAACTCTGCACCGGGAGCATGCGCGATGAGTGCTGCCGATGCACCATGAGGAGATTTCATTGTTGCAGTGAGATTGGCAGCCCTTGATACTTCATTGCGGCGGCATGATCTTTGTTGCTTCCAATGGTGCTCCGCCCTTATTGCCTCTTTTGTTTTGTTGTCTTTGTGAATTCTTTCGGTATTTCAGTGAGAAATCCCAATAACGCAGTAGGCTACCAGCGGTAGCCAAATTTCCTGTATCATGGTATGATAGCATAAAGTTCTAGTACCATAGCAGACTACCTTTAGTATCGCGGTAGGATATAGCTGCTCTGAGCTATGACCAGTATCCTGACGTGATACTGTAAGGACAACTTCTTGTACTCCAATTGTATTAGACCAAGAATGACATAAACTTAATACCTCCTTATATTTATACCCACCATAACATTAACGTTGATTATTTTGTCATTTCATTATACTAAAATTATCAATTTTTATATTAGAATGAGCAAAATTATAAGCATATAGTCAAAACAAGGCTCTCCACCTAATTTTCTCTTGTGTGTGTGTATAAACAATCTCCGATGCATCTGTGTGTGCTAATGCTATATTTGTTACAAAATAGTATGAAAAATAATATTATCTTACTTTATGCTACAAGAAATTATGTTATTTCTAATGCCATTTCTACTTTTTATCATTATTATATTGTGCTCCGGAAGTTGTAAAAGTGCACTTTTAGTATTTAAATAAATAAAATTTAAATATTGTAATAATTATATGAGACAACAACTAATAAGAATTAAATATGAAATTTGGCATTGGTTATGCCTTGTGATAAATTTGCTATAAAGTTTAGCAAATAGCAAATTTAGTATCAAAGATAATACTACATTTAGAGAGCACGTTTTTCATCAAAATGCCAAATTTATCATTAACACACTAATTTAGTATTGCATTGAAGATGTTCTTAGTTGGCATTTTCTACCAGCATTTTTTTAAAACCAAAGTCAATACAAAGGCTATGGTTATGGCCTTTACATAATCCCCAACATTTTTCATAGGACTCAAAACGTACGAGCTTTGCAATTAATTAAAAAAAAAAAAAAACCTTTCCATCCTGATTTCACAAATCATAATCTATTGATTTCGTGTTTATACATATATAACTGAAATATCTATATAAACATTTAACAAAAGAAATTAACAATTGTATACCAGATATCATATAGGGGATGTGTATAATTTTTTAATTTAATTTACTTTTGGGATAGTTGGGGAGGAATAGAAATATTGTTTTCTAACGTTTTCAAAATTTGAGAAACAGAAGGCCTGAGAGTGGGCGGCTGGCGAAGACACTGAACCGATAAGGAAAGCAAGGCCTTTGCTTCTTCCCCGTCAAATTCTCCAGCAAGCCGTGCATCAACGAGCTCCACCACGTTAACATCGTCTCCGCCGAGCATCGGCCCCACTCGGGACGCCAATGTCCGGCCGCTCTCGGAGCAGAAGGCCTGCATCCCCGTGATAAGCTCCATCAAGAGGACTCCGAAGCTGTAGACATCATTCTTCTTGGAAGGCAGTCCTGTTCTCATATAGTGAGGGTCCGTGTAACCCGGAGACCCCATCATCAATCCCCTGTTCGGCGTCAGCCTCAGCGCCACCGCCGACGAAAACCCCATATTCGCAGAGCCGAAGTCGCAGAGCCTGCAATTCAGGTCCCGATCCAGCAGCACGTTTGAGGCCTTGATGTCGCCGTGGACTATCGGCAAGCCGCCGCATTTCTCGTGCAGGTATTCCATGGCCTCAGCTACTTGGAAGGCAATAGCAATTCGGGTTTTCCATGGAAGAACATAATTAGTACTAATCTGATCCACTCCGCCGTGTAGCTTCTCTTCCAAGCTACCGTTTGATAAATACTCAAGCACTAACGCCCGCTGATCGTCCAGATCATCGCAATAGCCGATTAGGCCGACGATGTTGCGGTGGTGAAGCTGGCGCAGGACGTCCAATTCTTGGTTAAAAAGCCGGCTGCCGTTGATGATCTTTATAGCGGCAAGGCCCGAACCATGATCCTGATCAGCCAAGTAGACAGTGCTGAATCCCCCGAATCCAATCACTCTGGAGCTACAAAAATTCTTAGTGAACCTCTCAATCTCTTCCCAACTGAATTTCCTAACAACGGAGGAACAAGTAGAGTGATCCGACCCGTCTTCCGCCGCCGCAATAGAACGATATTCCGGTTCCGGCAGAACCTGACTCTTATTCGGCGCAGGGGCATAATCATGAACTGATATTTGTAGCTGTTTATGTTGCTTTCTGAGAGATGAATTTGATGTTCCAAAGCAGTTGAGGAAGGCCTTCATCGTCACAATCAGAACTTTAATGAAGGAGAGAGTGTTTATGGAGACGATGCACAAGTATGGAAAACCTCTATATATATATATATATATATAT
This sequence comes from Ficus hispida, assembly GCA_025413025.1. NCBI lineage: Eukaryota > Viridiplantae > Streptophyta > Magnoliopsida > Rosales > Moraceae > Ficus > Ficus hispida. The sequence goes on from CM046372.1 coordinate 26,688,106, forward strand.
ATCATCAGGGGTTGGTGTTTGGCTATTTGGTACTCACCAAAAGCGAAGCATGTTCGAAGGTGAGAAATACATGTAATTTTATGTAATTAATGAACGACTATAATATTGGACCTAAAAAGACCACCAGCAGACAAATTAGCACCCGTGGGGGCCTTTTAGTGGCTCCACTCCTATGTAATACCACTAAATGCCGTGGCTTAACGGTAAAACATTATTGTAATATGTTTATGATTAAATGTGTGAGTGTTGAAAGATTTTAAACGTAAATGCTTGTTTTTTATCAACCTAATACTCAATATAAAATGTATAAGACCACGGCCCGCGTATTTCCAGACTTTTTCTTACTAAAACAAGGGGTGAATTAAAAAAAAAAAAAACAGGGGTCCTAATAGTTTGACCGGAATCATTTTTTATAATTACAAATATGTAAAGCATTTATGTTATCTATACATACATATATATATATATATATATATATAATCAAGTACTGTTCCACACCAACCCCGTATATGATTGTAGTGGGATATGATTGTCGCTTACAGGCTTTAGGGGGAGTCATACCGTGTTGGGGAATTTTGGAGTAGAGAAATAAGGGAATGCATCTTATTGCGGTGCTTCACATATATTTTGTATTTCATTAATTATTATTGTTGGATATGTCTGTCAGGTTGTGCCTCCAATCTCCAATATGGTACTCCATTCTCAAACCCACACAAAAATCTTAATAGTAAATTTACATCTAATTTCATGAAAAAATAAATAGTTAGAATTCCCCATATATTAGTTCAAAAGAAAGAAAGGAAAAAAAAAAAAAAAAAAGGCGCAAGCTCGGCTGCTGGTATTGTATCTTTTCAAGTTAAATATAAAAAACTAATCAAGTACATTTAAATAGATAAAAACACTAATTTAATAGTTTTTAATCATGCATATATGCTAGCCTATGTTGCATGTGTTTCAGACATAAGATGAACCCGACTCGATCAATGTGGATTAGTTTAAACCGAAACTGTGATATAGGTACGACTTCTTTGTCATATATCTCTTTTATTGCCAAATCTTTAGTCAGACGTACATCATAAATTAATATTGATTTCTCTTACTACCTAAACAAAATGTAACGTCGTTTCTCTGCGAATTATTTGTTGGATGTCCACCTCATTAGCGAGAAATTTTTACGTTACGTTTCAAAAATTATTACAATAAAAGTCATGTTTCCACACACATGTGAGACACGTCGTGAGAGAAGATCGAAAGGCGAAATCTTGTTAGTTTTGAATCAAGTTCCACATAATGAAGACTTGCAATGAGCTATTTGCTTTATGACTCTTGATTTTTAATTTTATCTGTTTAAGAGTATGTTCGATACTTTGTATATTAGTATTCCGCATTGTATTATTTAAATAACTCAATATTTTACAACATTTATATATTGTATGATTTAATTAAAAAAAATCAAAAATTAATACGATACGAACTATAATATAAAATATGATACAAAAAACCTATATATTAGGTCGTTATGTATAAATTAACCTAAACGATTGTATTAAAAATCATATAAAATATTTCAAATATAACAATTTTGATACCAATGTCAGAATTTGGGAACATAACCAAATCGAAATCCGGGTCAGAATTCGTGATCGAGATTGGGGTAGGGTTTTTGAACCCAAGTTAGAGTCAGGTTTCGAGAAGGGATTTGGGTCAAGTTTTGAGACAGGTATTGGGGTCAGGTTTCAAAATGGGGGCAGGAGTCGGGTTTCAAGATGAGAGTTGGATCGGATTTTTGTATCAAGGTCGGGTATGTTTTCGGGATGAGGGGTCAAGGTTGGGGTCGGGCTTCGGTGTAGGCTGGGTGAAAATCAAGTTTCAACACTGGGGTCGGGGTAGGTAGGGTTTCAAAACATTAAATAGATTGTTTGTGTGGGTTTTGAGAATGGAGTACCATATTGGAGTTGGAGCCACAATCTGCAGCAAATATCCAAGATTAGTAATGAAATACAAATATGAAGCTTCCCTTTTCTAATTCACCGCAATGAGATGCATTCCCTTTCTCCACTCAAAATTCCCCAACACGGTTTGACTCCATAAACCTATAAGCGACAATTGAATCACAGCGCAATAAAAAATTGGTTTGGTTTCCAACAAGACTCGATTATAGATACATGCATTACATACTAAGCAGAAAAAAAAAAGTCCGTAAAATATATGAGTTGTGGTCCTACACACTCCAACATACGTACTTTTGATAATTATAATAGTTCTTTATTCTTAGGTCATCATATTCGACTAATAATTTTGAATACTATTTTTTTTAAATGAATACAAACGTAATTTATTATTTTCAAAAAAAAAAAAAAAGTATCTTAAGTATTATAAAAGACTAATAATTTTAATAGCTTTAATAATGTATTCTAGCATGTGTTGCCCCGACACTAATTTAGATTAGTTTTACCCGATATTGTGATGGGTACGGCATCTATGTCCTAAATCTCTTTTATTAATGCCAAATCTCTTTGGTTGTCCGCCTCCTTAGTGAGGAGAAGTTTGTACTCCAAGTACCAACACTTGTATTGACTTTTTACCACGTTTAGAAGTAATTGCAATAAAAGTCATCTTTCCACACTTCAAAGAAAAAGTGGGTTTGTGAGTAAGAGAAGATCATGCGGTGAAATCTTGTCAGTTTTGAATTAAATTTCACATATTGAAGACTTGCATTGAGCTCTTCATCGAGGGAACATATAGGAACATATATAGGAACGTCGGGTGGGTTAAATAGGCTTTTGAGATTTTTAACCCATTTAACTAAGTTTGGGTCGCTTGAAAAAGTTTTAATCCACCTAGTTAACTTAACGTTTATAAACAACTCATCCAATTAAAGTTGGGTTGGATTGGATTGGATGGGCTAATTGGATTGAACATATAATAAAAAATAAAACAAATAAAAAAATTTTAAATAAGAAATGTACGGGAAAAATAACAAATTTATAATAAATTTTTTGTATCAAGTTGACGAGATCAAATCTAGTTCAATTTTTTAAAAAATTATAATAAAGCAAATATAAAAAATAGAACATCAACAATTCAAGTTAAAAATTAATTGATTTATAATTAACATATATTTTGAAAACATTAAAAAACTTAATTGGATGGGTTGGGTTTCTGTTGGGTTGCTAAATTTGAACCCAAACTCAATAAATACTCGGGTTGGTTGGATTAGGTTAAGTTTAAGATCGGGTTGGGTTAATCAGGTTGGATTTGGGTGGGTTTTGGTGTGTCAATCCGATTGCGGTTTTTTGTTCACCCCTATATAGTAAATAACATATTTATGAAAGCTAAAATTAGTAAGTACTCGTAACCGCTAGCGGTGTCGTCATGGAGACAATCTGATAGTGGTGAGCAAAGCCGGTTCGAACCCAGGGACGACATGAACTGAAATCACATGGAGGGACTGGATGCGATGCTTGAGAATGGTGCAGCTTGGTATTGGAAACTAGGTCCGTCTCTAAACGATGATGCGACGAGGGTAAGGCCAAATTTAAAGAAATTAAACCCTAGATCTAGGTTGGCCGCCGTCGCCGGAGGACGTCGCCAAAGGAGAAGAGGAATGTGATGAAGAAGCCAAGGGAGCCGGGGAGGATGCCGTGTGGTTGGAGAAAACAAGTAGTTTAACGGCATCATCAATCTCCACAATTGTGGGCCGCAAGCTCTCACAATCAGGACACCGTCGTGACAGTGATGCGATGGCAATCGATGGTGATGTTTGGCCAGACTGCGGGGCCAACATCGTGACGGCGGCGACGGAACTTGTTCGAAGAGAGAGAGAGAGGAAGAGAGAGACGAGGGTAATTTTGGAATTTCAACGGGGTTGTAAATAAGTATTTACTGCATCTACTATTTACCATAACATAAAAATTGTTATTGTAAATTTTTTTTTTTAATTCTATAGCTAATTTGTTCTATTTTCCTCCTCCCTTTTTTTTTTCCCCTATGTTGGGATATCTTGTACGTTATTAGTTAAAATTATTGTATTTTTAGATGTTTTATGTCCCTCCTGTTATATTTATAGAGAGAACTTTGTAAACTTGTTATTGATAATACAATGGAACTTGAAATAGGACTATGATTCCATTGTTTTTCCCTCCACATTAGTCCGAGAGTTTTTCACATAAAAATTTGTAATTATTTACTTTTATTGCTGTCTTATTTGGTTGATATATAACGTTATTGACTTTGTTGGAATATGTTGGATAATAATATTTTGTCACCCAATGAGAGAAAATACTCTGTTGTCTGTCGTTATATTATTATTATTATTTTCAACAATGAAGTCAAAACTGCAGTCTACTAGAGTACTAAATTACAAGTATGGTTTCAAGTAAATGCTTCTAGAAAATGAGTTACAAGTGTGGTTAATATACACGCAGTGTGGCCTTATTGAAGTGATCCATTGAGATTCAGTCTTAAGTCACTTCGATTATTCTCTATGGAAAATATATATATATATATATATATATATATATATATTCACACTCGTTAAAGATGGTTTCCGAAACTAAATGGAGAAGTCATGGGAAAGAAAAAAGGGTAAATATTTTTGGAAAGGTTGTGTTTCAATAAAACTTGAAGCTCATATTGTCGTTTAAAAGTATTGCTTAAAGTTTGTATACGGAATTTAGTCGTGAAGGAATGTTTTTAAAGGATTTTGAAAATTAAGCATGTGTTTTGGTGGAGCAACTCAAATAAAAAAAAAACTCAACTTAATTTTTATCTTCTTTTGAAAAGTGACTAATTAGTTTCACTATTCATCATTTTCAATTATAACTTCAAACTAAAACTTTAAAAGTTTATGACTTTGTATATATAATTTCAAATGAGATAATTATCATTTTTTATTGTATAGCATTTCAATACCAACAAATTAAGCTTCATATTGATTTTTTTCTTAATACATTTCAAGTTTTTATATTTTTTAACTATAATAAGCCAAGTACACACCAAACACATAATTCAACTCTAACTTAACTCAAATTAAATTTTTTTTTCAACTCCAATTGTTTCCACAAAGACATATTTTAATTGAACCAAACCCTATAATGTCGTGTTGAGATCGTGTCATGATGTTATCATATCTGACTTAAATTGTTAGCACTAATATGAATGGATAGAATTTGGCCTTGAAAGATTTTCTAGATATTGGTGTATGTTCATTTTATTTGGCTCTGTTCTAATTTTGCTTTTTTATATTTTCTTTTTTGATTTAGTCAAGCAAAGTTACATAATTTTTGTTATTTAGCAAGGTGATGATCATTTGGCCATAATTAGACTATGTATATTCTAGTATCCTAAAAATTTTTGTAGTTAAAAATTAGCAATAAAGATTATTTGGGAAAAAGAAAATCCCAAATAGTTGTGTCTTTTTGAAAATATAAATATTAACGTATCTTATATCAAATATAATGTATTCTTTTACGTAATTAAATATCCATAACTACTTGGCCGCTTTAAGTTCACGAACAATTTATTTCTTCACAATTACACATAAAATTTGCACAGTAAACGAATTTATTTTTGCATGATTAATGAACTTAGTTGTTATAGATTTTCTTTGTCAACCACTAGAGATCTACGATACAAACACAAAAATCAACCAAAGAGAATAAATAAAAAGCCAAAAAAAAAAAATGACAAGAGTCCTTTTACATGAATAAATATTATACAGCAGTTCTAGCAGAAATTTAATTCCTTACTTACTGACTCTATAATATGTCATAGAACTCAATTCACAGTTCAATATAAATATATATATATATATATATATATATAGTGCAATAGACATGAAATATATCCTGTTTTTTTGTTTTTTAATAATTTTACAACTAACACTAAACAAGAGTATAATTCTTGTTCTTATCATTGCAATTATAGTGAAACTGTATCAACAGCTGTTTACTTTTCTGTAGCTGAATACAACAAATTGTGTGAAAAATTTACACTCCTATACAGGGTATCACAGTAGACATACTGAACAAACAAATTCTACTTTACTTTTGGAGTGGAATCGAATTTATTTGAAAAATCATAGATTTTAAAAGAAATATTGTCTTTAAACGTTTGCAAGATTTGAGAAGCAGAGGGACTGAGACTCTATCATATTCCGGCTCCGGCAGAACGTTACTCTTGTTAGGCTCATGATCATGATCGTGAAGTGATCTTTGTACTTGTTTACGTTGCTTTGTACGAGAGGAATTTGATGTTCCAAAGCACTTGAGGAACCTTCATTTTTATAATCAGCGATTTAAATGCAGTAGCCTACTAGTATACGGATGAGATAAGGTAGATGGAGAGTGTATTATTGGAGACGATAATACATCGATACACACGTACGGAAAACCTATTAATATATATACCATCGCCGTTGGTATTTGGCTGTTTGGTGATGACCGCGGCGAAGCATATAGGAAGGTGTGAAATGTATAATTTATATAAGCACCACTAGTTTGGTATGGCAATAATCTTTTTTGTTTTCTCTTTAAAATTGTGCTGAGTTTCGATATTTTCTAATCTCATTTTAAACAGGATTATATGGTGAGATAAATGAAAATTAAATCCATTCTATCATAATTGTGTTAGATCATTCTATTTTCTCGAGTTATCTAGAGGTTTTTAGGAGTGACAAGAAAAGACAGGAATATGACAGTACTGTATACACCAACAAATCCACCAACAGACAAATTAACCCGTGCGGTGCTTTTTAGTAGACTTTTTTTTTTTTTTTTTTTTTTTTTTCATGTGGGTTTTGAGAATGGAGTACCATATTGGAGTTAGAGGCACAATCTGACAGCAATATCCATGAGTAATAATGTAACACAAATATGAAACTCTCCCAAAAAGAAAATCGAAACAAAACAAAACAAAACAAATATGAAGCTTCCCTGTTCCACGCCACCGCAATGAGATGCATTCCCTTATTTCTCCAAAACAAAATTCTCCGACACGGTTTGACACCCCCTAAAGGCTAAAACCGACAATTAAATCAAAGTAGTGTAATAAAAAGATGGTTGGTTACCAAAAATATTTTATTATAGATTCATGCTTTACATACTAACAATTGCAAACAATGATTCCAGTCAAACCATTGGACCATTGTTGCTTTTTTAGTGCACCTATTCTGTTTTTTTTTTTTTTTTTTAAGACGGAAAAAGTCCAGAAACACGGGACGTTACAAATATATTCTTAAATAGTAGTTTTTTTAAGGAATAATTAATTACCTTTATTCTTTTTTAATTACAAAGAAAAAGAACTAATTAAGTACCTTTAAGGATTATGAAACCCTATTTTATAGCTTTTAATCATGTTGCATGCATAAGATGAGAAATTGGATTAGTACTTTTACCGGAAACTGTGATAGGTACGACATCTTTGTCATAAATCTCTTTTATTAATGTCAAATCTTTAGTGTGCATCGTAAATTAACATTGATCATCTCTTACTACCTACACAAAATATATATCTATACCGTTGTTTGTCTGCAAATTATTTGTTGGATGTCCTCATTAGTGAGGTGATAATTAGACTGTATTCCAAGTACCGATACTTGAATTGACTTTTACCACTCTTTCTTTTAAACTAGTGGTGAGCACGTGCATGCCTCATGCACAATTGACCCAAAAAAAAAAAAAAAAGGAAGTAAATCAAATGGAAAGTTATTTGTGAGATATTATGAGAAAATAGGAGTTCAATGTATTATATAGACAAAAAATTTTAGATAGGGATGCATTTGAGAAAAAAAAGTTTCAATTGAGGCTAAAAATTGAAAAAAGAAAAAGGGGGGAAAAAAAAGAAAGAAAGAAAGAAGAAGATGCCTCAGGTCAAGTGAAGAATGCATTGCAAAAAAAAAAAAAGGCACTTTGGTTCTTTTAATTAGTATAGTAAGATAAAGATAAAAAATAATTGCAATAAAAGGCATTTTTCTACAATTAAAAGAAAAGTTTGGGAGTAAGAGAAGAAGATCATGTGGTGCAATCTTGTCAATTTTGAATTATATTTCACTTAATGAAACTTCAATGAGCTCTTTGTTGACAGAACATATAGTAAATAACATATTTATGGAAGCTAAAATAAGTAAATATTCGTAACTGTTGGGTATTGTCGTTAGAGACGATCTAATAGCGATGAACAAAGCCAGTTCGAACCGAGCAACGACATTAATTGAAATTGCATGGAGGACTTAAATGTGATGCTGGAGAACAGCGAGGCCCAGCTACTAACATCTGTATTCGTCAGTAGACGACAATGCGATGATGGCAAGGTATTGTGACGGATAACACAACACCAATGAGGGGCAACGCGAAGGAAGGCATGATGATGACGAGGCACCACCAAGGATACACTACTACAAAAGATGGATTACACGATGATTTTGAAAAACCGTCGTGTAAATAGAGGTTTACACGATGGTTTGTTGGAACCATCGTGTAAAACTCTAGTTCACATGACGGTACCTCAGAACCGTCGTGTAAACCCGTGTAAACCAGGGGGTTTACACGACAGCTCCATGGGGCCGTCGTGTAAACCAAGCGGTTTACACGACTGTCCCATTGGACCGTCGTGTAAACAAGGCAGTTTACACGACGGTCCCATGGGCCGTCGTATAAACCAGGCGGTTTACACGATGGCCCCATAGGGCCGTCGTGTAAACCCGTGTAAACCAAGGGGTTTACACGACGGTCCCTGGGACCGTCGTGTAATCTTCCTCATGGGATTAAACGACGGTAATTGATACACCGTTGTGTAAAAATAATATTACATGACGGTGTTTTTCCGAACCGTCGTGTAAATGTCAAAAAAATTTGAAAAATTTCAAATTTCATTTTCTGAAATCTGCGTAAAAACCAATTACTTAAATGCATTTTCCTCTTCATATATTCGCTAGAATTTCTTCATTTCTCTTCACACTCTCTACATTTCTCAAGTACCCACATATTTCACTAACCCGCCGACACCTCTCTTTTAAAATCCGGTTAAGCCGTCGTTGCCGCCGCCACCTCCCTCTTGGTGTGGCCGTGCCTATTCTTCTTCAAAGAAAAGCAAGGTGACTTCATATATAAACAAAAACACATTTACTCTTTGTATTGTTGTTTGTCACTAAAGATCTATTTTTGAATATTAGTATTTTTGTTTTTAATGTTGCTCTTTGTAGATGAATGATTTGTGAATCGTTTTGACATTTTACACACATTTATGAATATGATTTTTTTTCCGCCCACAACATGCTCGATAAAATGCCAAAATGAGTTTTTCTTTTTGAAAAACATAATAGAGTTTGATAAATATTCATAGCATAACTATAGCAAGATTACATGAAGTCCTCTAGCATGAAAATACATAAAGAATGCATCAAAACGCCCTATGCCATAGAGACATTGGGTTTTGGGAGTCATTGACCCATAGGAGAACATCGTCCTTTATTTTGATCATCTTCGAGAGAAGAAACAAGACGATTTTACTGAGCTAATGAACATGTAAGTCAATTTTAATATGTTAATTTTTTTTAATCTTAATTATATGCATCTTAATTAATTAGTGTGAATTTTACCAATTTGCTAAGGCCTTATCGGATTGGAAGATTATGGCCGGAGAAGGGATTAGAAGGAGACAAGACTGTAAAGCCAAAATCTTGAACCGTCCAGGTCCTCTCCAAGAGGGAAGTGTTGAATGTGGTTATTTTATTTTAGGTTTTATGAGGGACATAGTGTTGAATGGAATTGACGTGCTTGAAAGTAAAGAATTTTTTACTTCTCAGGATTTGGATATGATTAGGGGAGAATGGGCTAGCCATGTAATGTAATTCATTAATTATGATATGTAAACTTATAATGTAATAATTGGTATGTATTTTTTACTTTGATCAATGAAGTTATTATCTTGGATCGTGTATTGGATAACATACAGGTTAGGCCACCCGTGGGAAATCACCAACAAACCCCTTTTTTTTTTCATACCACATTACACGACGGTTCTCTACAAACCGTCATGTAATGTACCATATTACAATATTACATGACGGTTTTTAAAAAACCGTCATTTAATGTGTCACATTACACGACGGTTCTAGTTAGAACCGTTGTGTAATGTGACACATTACACGACGGTTCTAGGTCGAATCGTTGTGTAATGTGTCACACGTGCTATGAATCCAAGTGACCGGTAATACTTCCCGAAATCTAGTTCACACCTTCTCAATCCTGATGTATCTCGTTGAGAATTCGATCCACATTCGTTATTCAAAACTATAAAAATAGGAATCGGTTAATCTTCTATGAAAAATATCACTCGGCTTAACCTTCCTCATAGTTTTGATTCAATCAAAATTTCTCTATTTTTCTCACACCCAAGAAGGACAAATTTTCTCAAGCCCAAAAAACCTAAGTTTTTGGCATTTTCTCTCTCTCCCAAAACTGTCCAACTTTTTAAGAGTATAATGATGGTTAGCTTTTTTTCAAGAACCCCTAGCCTTTATATAATATTCTAATTCTTTTTCAAAAATGTCGTGTAATGTGTCACATTACACGACGGTTATAGGTCGGACTGTCGCGTAATATCTCCACATTACTTGTTAACATGATGGTGTATCATGTTTCGACGACGGTTTTAACCGTCGTTTAATATTGAGATACCACGACGGTAATATAACCGTCGTGTTATCTACCACGACACTAGATTACACGACGGTTGGGTAACCGTCGTGTAAACTTTATACGACGGTAAAAAATCATTGTGTAATCCATAATTTTTACTAGTGATAGTACACAAATCAACCAGATTTGTCATTGGGATAACGTTAGGTGTTAGGATATAAAAATTTGTATATTGTTTAACTAAGTTTCGTATTGTGTTCATATCATTTTATCGTGTTGTGACATAAATTATTAGTCCTAATATAAATGGACAGAATTTGATCTCAAAAGATTTTCTAGATATTGGTGGTGTGTTCATTGTATTTGACTTCTATTTATTTATTTATTTATTTTTGCTAAAGTTTTAAAATTTTAGTTTATCAAACTAATATAATTTTTGTCATTTATCAAGGTCATGATCATTTGGTATTTTAATACTAATATCCTAAATTTTCTTGAAGTTAAAAACAACCAATAAAGATTTTTTGGAAAAAGAAAATCCCAAATAGTTTTGTCTTTTTGGAAAAAAATAATAAAGTAACACATCACACGAGACTTGGCACATTTATGATTTATAAATGAAATATTTTTCGTAATTAAATAACAATAACAACAATAGCCACGTTAAGTTCGCGAACAACATATTTCCAGCTCACAATTATACATAATTATACATAATTGTATAATTAAGGCCACATTAAGTTCACGAAATTATTTTTGCATAATTAATGAACTTATTAGTTATAATAGATTTTCTTTGTCAACCACTAGAGATCTAATTTACAAACACAAAAATCAACCAAAGAGAGTAAATAGGAAGGAGAAAAATAAAAAAGAGAGACTAAATCCTTTTACATTAATAAATATTATATAGTAATTCTAACAATAATTTCATCATGACTCTACCATAAGTTGTGGTTTGAATATCAGTTCAATATATGCATATGTGTTGGTCTTTTATCCAATATCGGATGATATTTGGTAATATGAATTTTAGTTATTATAAATGTGAATTCATATATAAGAAAATGTAAAATAAAGGAATTCACATTCACTTTAACAACATTCACTTCTACATGAATTCACATTCCTAATTATTAAAATTCACATTTATATTAATTAAAATTCATATTGCCGGATATTATATGGTACCGAAAATAAGACTTTTCCCTCTGACCCTATTCTTGATCCAACGTGGAGGTAGGATATGTTCATTATACCCTTCATGACTCGTTTAGGATTCCATCCACAAACATAAAATTTATGGCTGACTGATATTGTTCGTTATCATTTAGCTATTGCATTTATTTTTCTTATGCCATATGTATAGAACTAATTTCTGGATTGGGCACAATATAAAAATCTTTTAGAAGCACATATTCTGCAGGGGAGACGATTGGGGCGTGGGCGGTGTATAAAATTTTAGTACAATAGACATGAAACATACACTTTTTTTTTTTTTTTTTAATTAATAACCACCAATAAACAAGAGTACAATTTTTGTTCTGAACATTGTAATTATAATATCAACAGCTGTTTACTTTCTGTAGCTGAATACAACAAATTTTGTGAATAATTTACAATCCTATACAAGGAATCATCACGGTATAGATATTGATCAAACATAATCTACTTTTCTTTTGGAGTGGAACCGAATTTTTTTGAGAAATCATAGATTTGAGAAGAAATAACGTCTTTAAACGTTTGCAAGATTTGAGAAGCAGAGGGCCTGAGAGTGGGCGGATGGCGAAGGCAATCGGCCGATAAGGAAAGCAGAGCCCTTGCTTCCACGGCGTCGAATTCTCGGGCAAGCCGTGGATCAACAAGCTCTGCCACGTCCACGTCGTCTCCGTCGAGCATCGGCTCTACCCAAGACGCCAACGGCCGGTTGCTCTTGGAGCAGAAGGCCCGCATCCCGGTCACAAGCTCCAGCAAGAGGACTCCGAAGCTGTAGACATCATTCTTCTTCGAAGGCAGTCCCGTTCTCATATAGTGAGGGTCCGTGTAACCCGGAGACCCCATCATCAATCCCCTGTTTGGCGTCAGCCTCGGCGCCACCGCCGACGAAAACCCCAAATTCGCAGAGCCGAAGTCGCAGAGCCTGCAATTCAGGTCCTGATCCAGCAGCACGTTTGAGGCCTTGATGTCGCCGTGGACTATCGGCAAGCCCCCGCATTTCTCGTGCAGGTAATCCAAGGCCTCGGCTACTTGGAAGGCAATAGCAATTCGGTTTTTCCATGGAAGAACATAATTAGTACTAATCTGATCTACTCCGCCATGGAGCTTCTCTTCCAAGCTACCGTTGGATATGTACTCGAGCACTAACGCCCCCTGATCGTCCCGGTCATCGCAATAGCCGATTAGGCCGACGATGTTCCGGTGGTGAAGCTGGCGCAGAATGTCCAATTCTTGGTTAAAAAGCCGGCTGCCGTTGATGATCTTAATCGCGGCAAGGCCCGAACCGTGGTCCTGATCAGCCAAGTAGATGGTGCTGAATCCGCCGTATCCAATCACTCTGGAGCTACAAAAATTCTTCGTTAACCTCTTTATCTCTTCCCCACTGAATTTCCCGACAACAGATGAGCAAGTAGAGTGATCCAACCCATCTTCCGCCGCTGCCGTAGAACGATATTCCAGTTCCGGCAGAACCTTACTCTTGTTAGGCTCATGGTTATGATCGTGAAGTGATCTTTGTACTTGTTTACGTTGCTTTGTACGAGAGGAATTTGATGTTCCAAAGCACTTGAGGAAGGCCTTCATTGTTATAATCAGCGATTTAAATTCAGTAGCCTTCCAGTATACGGATAAGATAAGGTGGATGGAGAGTGTATTTATGGAGACGACAATACATTGATACACACGTACGGAAAACCTATTTATATAAATATCATCGCGGTTGGTATTTGGCTGTTTGGTGATGACCGCGGCGAAGCATATAGGAAGGTATGAAATGCATAATTTTTGTAAGCACCACTGGTTTGGTATGGCAATAATGCTTTTGTTTTCTCTTTAAAAATGTGCCGAGATTCCTCATCTTAAGTGGGATTATATGGTGAGATAAATGAAAATTAGAGAATTGAGTTAAATTATTCTATTTTATCGAGTTATCTCGAGGTTTTTAGGGGTGACAAGAAAATACAGGAATATGACAGTACTATATACACCAACAAATCCACCAGCAGACAAATTAACCCGTGCGGTGCTTTTTGGTAGATTTTTTTTTTTTTTTTTTTTTCATGTGGGTTTTGAGATTGGAGTACCATATTGGAGTTGGAGGCACAATCTGACAGCAATATCCATGAGTAATAATATAATACAAATATGAAACTCTCCAAAAAAAAAAAAAAAAAAAAAAACCCGAAACAAAACAAAACAAAACAAAGCAAGTATGAAGCTTCCCTGTTCCACGCCACCGCAAGAAGCTGCATTCCCTTATATCTCCAAAACAAAATTCCCCGACACGGTTTGACACCCCCTAAAGGCTAAAACCGACAATTAAATCAAAAAGTAGTGCAATAAAAAAATGGTTGGTTACCAAAAATATGTTAATATAGATTCATGCTTTACATATACTAACAATTGCAAACAATGATTCCAGTCAAAAACCATTGGACCATTGTTGCTTTTTTAGTGCACATTTTTTTTTAAGACGGAAAAAGTTCGGAAAATACATGAGGTGTGATCCTATATACTCTATGTCAGATATAAGATTAAGAAAAAAAAAATCCTTTATATTTAAGACTCTCAGGTTTGGACCCAACAATTGCATTTCAGTTTAAAAGATGATAAAAATTATAATTAATTTTTGAAAAGTAACGAATTCCAAACTCAAAATTTCGTTCTTAATCGGTGCACTATGGTTGTAATATTCTTAAAATGATCACTCGATGCACATATAATTTACCATAATAATCATTTTTCATTAGGTCATCATATTCGATAGGTAATACTATGACAGTGATCAATCCTTATAAGAAAAATGGTAATTATATAATCACATTTCGTTTGAGAATGAATATGTGATGGTTCGTAAGTAAAACATTACCTTCTAATAATATTATGTCTTTTGGGATGAGTCTAAGAATAAAACCGTAAGGACAAAAGATCTAAAAATGATAATATTATGCGAAAAGAAGGCACGAGTCGATACAAATACACTCTTAAATAATAGCTTTTTTAAGGAATAATTAAGTGCCTTTATTCTTTTTTAATTACAATGAAAAAGAACTAATTAAGTACCTTTAAGTATTATGAAACGCTATTTTATAGCTTTTAATCATGTATTCTTGCATGTGTTGCATGCATAAGATGACCCCTACTCGAAATTGATAAGTACTTTTACCCGAAACTGTGATAGGTACGACATCTTTGTCATAAATCTCTTTTATTAATGTCAAATCAGTGGTGTGCATCGTAAATTAACGTTGATCGTCTCTTGCTACCTAAACAAAATATATGTACCGTTGTTTGTCTGCAAATTATTTGTATGTCCTCATTAGTGAGGCGATAATTAGACTGTTTTCCAAGTGCGAACCAATACTTGAATTGACTTTTACCACTCTTTCTTTTAAACTAGTGGCGAGCATGTACATGCGTCATGCACAATTGTCCCACAAAAAAAAAAAAAAAATGAAGTAAATCAAATGGAAAGTTTTTTGCCAGATATTATAAGAAAATAGTAGTTCTATGTGTTATATAGACAAAAAAAAATTTAGATAGGGATACATTTGGGGGAAAAAAAAAAGTTTCAATTGAGGCTAAAAATTGAAAAAAGAAAAGGGAAGGGGGGAAAAAAAAGAAGAAGAAGAAGAAGATGCCTCAGGTCAAGTGAAGAAGGCATTGCAAAAGAAAAGCACTTTTTGGCTCTTTTAATATAGGAAAGATAAAGATTAAGATAATTGGGCATTTTTTCTACAATTAAAAGAAAAGTGGGCTTGTGAGTAGGAGAAGAAGATCATGTGGTGAAATCTTGTCAATTTTGAATTAAATTTCACACAGGGAAGACTTCAATGAGCTCTTTGTTGACAGAACATATTGTAAATAACATATTTATGGAAGCTAAAATAAGTAAATACTCGTAACTGTTGATTGTTGTCATTAGAGACGATCTAATAGCGATGAGCAAAAACCAATTCGAACTGAGCAACGACATTAATTGAAATTGTATGGAGGGCTTAAATGGGATGCTGGAGAACGGCGAGGCCCAGCTACTAACAACTGTGTCCGTCTCTAGACGATAATACGATGATAGTAAGGTATGGCGACGGATAACCCAACACCGATGAGGGGCAACGCGAAGGAAGGCATGATGGCGACGAGGCACCGCCAAGGATAGTGCACAAATCAACCAGATTTGTCGTTGTGGCAACTTTAGGTGTCAGGATATAAAAATTTGTATATTGTTTAACTAAGTTTCGTATTATGTTCATATCATCTTATCATGTTGTGACATGAATTATTAGTCCTCATATAAATGGACAGAATTTGATCTCAAAAGATTTTCTAGATATTGGTGGTGTGTTCATTGTATTTGACTCTTATTTATTTATTTATTTATGCTAAAGTTTTAAAATTTTAGTTTATCAAACTAATATAATTTTTGTCATTTATCAAGGTCATAATCATTTGATCTTTTTATACTGATATCCTAAATTTTCTTGAAGTTAACAACTAGCAATAAAGATTTTTTGGATAATTGGTTACCTCAAAAGAACTATTAATTTAGGTTTGTTTTATAATGACTATCCAGTAATACTTGAAGGGTACTCTGATGCAAGTTGGATAACTAGTACAAGTGATAATAAATCCACTTCAGGATGGATATTCACTATTGGTGGAGGGGCTATATCTTGGCATCTAAGAAATAGACCTGTATAAGTTTATAGCATTAGCAGTTGCAAGCAAGGAAGCAAAATGGCTAAGAAACTTATTGTATGATATATAATTGTGATCACAACCGATGCCATCAATTCCTTTGTACTGTGATAGTGAAGCTACTTTGACTAGAGCTTACAATAAGTTGTATAATGGAAAATCTAGACATATTAGCTTGAGACATGAATATGTGAAGCAATTAATAATAGATGGTATTATTAATATTGTATATGTTAGGACAAACAAGAACCTAGCAGATTATTTGACAAAAGGCCTAGCGAGGGAGCTAGTCAAGGATACATCTAGTGGAATGAGACTGAAACCTCCGGTGATGGTATCCCAACTTTGCAGTAGTATTACCACTACTCCAAAGTTTAATGGGTAAGAATAAGTTATGTTAAGTGATCAGTCAATCACTGAAATTTAAGTTTGTGTCCTTCCAGGATTTCATACAAATAGCTACGTGTGGAGGATGAGTACAAACTCTTAATGAAGTTCAAGTCTTGAGTAGCTAGGATATGCAATGAACTTCATCGAAGGGAGCATAAGAAAATGTGTCGTTTCTGACAAGAGTTTGTTTACTTGTGTAAATGCTCATAAAACCTAGATAGAGTACACGGCTGTAATAGTGCGAATATGAATGGAGCATATTTTTAAAATTAAAATAGCTCATATGTGATGTATTTCTGATACTGACATAAAAGATGAGGTTTAATACTTTGCACACCTTACTCTTGTTAGGCTATCTTTGTACTTGCTACGTTGCATTTTAAGAGATGAATTTGACGTCCCAAAGCAGTTGAGGAAGCTCTTCATCGTCACAATCAGAACATTAAATCAAGTAGCCTACTAGTATACGGATGAGATAAGATAGATGGAGAATGTATTTATGGAGACGATAATGCTCGCATACGGTAAACCTAATTATATATATCATCGCGGTAGGTATTTGGCTGTTTGGTGATGACCGCGACGAAGCATATCGATCGGAAGGTGTGAAATATATAATTTATGCAACTATCACTAGTTTAGTATGATGATTATCTTTTAGTTTTCTCTTTAAAAATATGCTCAGATTCAATATTTCTTAATCCCAATTTTAAATGAGGTTGTATGATGAGATGAATGAAAATTAGATCCATCTGAATGAAATTGAATTATATCATTCTGTTTTATTGAGTTATCTTGAGGTTTTTAAGAGTGACAAGAAAAGACAAGAATATGACATAAGATTTTTAGAACATATACCTATGTATTTTCAGTACTAATATACCTATGTATTTTCGGTATTAATATAAAAGATGACATTTAATGCTTTACATACCTTTATCTTATGAGTACTTTGAAGTATAGTCCCTAATTGAAAGTTTAAATCGAAAGATACCTTCTTATAAGTATGGGTATATTGATGAAAATTTGAAAAAATATTACAATCTAGTGGAGGATTGTTAGAGAGATTGTAATATCTATTCTATTACCATTGGGTAGTGGAAAAAATAAAGCCTAATTTGATTCTAGTATTAAGTTACTAGAAAATTCTGGTACAGCAATTACTTGGCTTGAATATGCAAGTGCAATTGGAAGTTTGATGTATGCAATGCATTGCACAAGACCAGATATAGCATTTGTTGTGTGCAAAATGTCTAGATACACGAGTAACCCTAGTATTGAGCATTGGAAAGCAATTGGGAGGACACTTGGTTACCTCAAAAGAACCATTAATTTGGGTTTGTTTTATAATGACTATCCAGCAATACCTGAAGGGTACTCTGGTGCAAGTTGGATAACTAGTGTAAATGATAACAAATCCACTTCGGGATGGATATTCACTATTAGTGGAGGGGCTGTATCTTGGCCATCCAAGAAATAGACTTGTATAACTCATTCAACAATGGATTTTGAGTTTATAACACTAGCAGCTGCAAGCAAGGAAGCATAATGGCTAAGAAACTTATTGTTTGATGTACAATTGTAGCCACAACCGATGCCGTCAATTTCTTTGTACTGTGATAGTGAAACTACTTTGTCTAGAGCTTACAATAAAGTGTATAATGTAAAGTCTAGACATATTAGCTTGAGACATGAATATGTGAAGTAATTAATAACATATGGTGTTATTAATGTTATATATGTTAGGAAACAAGAATCCAGCAGATCCTTTGATAAAAGGCCTAGCAAGGAAGCTAGTCAAGGAAACATCTAGTGGAATGAGACTGAAATCTATCTTTAAAAGAATCACCGGTGATGATAACCTAACTTTGTAGTAGTATTATCACTACTCCAAAGTTTAATGGGTAAAAACAAGTTACTATTAAGTTATTGGTCGGACACTGAAATTTAAGTTTGTGTCTTTCAGGATGTTTAGTCCAAATAGCTACATGTAGAGGATAAGTATAAACTCTTAATGAAGTTCAAGTCTTTAGTAGTTAGGACATGCAATGAACTTCACCTAAGGGAGCATAAGAAATGGTGCCGTTTCTAACAAGAGTTTGGTTTACTCATGTACATGCTCATGAAATCAAGATAAAGGACATGGTCATAATAATACTAACATGAATGGAACATATTTTTGAAACTGAGATAGCTGATATGTGATGTATTTCCGGTACTAACATAAAAGATGAGGTTTAATACTTTGCACACCTTTGTCTTGTGAGTACTTTGAAGTATAGTTACTAATTGAAGGTTTAAATCAAAAGATACATTCTTGTAAGTACGAGTATATCAATAAGAAATTTGGAGAAATATCACAATCTAGTGGGAGATTGTTAGAAAGATTGTAATATCTCTTATATCACCATTGGATAGTGGAAATAATAAAGTCCCACATTGGAAAAGCACAAGCAAATATAGTAGTATAAATTGAAAAGTGTGAAGTGTAAGGATTACTAATGTATAGTGGGGACTATGCTACTACTTTGCATCACTATGCGTGTGCACAAGTGTGATTGGGCGTTTAGGGCGCACTTTGCAATTTGTAGTTTGCACTTCATACGTATGCATCGTCGCAAGGAGCATTCTCTTTTTCAATACGGTGGTTTTCCAGATTAAATCTGGACCGTTGATTTGATCAGGTACGATCTAACGGTCGGATTTAAATGATTTTAGATTTAATTTAAACTGTTAATTGAATTATTACAATCTAATATTCATAAGTAATTCTGATAACCAATATGTATGTCTATTGAAACAGATACGTTTTTTAACTGAAAAGACACCTTTTAATTTAAAAAACATGACTGTTATATCTGTTACAACTTTTCATGAACATACAAATCAAAGGCTATAAAATTCAGTTTCTGATATCAATTTCACATCTTGTTCTTGAATTTAATAAGATTGCAACTTATTAACTTTGTGAATTTATTATATTTTTGAGGTAATTTATCAAAATACCCGATAGCAAACTGTTCATACTGAGAGCAAATAAAACCTTAAAAAAAGTAATTCATATACCTTAAACCATTTGATTTTCTTCCCTTATATTTCGTTTCTTTACACCCAAACAATCTTCCACCATCCACTGTTTTCAACATATACACCAACAAATCCACCAGCAGACAAATTAACACCCGTGCGGTGGTTTTAATAGATTTTTTGTTTTTATTTTTATTTTTTATTTTTTGGTTTTTGGGTTTTGAGAGTGGTGTACCATATTGGAGATGGCGGCACAATCTGACAGCAATATCCATGAGTAATAATGTAATACAAATATGAAACTCCCAAAAAAAAAAAAAAAAACAAACAAACAAACAAAAACAAAACGAAACGAAACAATATATATATATATATATATATATATATATGAAGCTTCCCTGTTGCAAACCACCGCAATGAGATGCATTCCCTTATTTCTTCACAACAAAATTCAACGACACGGTTTGACTCCCCCTAAAGGCTAAAACCGACAATTAAATCAAAGTTGTGCAATAAAAAAATGGGGTTTGGTTACCAACGATACTTTATTATAGTTTCATGCTTTACGTACTTGACAATTGCAAACAATGATTCCAGTCAAACCATTCGACCATTGTTGCTTTTTTAGTGCACATTTTTTTTTTTAGACGGAAAAAGTCCGGAAAATACATGAGGGATGATCCTATATACTCTATATCAGATATAAGATTAATTTAAAAAAAATCTTTATATTTAAGCCTTTGTTTCACTATCAAATTTAGACACAACAATTACATTTCAGTTTAAAAGACAACAGAAAATATAATTAATTTTTTAAAAATAAACTAACTTCAAATTCAAATTTTCATTCTTAATCGGTGCACCAAACTAGTAGTAAGATTTTTAAAATTATCAATCGATGCACGAATAATTTACCATAATAATCATTTCTCGTTAGTTCATCATATTCAATGAGTAATACTATAACAATAATCAGTCCCTATAAAGAAAAAAATAAGATGTACAATCACACATCACTTTAGAAATAATATATGTGATGGTTTAAAAAAAAAAAAAAAGATCAACTTCTAAGAGTATTAGGACTTTTGAGGTGAGTTCAAAAGCAAAATCGTATGGACAGTAAGTTTAAAGCGGATAATACCATTCTGAAGAAAGGCACGGGATGCTACAAATATACTCTTAAATACTAGTTTTTTTTAAGGAATAATTAATTACCTTTATTATTTTTTAATTACTAAGAAAAAGAACTAATTAAGTACCTTTAAGTATTATGAAACGCTATTTTATAGCTTTTAATCATGTATTCTTGCATACGTTGCAGGCATAAGATGACCCCTACTCGAATTCGGATAAGTACTTTTACCCCAGACTGTGATAGGTACGACATCTTTGTCATAAATCTCTTTTATTAATGTCAAATCTTTGGTGTGCATTGTAAATTAACGTTGATCGTCTTTTATACCTAAACAAAATATATGTACCGTTGTTTGTCTGCAAAGTATTTGTTTGATGTCCTCATTAGTGAGGTGATAATTAGACCGTATTCCAAGTACCAATACTTAATTTGACTTTTACCACTCTCCCCCCCCCCCCCCCCCCGCCACCCCCCCCCCCAAGACAAATGAAATTTATTTGGAAGATATAGTTAATATGTTATGGAAATTAGACGATTTCATTTATTCTAGGAATATTACTGATAAATAAAAAAAAAAAAAAAAAAATTCTATCAATGAAAAATCTTATAAAAAATTTGATTTAATATTAGATAAATATTGCAATAAAAGGCATTTTTTCTACAATTAAAAGAAAAGTGGGTTTTTGAGTAAAAGAAGAAGATCATGTGGTGAAATCTTGTCAATTTTGAATTAAATTGCACATAGTAAAGACTTCAATGAGCTCTTTGTTGACGGAACATATAGTAAATACGTATTTACGAAAGCTAAAATAAGTAAATACTAGTAGTTGTTGGGTGTTGTCATTAAAGACGATCTAATAGTGACGAAAAAACCGGTTCGAATTAAGGAACATATTAATTGAAATCGCATGGAGGGCCTAAATGTGATGTTGGAGAATAGCGAGGCCTAGTACTAACAATATGTCCGTCTCTGGACGATAATGCAATGATGGTAAGGTAGTGCGACGAATAACGCAACGATGATGAGGGGAAATGCGAAGGAAGGCCTGATGACGACGAGGCACCACGGATGGTAGCTAGTGAACAAATAGACCAGATTTATCATTGTAACAACCTCAGATGTCAGGATATACAATTTGTATATTGTTTAACTAAGTTTCGTATTGTGTTTATGTAATCTTATCGTGTCGTGATGTAAATTATCAGTTCTAATATAAATGGCCAGAATTTGATCTCAAAAGATTTTCTAGATATTGGTGGTATGTTCATTGTATTTGACTCTTATTTATTTATTTATTTTTGCTAAAGTTTTAAAAATTTAGTTTATCAAACTAGTATTATTTTTGTCATTTATCAAGGTCATAATCATTTGGTATTTTTATAATAATTTCCAAAGTTTTTTTGAAGTTAAAAACTAGCAATAAAGATTTTTTGGAAAAAGAAAATCCCAAAAAGTTTTTGTCATTTTTGGAATATATATATATATATATATATATATATATTAGCACATCACACGAGACTTGGCACATTTATGATATATAAATGAAATATTTTTCTTTAAGTAAATAACAATAACAACAATAGCCACATTAATTAAGTTCACGAACAACATATTTCTAGCTCACAATTATACAAAATAATTGCATAGTAAACGAAATTATTTTTGCATAATTAATAAACTTTTAGTTATTATAGATTTTCTTTGTCAACCACTAGAGATCTAATTTACAAACACAAAAATCAACCAAAGAGAATAAATAGGAAGGAAAAAAAATAGAAAAAGAGAGACTAAGTCCTTTTACATTAATAAATATTATATAGTAATTCTAAAAGTAATTTCATCGTAACTCTACCACAAGTTGTGGTTTGAATATCAGTTCAATACATGTATATGGTTGGTTTTCTATCCGATATTAGATGATATTCAGTAATATGAATTTCAATTATTGTGAATGTGAACTTCAGTTACTAGAAATATGAATTCATACGTAAGAAAATATAAAATAAGGGAATTCACATTCATTTTAATTACATTTTCTTATAAATAAATCTATATTTTTAGTACTAAAATTCACATTCATATTAATTAAAATTCACGTTGTTGGATATCATACGGTACCAGAAATAGGACTTAATTTATAAAAATACAGTACAATAGACATGAAACATACACTTTTTTTTTTTTAACAACCACCAATAACAAGGGTATAATTTTTGTTCTGAACATTGTAAATACAATGAAACTGTATCAACAGCTGTTTACTTTCTCTAGCTGAATACAACAAATTTTGTGAATAATTTACACTCCTATACTAGGTATCATCACAATATAGATATTGATCAAATATAATCTACTTTACTTTAGGAGTGGAACCGGATTTTTTTGAAAAATCATAGATTTGGGAAGAAATATAGTCTTTAAACGTTTGCAAGATTTGAGACGCAGAGGGCCTGAGAGTGGGCGGATGGCGAAGGCAATCAGCCGATAAGGAAAGCAGAGCACTTGCTTCCACCGCGTTGAATTCACCAGCAAGCCGTGGATCAACAAGCTGCGCCACGTCCACGTCGTCTCCGCCGTGCATCATCTGCACCCGAGACGCCAACGGCCGGTTGCTCTCGGAGCAGAAGGCCTGCATCCCGGTCACAAGCTCCAGCAAGAGGACTCCGAAGCTATAGACATCATTCTTCTTGGAAGCCAGTCCTGTTATCATATAGTGAGGGTCCGTGTAACCCGGAGACCCCATCATCAATCCCCTGTTTGGCGTCAGCCTCGGCGCCACCGCCGACGAAAACCCCATATTTGCAGAGCCGAAGTCGCAGAGCCTGCAATTCAGGTCCTGATCCAGCAGCACATTTGAGGCCTTGATGTCGCCATGGACTATCGGCAAGCCGCCGCATTTCTCGTGCAGGTATTCTAAGGCCTCAGCTACTTGGAAGGCGATAGCAATTCGGTTTTTCCATGGAAGAACATAATTAGTACTACTCTGATCCACTCCGCCATGGAGCTTCTCTTCCAAGCTACCGTTGGATATGTACTCGAGCACTAACGCCCCCTGATCGTCCCGGTCATCGCAATAGCCGATCAGGCCGACGATGTTCCGGTGGTGAAGCTGGCGCAGAATGTCCAATTCTTGGTTGAAAAGCCGGCTTCCGCTGACGATCTTTATCGCGGCAAGGCCCGGACCATGATCAGCCAAATAGACGATGCTGAATCCGCCGTATCCGATCACTCTGGAGCTACAAAAATCATTGGTGAGCCTCCCTATCTCATCCCAACTGAATTTCCTGACGTCCGACGAGCAAGCAGAGTACCGATTCGGCTCGGGACCTTCCAATTCAAGGCTTTGTACTGAAGTTTTCAATTTCTTGTGTTTCTTTCTTGGAGATGAATTTGGTATCCCGAAGCACTTGAACAAGCCCTGCATCCTCACAATCAATACAATCTAGTACAATAGTACATATACGATGCAGATATAGATATTTACAGAGACGACACACACGCCCGGCGAACCTATATATATATATGTGTGTGCGTGTGTGTGTGTATACAAATATATATTAGGGTTGGTGTTTGCCTAGTTGTTAAGGGATACAAAGAAGCATTTTCAGGATAGGAGAAGAGGACCAGAGGGACACAATCTGACAAACAATCCAAGAGTGAAAGAAAGGAAATTTCTTGGATCTTGCAAGATAATCATGAGATGCTTAGCCTTTCTCCATTCTAATTTGCAAACAGGGTTTGACTTGCAAAAGGGGGCTAAAAATGTGTGAATTATGTGGCTCAAGGGCAATCAATTATTGGGTTGGTTAGTAGAGCATTATTTATTAATAGATAGATACATGCTTTACATACTATATTGTAATTAAAAGTGATAGAACTAGTCAGTGAACCATTCAGTAATCAGACCGGGTGAAAAGGTAATTGTTCTTTTGATTAGAAGTTTTAGGTTATGTCTTCACCGTCGCAGTAGTAAGTATATATAGATAATTAACTTTAAAAGGATAATATGAAGACTCTTCTCCTTGCAATTATTTGGATATGCCATCTTTTATCAATATAATCTCTTTTTGTTCAAAAAAAAAAAAAGTTACGATGGCGTGGCCCTTGTTGATTTTGTGTGCACTCTTTGAATCGGCACTTTTTGGATTTTGACGCTAAATTTTTTAGTACGTGAGTTTTTTTTTTTTTTTTTTTTTGACAAGTTACTTGATAATGAAATTGGAAATAAATAATTGAAAATTATTCAGCTTCCGTTTGATAAGTTGTTAACTCCAATAAACTATAATTTTTTATCTTAATTTTTTTCTTTTTCTAAAAATTCAATAAAATTTATAACTAATTTTTAAAAAATCAACCAACTCCAATTTAAAAACTTCATCTCTAACTAACTTACCAAACAGAGACTTAATAAGATAGTCGTGTGTTCAAAACGTAAAAACTTAAAAAGTTTTACAAAATAAATCACTTTATGTGCAAAATATTTTAATGTGTTTTGATCAGCAGAGTAGATAATGTTTTTACGAATTTTGCTTCGTATGTGATTGTTTTTGTAAGATTCTAAGTTATTATGTGCTAGTTAAATTTATAGCTAGGGGTTAAAACTATAAAAAAATAAATAAATAAATAAAAGAGTAGAAAAAGAAGTTCAAACACAAATATATTATGAATACAAACTCCAATTTTAATTTTGTATCCACATATGATTTGATATCTCTATTTATACGTCAATCCAACCGATTGATATATTAGTAAAATAGTTTCATAAATTAAAAAAGTTGAGTTAATGTATGAGATGGAATGCCATATTATACAAATTGATGAACTTAAATTAGGATTAAAATTGGTATTTTAAACATTATTATTCTTACTTGTTTAGCATTAACAACATATAAAAAGGGGAAAAGAATTTTCTTTCTTTCTTTCTTTTTTATTTTATTTTAAAGAAAGCCCTTAAACAAAATAATTGTTCATTGCTCTTGAGACCATCAAATACGGCATGAGATGAACCTGACTTAAATGTGGACTAGTTTTATCAGAAACTGCAGGCACATCTTTGTCATGAATCTTTCCTTAATGTCAAATCCCATTATATGCCCAAATCAACTTTTGTTGAAGAACCAAATAAAATTCAATTTTTATTTAATTTATAAATGTGTCCCATTCGTTTAGTTACACCTAATGGAAAATTTGACTTCTTCTTTCCATTTTTTTTTTGGGTACTTTTGTTTGATTAATCAATTGTGATGATGTCATCTCCAACCACTGAATATAGCGACCACCCACCGGATTGCTCACACGCTTGTCTTTCAATTTATTTTTTCTCTAAGGAGCACCAACAACGTGGAAGCAAGAAAATTCTCTGTTTGGTCAGGAAAGAAAAAAAAATGTGCGTTGAATTTAATGTGATAATTACAGATATAAGATTACTTTTCTCACGCCCAAAAGGTCAAAAAAAAGAAACTAAAAAGATTGTCCCCACAGTTGCTTTAGTCGGATTCCATCCTCTTCAACACCGACAGTTTTTCTTCCAAATTATTTTTGAGAAAACGTACTTTTTTCTTATAGCGGAACAATTCAAAAAGGGAACGATCGATTTCTTTTTTTTAGATATTATAAAAAAAAGTTAGACACTGAAAATCGTGTTAATTGAAAACCTTACAATTGATCTTAATTTTCTAATAACATCGTGTCACCTAACGTCATTGAATGGATGCGAGGTGGTGATCCCAATTACTCTAACTTGGATGTCGCTAGAGCACGTAGTTATATCTAAAACTCTAAAAAAAATAGTCATCTAATACTCAACGCTTTAAAAAAAATAATAATAATTAGAACTTAAACCTTTTAATTACAAACTTTCCAAGATAAATTATCACCACAATGTACTAATTTTCATTTGCTCTATGGACAATCAGTGACGGATCTAAAAATTTCTCTTAATGGGGACACACACAAAGAGAAAAATTTTAAAATTAATAACTTAATAGGATAAAAAGTTTATTATAAGAATTAATTGAGTGTTGTAGGAAAAAAATAGAAGTATAATATAAATTTCAAAAAATTGAGGGAGGAACATGCCTCCCCTGGCCCTAATGTAAATCCGTTACTGTGGACAATGAATATAGAACTATGTAGAATAAAAATCATGTTTCAATCCTAAAAAAAAAAAAAAAATCATCTAACACTTGAACCTTTAATGACATATCTCATACGACATTTCATCACCGCTAGACCACCTTATTTGGTGGTCCCAACATTGTACTTCATTCCATTTGCTCTTTGGACGATCAATTTTGAATTATGTAACTAATTACCACATATCATCTAGCTTCTTAAAAGAAACTTTTAAATTTATCACCTAACAAAGTTGACAATTATTTATAAAAAAACAAAAAAACAAAACAAAACAAAACAAAGTTTACAATTATTGGGATTAGGTAATTTTTTTAAAACACAAATAAGCATAATGCATGCACACATTTTCCTACAGGACAGATCTCGACTACAAAGGCCTTCAGCAAGAGAAACCAAGTGGGCTCATAAGTGAACCCCACTGAGTTATAAATTGCTGACTTGAAAAGAGCTTATGATATTTATATGTCATTTAAGATCCTCATTCCAGTGATGTGATCGTCTACAAAGGCCTTTAGGAGAAGAAACAAACTAGACTTATAAGTAGATCTTACGACAACTTCCAAACAATTGTGAACTGAAAGAGAACTCATAGATACTTATATACCACTCAAGGTTCTCATTCCCTGTCAATTTAGGACTTGCTAAAGAGACTACCAGTTTTGTTGGTAAACACAAGCAAACATTCACACATTTTTTCACGAGGCAAATCGACTACAAGGGCATTCAAGAAAAGAAACCAAGTCGACGTTTAAGTGAATTCCACTAAGTTACAACTCTTAGACA
Organism: Ficus hispida; assembly: GCA_025413025.1. Taxonomy (NCBI): domain Eukaryota; kingdom Viridiplantae; phylum Streptophyta; class Magnoliopsida; order Rosales; family Moraceae; genus Ficus; species Ficus hispida. The sequence continues at coordinate 26,716,130 of CM046372.1, forward strand.
ATTACTGACTAGAAGAGAACTCATGAGCATTAGGTAAGTTGCTATCAATAAAGTCCACCTCAGTACATAATTCACCCACTAATCCTCTCATCTTTCTCCCTTCTTTAATTTCTTCTTCCCACATGTAAGACCTAACAGCCGAAATTCTTTCAACTGATTAGATCAAAAACACAATTTAATAAAACTACTTTAATTTTTGACATTCAATTGCAAAAACTAAAACAAAATAAAATAAAACATAACAAAAAAACATAACAAAACAGAAAAAAACAAAAAACAAAAAACAAAACTAAGAATGATAAAACAACAATAAATAAAACACAATTGAGTGGTATGGTTATTTAATTTATAACATAGTGAAAACTCAAAAGAGGAAACCATCGGTGTTGAATACACCAAGGCAATTTGTGAGCACAGTACATCTTTCTTAGATGACAACATACGGATGCAAGCAGTACCTTAACTAATAAGTAGAGTTAAATAGCTGCTGATTGTGTGGAGGTTAATTATTATTTTAATGCAGAGACAACATATATATCGAGAAAAAATAGAAACTCAGAGAGACTTGATTTTCTCTTGTAATCATCTTCTTTATCATAGTGAACTAAAACGGCTGAAAGTGAATATAACTTTAAAATAGAAAGCGAACTATTATAAATCTTATATATGTTTGCTTGTTTGTTTTTCAAAATTTATTTGTTCTCTGGAAAAAAAAAAAAAAAAAAACTCTAAGTTGCCTAATTCTTAACAATAATAAAATTAGCAAGTATGCTTTTATTATAATTAGGCGATACCTGCTACCACTGTACTTTAGTCCTCTCAGCATAACCACATTTCAATCAACTTACTGGATAACAATCATCATCATCATCAAATACATAAACCTAAACTAGTTTACCAACAGATTGGGATGTCAATATAACAATCTTCATCATCCTCTTTGTCATCACAAACTAGTCTTGGTTTCGTTAGCATGACTAATTTCAACTCCAAATCCTTGGGATCAGTTGTATTAAAACATAGGTTGTGTGCGATGCCGTAATGAACATATCTTTTTTTTTTAGCCAATTGAGTCGCCTAAAGTCCACCATTGTTGTAGCACCCCGTAACCCAACTGCAAAGCCCATATAAGCTATTATAGTCAAGCTAACAAGTTCTATCTTTTCATTTTAAATAGAAATGTTATGGTTTTCTTCAAACTTTCATTTAA
>CM046372.1:26717439-26791570 GCA_025413025.1 Ficus hispida
CCGGGCCTAAAATAAGAGCCCGGCCCGCCTCTTAGTATCGGGCAGGGCTTTTACCGGGCCGATAAAATCCGGGCCGAGGACCGGGCCTAAATTAAGGGCCGCGGGCCGGCCCGTTTGGCCCGGCCCAAATTCCCACCTTTACTCTCAAGCCCAATCCTACAACAGCTAAAGCCGAAGTAAATACTTACAGGAGGTGTTGAGTTTTAAACTTGAGCAGATAAAAAGGGAGATGTCTAGCACTATTAACAATTATTTTTCTAAATTATAGAAATTGCAGCTTTTTATTTAATTAAGGGTTTAAAAATTATATTTACTTAATTTTTCCTTTAAAATAAAAGAAAATGAGAAATCTTATTCATGCTATTATTATTTTACCCATAATTGTTTTTGTCTTTAAGAATTTTTATTAATACTAGTTTGGACATGTGCGTTGCACATGCTGAGTCGTGATGAAAATTTTCATAACATTTAATATGAAGGAATATTTTCTAAAAATTATAAAAAAAAATATGTAGATTGATAAACAAAATTGAAGAGTTAAAACTTTATGATATAATTAATAAAAATATAGGTTTTCTTTCACCAATTCCAGCCCATCTTTGTCTTAAAATAGGTTGATCAATTAAGCCAATAATCCAAACAAATGCAAAAAAATTAATCATCCGAAACAAAAGATCTTACCATTTGAAATAACACTTGGGCAATTAATTTTTCCTTCCTAGAAGACACATATAGTTCTAAATTAACTATTCAAAACTACCATCATAACCCTACAATAGATTTAGCAATAGGAAACAAAAAGCAGAACATCATTTGTAAGATAAAACAGTAAATTGTTAGAGGAAAAAGCATAATAATCAACAAACAAACTTGTCATTAAATCATAAAAACAGAATAATTTTGGAATCAGATTTCCAAGTAGTCAAACATCTAAAATGGGCACAATAAAGGGCTCACATTGATGCCCTTCATTCCACCTAGTAAAAGTATGTAAGACCAATTTAACACTTGCATAACATACATTGTTTGAGACAGAAAATGTTCTAATATTGTCGCCAGCATAGATTTATCAACTATTGAACTTTCAATTATTACAGAACGTACAGAAACATGTCAACATATAAGATCTTCAATGATGTGCTTTTAAAAAATTAATGTGCTCGTTTGTTACACTATTAAGTATTAAAAAAAATTATACATCTTAAGTATCTAAAGAAGTGAGAAGTGATTCATTAATGAGTCCTCTTCTTAAAGCTAGAGAGGAGAGAGAATTACACTTTACTTTGCATAACATACACTAAAATATTATTAATATTTCAAGTTCTCATTTTAGTATTTAAAAAGTTCTTTAGCATACTATCTGACACAACCGTATTCCTTTTCAATTCCCATATATGCACCATGATAATGAAGATTTTTATAATACTTGACAAAAGGCATTACTTTGTAGAAGAAAATACTTGAAAATTTGAGACTCTTCTATCAATCTAACGGGCATTTTTGTGTTTTTTGCGAAAAGTTATCACCTTTTCTTTCAAAGTTTTCATTCTCGTTTTATAAAAGAAGAAAAAAATTGAAGATTTTTAGAAACTTTATACAACATTGTCCCTTTTGAATTCCCCTATATAGGTCTCGTGGGAACCGTTGCAACGAATTAAAGAAAAAATAAAAATAAAATTCTAAAAAAAAGGAAAAAAAATTAGTGTTTTGCTTCAAAAATTTCTCTTACTTATTGATGCCCCGGAGCACAAAAATAAATAATAAATAACCAAAAAATGAAACGTATCAGAAAAAAATAAAAACAATTTAGTAATTCTGTTTGTTTTCTTCCAATTTTCCATCAACCAAACAGAGGAAAGGAAAAAGAAAACATAAAAAAGGGCCATGTATATGAACATATCTCATAAATTAGAGGGAAAAAAAACAAAAAGAAGAAACCCCCAAATTGAAAATTTTAGTGGGGCGGAAACAAAAAATCAGCAAACATGTAAAAAAAAAAAAAAAAAAAACTGTCGCTAAATCATCGAACCACGGCAAGCCCAGACTCACCAAGAAGAGAGATCGCGGGATCACGATCTAGAGGTAGAGCGCGTAGACGGCGGTGCATCTGGCGATCTCGGCGCTGCCTAGTGCGATTGAGAGGCTGGGATCATGAGATTGCGATTGCGAGGCTTGGATCGATGTTGACAGCATGATAGCTAGATGGAGAGAGAGCGAGAGAGAGACAACATTGACAGTGGACAGTGATAGGAGAGAGATGGCGGCGATCAGATATCTGATGGAGCTTCAAACTGCTAACATCATAAATGAAAAAAAAAAAATTAAGACAGAAAATTAGCAATCATTAAATATAGATATCTATCTCAACGGATGGATGTATGTTCAAAATCGAAGCCTATTATTACTAACAATCATACACAAAGAAGGTCAAGTGTTTCATTAACAAGTAAGTTTAATGATCAATTCAACTGAAGGGTGTGTGTCGAAAAGCAAAGCCCCTATGTGTCCTTTTCTCTCTTCTTTTTTTCCCCTTCCTTTTGTAGTAGAGTTTCTATTGGGGATTATCAATGGACCGATAAAAACGAATATTGAAGAAGTTCATTCAAGAATATCATAGAAACAATAATGGAATGGTTAATTTGAAAGAAAAAAAAAATATGAGTCTTCTTTAAATCATCTAATAAAAGTCCAAAGTTTAGATAGCATTGTCTATTTTAGCCAAAAAAGAAATAAAGATAACATCGTCTAGCCTAAATTTTGTCAATTCATGAAATGCTTTAACCAATCAAACAAAAGTAAGGTACGAGGAGATAACAAAAATGGGATATGTAAATGGGAAAGAGGAAAAAAGAGAGAAGGATTACCGGGAGCTCTTGCTGTCACAACTTAGGTTTCCACCTTCAACCTTCGCAACTTGGCTTACAAACAGATGGTAGTGCAAATCCTTCCTCCCCCAATCTATAAAACACTCCACCCTCATCTTAAGCTGAATTTGATAAATATTGGGTGTAGTAATAATTTGAAATTATGTAATTCCATGTTGAGTCTATTTTGGCTCTTCCCTTTGAAATTCCATATCATTTTAGTTTTTGGATTCATGGATGCTTTTTTCTTCCAAACTTGGAAGACAAAATAGACAAAGGAAAGAAGAAAGAAATTGGAAAAGAAAGGATAGACCGATATAGGGCTTTAATCAGAGGCGAATGAAACTATACAAAGTGATGTGCAGAACGAAGAAGAACGCCAAGGAGCTGCAACAATGAGACTTTAATGCAATGTAGCTGCAACATTGTGACTTTTATATTTGTAAGAAAAGATATGAAAGAAATGCAATATAATATTCACTTGACAATTTAATTCCATTTTTATCTTCCATTAATAAAAGATATTGTGATAGACGCAAGTAAAAACAAGATATATGTAAAGAACCTTAAAAGAAAACTTATCAATTTTCTTCAGAAATTCCAGACCTAGATAGTACAAGTCACCAATCCTCAAACCCAAGATGACATTTGCAAATTTAGCTAAAAACTTGGGTTTATCATCTCCTACCAAGCATGATGAGAGTACAAATTATTTATTCTTAATTCTCATTATGACCAATGAAAACCAAGGGAAAAGGGAAGCCATTGCAAATAATCCTCATCTGATGGTCCCAATTAAACAATAGGCTAAATCACAAACAATTCTTGATTCCACCTAATTGTGATTAGATGTGAAGGAATCAACATCCAAAAAACTATGATACCTTTTTTAGAAAGAAGGCTTAAAAAACATTATACTTTTATAGAAAGCTAAAACATGGAAGCATCAGAAAAGTGATTTCATATCGTCCTTCCACCTGCACTTGATGAGCCTTTCCATTAGAAGCTCCATTAATCACTCCTTTTCGCCATTCTCAATCAACTGTAGAAAACACAATTTTGGTGAAATAACATGTAAGAAATGGGATTTTCAGGATACAAAATATAAAAAGAGCATCAGGAAAAACAGGAACAAAATAAGACAAAGCAGGTTGATGAATCTGGTAGTGCTTGAACCATAATTCTGCAAATGTGGTTTTCTTGGAACTCAATATCCTTCATGTGAACGTACAATTGAAGCAATGAGATTATGACTACTCAGATGCTTCTGTTAAGTTTGTTATGTTAAGTAACAAGACAACAATCATGATGAACAAGAACTTGACATTAAAGAGCACATTGTTTTCTATGAACTTATGCAAAATTAGGATTTTAAAAATACTTCTGATGTCTTATAGTTCTTGCCCAAGCAGGCTTGGACCTACATATAGATAATTATTGTTTTGAGTGGCATAAAACCTAAACAGACATGTTAACAAGAACCATATTGATATAAGGGTATATACCCAAAGAGAACAATAGAAGAAAATCAACCAATCACTTCACTTCTTTTCGAAGATATGGTAGTTAGTTTAGTTGGCATGATCAAGCAAGAAATTTTCTTTCTTTTCCCCATACAAGTATAACAATTGAAAAAACTATACAAACAATGGCCAATATTGCTCCAGTAACAGAAGTACAAAAAACGCCAAATCTGATAGAATGTTGCATGGTAAAAATTTTACCTTTGCTGATTTCCTATTTTGAGTTTGTTATGTGGTTTAATATATAACCTAACAACTGAAAAGAACCCTTTTTCTTTATTGTTTGGTAGTACATGAATTTAGTGTAAAATGACATACTCATTACGGAAAAACCAACTAAGGAACCCCCAAAAAGTAAATGTGAATGAAAATAAATAAATAGCATTAGGCAGTAGACAAAAAATGGGAGAAAATATATTAGATAAAAAGGAGACTACCTGATGGCTGAAGATTTCAAAGAGAAATGGCAGACGATGATGAAAGACATGTCCGATTATAGTTTGGACATATTCTCCATCTCAAAGATCCTTGGGATGATGCTCTATAAGCAATATTTACTTTTCTTGGTTCTCAAATCCCTGTGAGCACTCCTCTATAACAAATATATAATAAATAAATAAATAAATAAAAACAGAGCAATAGAGAGAGCAGAGGAGAACACAACCCCCCACCAACCCCCAAAAAAAAGACTATCGGGAGAAAGAGCAAGAAAGAAAAGGAAGAGAGAGAGAGAGAGATAGAGAAAAGGAAGACGGAAGAGAAAGATTAAGAACGAAGAAGAAAGAAGATGATCGAGAGAGAGCAATGAAAAAAAAAAAAAAAAAGGGAAAAAGTAGAGAAGAGGGTCGAAGCAAAAATGGAGGAGGAGCAGGAAATGAGAAACGGGGAAGAGGAAGAGGTAAAACGTAGAAGGGTAAAGGGAAAAAAATAATATATAATTGAAAAAAGAAGAAAAAGAAGAAAGCGCCATTGAAACGTATATGGAAAAAAAATCCAAAAAACAATTCAGAAAACAGGACAAAATTGCTTGGTAGCCGAGAACCCACAGCCGGTAGGGAGTCACCAGCGACGGCAAGAGGAAGAGAGAGAGAGACGAGTCTTACCAGAAGCAATAATCCACCAAATTCTCGTCGGGAGGAGCTTCGACTTTGCCAAAATCAACAAACGATGAGGGAGACACCAAAATATCCCCAGCAAGCAAGATAAATCTCTCAGAGATGATGATAGATTGTAGATATTGGAGAGAAACGAAAACAGGAAAAAGAAGGGGAAAGCACCGAAAGATTGGAGATGGAAAATGCAAGTTTGAGAGAGAAAGGAAAGGGAAAGGTAATTGGAAAAGAGGAGGGCTGAGAAAGGAAGATCTGCATAGTTGAAGAAAACAAAAACAACACCCAAAACGGAGCGTTTTTTACTACGAAAAATGAACAGTTGGAATTTTTCTACTCTTTTAATATAGTTAGAGTTAGATTATATTAGATTAGATATAAGGATATTTTAATAATTTATTGGTTTCACTTTTTTTGACAAAATTTTTCTTCCACTTTTCTCTCCAAAATATTATATATATATATATATATATATATAGAGGTTCCACATGGTTTTTAATCCTTCATTTTTTCCTTATCCTCCAAAAATCACTCCAAACAAACAACCGTTTTCTTTTTTTTTTGTGTAAAAGAAAATAAAAAGGTGCCTGCCAAACATTTTTATTTTTCATCCTAAAATCCCTACACCTTCTTCCCTCCCTTCACTTTCATCCCTACCAAACATAGTATAAAAAGGTTTTTTTGTCAATTTGATTCAGATTCTAAGCTTTTGCGCCAGTTATTGTTTAATGAACTAATGGGTCGGGACTCATCTATTTATTGAAATCAACGATGAAAACATTTAGGGGCATTGAGAAAATTACATAAAAAAATCGTGTTCTGAATACCTTCTTATAATTTTGTCAACTCTAACATTAATGTTGATAATTTTAATATTATAAAATAATAAAATTATCAACTTTAATGATATGGTGGACATTAATATAAGGTGTCAAATTTATGACATTCTTGCATGTAACCATTTAGCATTTAAAACATTGATTGGGGACCTTAAGCTGCCTTAGGGTCACGACAACCCCGGAATCACTATAATTATTATATGTTTATTTATTTGTTTTTTGCGATTTTATCACTATTGATAGTACATGAATTAAGAAATCAAGTCGTCTAATTCTTAGTAATAATAAAATTAGCAAGTGCCTCATTCACTATACTTCAGTCGACTCGGCATTCCACAGCTTAGTAGTGGACCAAACACACATTGTATAGGGTTGTACAACTATGGAAACATTGGATACATGCAAACTTCTCAGCACAGTTTCTACAGTAGACAAACTTTGAAGCCTTTTGTTAAAGCAGTTTCATCCAAATTCCTTCCGATGAACACAAGCTTGTTTATCCTCTTTTCGTCCGGTCCCCATGTACTTCCCGGGCAACCGTCTAGCACCGACTGCACTCCCTGAAGAAGAAGAAGAAGAATAAACCAACAAAAAATGAATAAATAGAATGACCATAATAGAAGGATAAACTAGAAACATGATACTATAAAAGAACGGAAGGAAAAAAATGTGAACCTGAAAAACATAACGTTGATCCGACCCTTCAACAGACAAGACACCTTTCATTCTTATAAATCCTCACCTTTTTCTTCAATCAATCTCTCAAGCCAGTCATCAACCTGGTTCATTCAGAACAAGACAAGAATATTACTTACTCAACAAGGAAAAGAGACAATGGAGTGACGACTTTTAAAGTTTGGAGAACAGAACTTAAAGCAAATTTGTCGTTTTTTTTCTGTGTTTAAAATATTTCTTAGATAAAGCGTTTTCAGAGTTGGGAATCGATGTCAATACATCACGCATCTAAAATTTTATTAGCGACAAATTTAAAAATAACATTGATGGACCATGCAGTATGGATATTGGAAAGCCAATGTAGGTGAGAGAAAAAGTTCATTCTTCAAAGTGCCTAATTTTGCACATTTTTGACAACATTGTAGATAACTTTCACCGAGAAACACACGATTTTCACTAGAAATTTACATCTATCCGAGTACATGTGTACATAGATGTGTTGAAAGAAGATTAATGCATATTAAATCTAGTTAAAAACTACTAAAAAGGAGTTACTGGCTTATACATTGACAACGTTTAGAGCTATTATTACATAGATGCCTCTCGGAATAATACTACATTCATTAAGTGATTTGTAATTTAACACATCACAGAAGGAATAAATTTGTAATAACTTATTAAAAAAAAAAAAAACTTACCTCATCGAGATTCAGGTTTCCTTCAGAAACAATGCTAACACCAGAGACGGCAGAATCATGTATGCGATCATGATGATGATTGTGGCATTCTGCATCGCCAAGTGATGCAATGTAACAACTGAATCAGATGATAAAAGAGTATATGACCCAGACATGAATCGATTTAGCTTTTGCACTGTTTTTTAATTCCCAGGTGAAAAAACTAATCAATAGGCATCTTGATCGCATTAGTAGAAGCTTAACACATATAAATGGATGTCCAAGTTGTTGCTTTATGTACTTGTCCAGACGTGAATTCCAAGGAATAGACTATATAATGTTTTTTTTCTTCCGTCCATAACCAGGCGAATAAATTCCACATAACCAACCCTACACTTTACACAAACAGCGTGTCCAGTTTCTTCACCCGAGGAGAAAAAATAAGCACAGAAAATATTGGAGAGGAAAATACGGAGAGAAAGAGCAACTTTTCCAGTTTCATGGTGATGAGTTGGAGAAGAGGAACCGTCTACCTGAACTTCAGAATCAATCCTACAAATTCAAGTATTTAACATGTTCAGATCATTTCTACAAAGAATTAACCGGAAAAACAAATACAAAAATTAGAATATGCCGGATGGAAAAAAGCAGGGACAGAGATTAGCCAATAACCTATCTAAATCATAACCTCCCACACCCAAAACGAAGTCTATGTCAACGGACCCAAACTTCGCTAGCTTCATTTGTGCCATCCCATTGATTTTCTGGCATCAATGCACAAAAAACATGAGTTTTTACATGCCCATTTATTGTGAAATTCACAACATAAAAGCTCAGTATACGCCAGAAAAACAGAACACACCATATTCAAGTCCCATCTAAGTCTAACGCCATCACATTTTTCGGTTTCCCTGATAAACTTGGCATAATCAAACTCATGAATGAACAACCAATAACCATCTCAATCAATCAAAGAACAGAGAGTTTTATTAGCGACAAGAAAACCAAGGATTTTATTGATAACAATCAACACACTAGTACTCTCGCACACCTCTATTTAACTACCCTTCCAGTTTTACGAACTTAAAAGAATTTTTCTTACTATTTGTCAACTCAAAGCCAACTTTTCTTCCTATTTACTATTTTTAAAGCTACTCTCTACCTTGTACTTTTTTTTTTTTTCTTTATAAAGTTCTTCATTTCTTACTGGGAAAAACATTTCTGTTATGACTTGTCAGTCATACGAAAAGTTGAACTACTTTAGCACTTGATCGAATCTCTTCAACTAAGCATAGTTCTTCGATCACTCAAGGTAACTTGTCAGATGACCGACTGCAGCATGAACAATAATTTAGCTGAAAATCTAGAATGGAACACAAATACAAATCCCCCCTGCCATCTTTTTCATCGGTTTTTCGTCTCATTTAATTTATTCCCCTCTATTAAAGTTTTAACTAAATCCCTACTAGGAGTTATTCATGTCTGAAACAGAATCATACCTTGATTCTCTTGGTCAATGACTCCAACTCAGCCTCGCTTACTAAATCTATCTGCCAAAATAGTTGATAGATTCATCTCAAGTTAACTTTCGAGCAGAGAATCACCTTGAATACCGGATGTAATGGTCAAGATAAACGAAGTTCAATGGAACAAAAACATAACTAGAAAGAATATGAAAACAGTGTAACGAAGTACACAAAACCTCTACCTTGTTTAAAATAATACGGTCAGCATACGCAATTTGTTCTACGGCCTCATTAACCACAAATCTTGGTTTTACTTCATTCAGATGTTGCATCGCGTTCTTGGATTCAACCAAAGTAACAACTCCATCCGGTTCACATACCGCGAGACGAAGTCATCAGTACAAAATGTTTCTATAACAGGAGCTGGCTTAGCAAGTCCTACCAAAAAAAAAAAAAAAAGTAATCATCATAATCAAGCTCCAAAATCAAAGGAAAAAGAAATTTCGAACTAAAGTTGTAAAATACGGCAATGTTTTTCAAAAATCAAACAAGGTCAACCAAACTGCTGAACATACCTGTTGTTTCGATCACAATATGATCGAACTTGTCTCGCTTTTTCTTAACCAACTCCAACGGCATTTTAACTAGATCACCCCGCACAGTACAACACAGGCAACCATTATTAACCATGATAATCTCTTCACTTGCCGAAGAATGACTAGCAACCAAGGACCCATCAATATCCACCTCGCCAAACTGATTTGAGAGTAATCATATTACAAAAATATACCAGCAAAGATTACCAAGAGAAAAAAAAAAAAAAAAAGGACTTTTTTGTACGGATGCCCCGTGAATTTTTCGTATTTGGCAATTTAGTCCCTGAACTAAATTTCTTAGCAATCAACCCCTTGAATTTGAAAATCGTTGCATTGATGGTCCTTTTCATAACTTCTGTTAAACATTAAATAGTTTTTGAAATGTGCATTGCACATAAGAAATTTAGTTCAGGGACTAAATTGCCAAATACGAAAAGTTCAGGAGGCATCCATACAAAAAAGTCAAAAAAAAAAAAAAAGTATTCCTGTTTAGTGAAGCATTTTAATTCACTTTCAGGTCATAACCTTTCAGGAATGTTAATCCCTTTCTTCATATAAGGAAGTCCCTTTCGTTCCCTTTAAAATAACCATAAGCTCATCAAATTCGAACCACAAAAAATGTCAAAGTAACTACAAGAATAACTTGCTACAAAAATATCAGTCCAGAAATTACATCATAAATGAAGACATATACAATGAAGAAAGCAATAAATAAAGATTGGGATTAATGCAATACTAACATCAAACAATCCGTTTCTAGTATCAAAAACTCGGAATATGCATACACAAAGAAAAACAGAAAGAAATCCAAAATGTTTTAATACCTCATTTTCGACGACCGCAATCCTCTTGCCATATTGAGGGGTTAGAATATGACTCAACAAAGTCGTCTGCAATCCAACACAATAAACTCATCACACAAAATTCTCAAATCAAGAAAAACAAAAAACAAAAACCAAAAACCAAAAACCAAAAACAAAACAAAACCCAGTTGAAAAACCGAACAGGGTATCAAAGTAAAAGCTTCAGGAAAAGAATGAAGTCCTTTCTCAACCATTTTCCACGTATTCTCCACAACCAAACAAGAAAAGTAAACACAGAACAGAGACAAAAGTAAACACTATATATGTTTGCTTGTTCGTTTTTCAAAATTTATTTGCTCTCTGTAGTTTAAAAAAAAAAAAAAGTTAACTAATTCTTAACAATAAAAAAATTAGCAAGTATGCTTTTATTATAGTTAGGCGATGCCTGCTACCAATTGTACTTTAGTCCTCTCAGCATAACCACATTTCAATCAACTTACTGGATGACAATCATCATCATCGTCATCATCAAATACATCAACTTAAACTGGTTTACCAATAGATTGGGATGTCAATATAACAATCTTCATCATCCTCTTTGTCATCACAAACTAGTCTTGGTTTCGTTGGCACGACTAATTTCAACTCCAAATCCTTGATATCAGTTGTATTAAAACATAGGTTGTGTGTGATGCCGTAATGAACATATCTTTTTTTTTAGCCAATTGAGTCGCCTAAAGTCCACCATTGTTGTAGCACCCCTTAACCTAACTGCAAAGCCCATATAAGCTATTATAGTCAAGCCAACAAGTTCTATCTTTTCATTTTAAATAGAAATGTTGTGGTTTTCTTCAAACTTTCATTTAAATAGAAAAGTTGCTTTGTCTTGTTTCTTTCGATTCCTCATAATTTACAGCATTTACAGTAAATGGGAAAATACACTATCACCATACACAGCTGCTACACTAGCTTCACAATAAACCGAGTTTCGAAATTTAGCTTCATAAGCTGATCCAAAACATAGCATAGGAACAAAAATCTTTGGAGACTCGATCAACTTCAAATCAGGTACATCCTCATCTGCAGCACAAGAAACTCGATCAACTTCAAATCATGCACATCCTTATCTGCAGCACATGAATCTAATGGGCTAAAGAATAAATAAGTAGAAACTTATGCACGAATATATATATATATATATATATATATATGTTGTATGAGATATATTAAATAACTTATTATATCTGTTGGAAACTGAATCCCATGAATTTGTGACTTAATAGAATAGGGAAACTGTTAGAAAAATTCCCATTAATTTAGAATCCTAACTTTTAGGGTTACTTTCCTTTTTTGTTAGTTTCTGATTTTTTCTCCTTGTAATTAGCATAATTAGTTGTACAGCTTGTGTATAAAACCGTGTATAGTTCTCGTTCAATAAAATATTGAAAAACAGAAAATTTCACATTGTATCAGAGACATTTTCTCCTCAGTTTTTTCTCAGCCTTCATTGCTGAAACTAGAACCCGTTCTCCTTTGTTTTTCTTTATTTTCGGCCTTCATTGCTGGAAACAGAACCCATTCTCTATCACAAATTTTTTTTTTTCCTGGCCTTCATTGCCCGATTACATTGTGCGTCTCCCTTGAACCCAGATTCATCTCCCAATCCAATATGTCTGAGACAACCTCATCCCAAACCCCATCACAGATCACCTTTGAAGCAATCCCGTCTAACCCACCTATGATTGAACTCCAATACATTCAGGCTGCCTATCGATTGAATGGAAAAAATTATTTGAAATGGTCCCAATTTGTCCGAGTTTATCTGAAGGGCAAAGGAAAGCTGAGCCACCTTGTAGGAACAGGTGTAACGACCCCTAACGGACCGATACAGTTCCCTTCTTATTTAATCATTCATCTCTTATAAAATTGCAGAAAATATTAAACTTGAAATAAAAATCTTTACATAACGGAAAACTTTACTTAAATGATTTTAGAAAAATCTAGAAATTTTTTTATATTTATATCAAAATTAAACTTCATAATCTATATATTTATATTTTTTTAAAAACCCAATTCATGAAATAAAATTTAAGTCCATATAAAACATCAAATCAAATAATAATAAACTAAAGTCTCAAAACTTTAATTGAAATAAAGTTAAAAATAAATAAAAGTTCATCTCATGATCGTTCCTCCCATTTTCCTATCACACATCGTCCCGCCATCCGCTCCAAGCTCCTCCAACACTATAACTTACCCTTTCATTTATCTGCAACATGAATTAACTTATATAAGCAAGGGCTTAGTAAGACACTTAAATCTCACAAATGTATACAAACATTTTTCTTTTATCATCATAAATATAAACATTATTAAAAAACTTTTCAAGTTTTAAAACCGTCATATATTGGGCCCGGCGTTGTACCATCATAGCGCGCTAGTCACAGAAGGGTTGGGGTAGCAAATCCCAAACCAACGGTGACAAAAGCCCGCTCACCGGACAACATCATTATCATCATCATCAAGGGTGTACAATGCCATTTTAAAACATAAAATACATATACATACCATATATATACTTTTCATCAAAACGTCATCATAGGAGAAGTATTATTTAAAAACATCATAACATCATCATCAACATCAAAACATATACTTCTCAAATCTTTAATTCATGTTATAGGTGAGAGTGTACTTACTTAAACGCCTTACTTAACCATTTTAAATTTTTCGATGGTAACGTGCGATTGAGGTCTCGGGTACTCGTCTTTAGAACCGTTCATGCCATGAATAATAAATATAATAAAATCAACAAAAGCTCATAATAATTCATCAAACACATCCATCGTATCATAACAGTACCTAAAACGCCTATTTCATCATTCAATAACATCACAACACAGAAATTGAACCATTTCATGAAATTCCAAATCTTGACAGAATCTGTCAGTCATACCTTTGTCTATTCTAAGATTTATAAATATTCATACAGAGTTCCAAATAATCTGAAACTTATTTTAAATAAAATTAGACATCCAGATCTTTCTAATGGTACCTAATTCATAAAAAATGAAGACCGTTTGGACCCTCAAAAATAGTTTTGAAATTGATTTCTAAACTTTTACCGAAACTGGCAGCCGGACCTTTGCCTGTTTGAAAAATCACAAAAATTCACAGATATCTCCAAATGATATAAAACTGATTCCAAATGAAAATAGACATATATAGTTTTCTAACAATATCAAATTTGTTAAAAACGGAGACCGTTTGTATTCTCAAAAACAGTTTTGAAATCTGATCATTAAAATTTTACCGAACTTGGCAGTCCGACCTCTGCCTATTTGAAAAATCATAAAAATTCACACATAACTCCAAAGGATATGAAACTGATTTCAAAGAAACTAGACATCTAGAGCTTTCCAACAATATCATATTTATTAAAAATGGAGTCCATTTACACCCTTAAAAACCGTTTGGAATTCTTGTCTTAGAATCTGGAAAATTTCAGTGCAGTGGTCAAATCCGAAAATATAAAAATTATCACCACAATATACATGATTCACACACACACACACATAAAACAGCCCTAAGACATCTTTCTAACACATAAAATTATTCAATACCCATACCAATGAAATCATAAATTAAGAAATCAAAAACCCTAATTTCATCTTGCTCACAAAATCAATCATATCGCCATTTTTTTTTTTATCATCATTCGATAAATATTTCTCATCCTCTCCTCAAACTCACATGAAGACAATCATTAAGAAAATCATCTAATCCCTCAAAGAATCCCAAACTAAAATCAATAACAAAATAATCTTCATCATAAAACTATACCGAAACATACCTTAAAATCCTTTGATTTTGGCTTGAAGAATTTGGAGGTTTGACGGATTCTTTTTTTTTTTTTTTTTTTTTCCGTTCTGTTTGTGCGTGAGAGAGGGGCAGAGAGAGTAGACAAAGAGAATGGGAAAGAAAGAGAAAGGGAGGCTAGGGATGCAAGAGTGAGCGCTGAAGAAAAAAAATGGTAAACTTTGTGAATTTCAATTGGAAATGAATTGAATGCTAATTGGCTGGAATAATAAGATCAAGGCTGTCATTAACTTATTTTGGGTAGGAAATTGTCAAATAAAAGAAGGGGAATTGAATGGGAATTAAGAACATAAAAAAAAAATTTCCATGTTTTCCGATTGGCATCCCCTCCCTTCATATTCTCCTTCAGATTTCCTATTAAACACATACATATATATATATATATATAATATATATATATGTACGTTGGCAATCAATAACTTAACATATATATATATATACAAAGAAATATATACAATATAAAATAAAATATACTTAGACATATAGTGTATATATATAAACATATAAGATAATCGTGTAATGTATATTCATGCTTTATACAACATACAAAAATAAATGCAACAATTTTTTTATTACATATATTTTTAAGCCATCACATAAAATTATCAAATCATCATAAAAAAAAATTCATCAATTTGGCATGAACATTGTTCTAGCACATCGAGTCCTCATCACGTCACCTGAGAAAAATAACTCAACATAATATTAGAATTAAGAAATTGCTATCTCATCATATATCTATGTTAATTCTAATGTTAATTTTCTAACTTAAAGTTAGTATTTGGGGCGTTATAACAGGTCCGAAGGAAGGAGATCCTCGGTTCGATGTATGGGAAGAAGCCGACTCCATGATCATGTCATGGTTATGGAACTCAATGAATCCCGACATTAGTGACACCTGCATGTTTTTGTCTATGGCTAGGCAGATTTGGGAGGCGATTCGACAAACATACTCAAAGGCACGTGATGCGGCACAAGTGTATGAAATCAAGATCAAGGCGGGAGCGACGAAACAAGGCAGCAAAACAGTCACTGAATATGCGAATCGCCTGCAAAATTTATGACAGGAACTGGACCATTATCGCTGCATTGTAGTGTTTTCTTCATTGTAGTTTTAAAAACTATGTTTTAAAGGGCTAAGTGCCGAATTTTTCCATTGTGATGTTTGTGATTTGGCAAAACATAAACATGTTTCTTTTCCAATTAATAATGAAAGAAGCTCCATTCCTTTTTATTTGATACATAGTGAGATATGGGGGCCTTCCACAATTTCAAATGTGTCTGGCTCACGATGGTCTGTTTCCTTTATAGATGATTGCACTAGAGTCTCTTGGATTTTTCTTCTTAAACAAAAATCAAATGTGAGTAGTGTGTTACCAAATTTCCATAACATGATTCAAAATCTATTTGGGGTTAAGATAAAAAGATTTAGATCGGATAATGCGAGGGATTATTTCAAACAAATTTTATCTCTGTACTTTCAAAAGAAGGGGATTATTCATAAGTCCTCTTGTGTTAATACTCCTCAACAAAATGAGGTCACTGAAAGAAAAAATGGCCATTTATTAGCTACAACCCGAGCTTTTCTTTTCACCAAAATGTTCCAAAACACTATTGGGGGGAAGCCGTACTCACAGCCACATACATAATCAACCGGTTACCTTCTAAAGTGTTGGGATTTACTTCACCAATGGAAAGACTATCCCAGTTTTATCCTAATATGAAAACCACTAATAATCTTACCCCAAGAATCTTTGGTTGTACTGCATTTGTTCGCATTCACAACAATAATCGAGGGAAGCTAGATCCAAGAGCTGTCAAGTGCATTTTCATAGGATATTCGTCCACCCAGAAAGGATACAAATGTTATCACCCACCTACAAAGAAGGTCTTTGTCTTTAGTGATGTCACATTTGAAGAACAGAAACCATATTTCACCCAACCTTATCTTCAGGAGGAGTCTTTAGTTGAAGAAAAGGATTCTTTCTTACTTGACTTACCAAATTTACCCACTTCAGTCTCCTATCCAAGCCAACCTTCTCCGCAAGAACCGTCACAACCTAAGTCATCACCCGAGTCTTTCCCTTCTCAGCCCGAGTCTTCAACCCAAGCTTCTCCAATCCAACCAATGGCGGAGGATAATGAATCTCTTGATCCTATGATGTTTTCGCATGTATATTCAAGAAGAAAGAGGAATCCTAATCCTGTGCAAGTTCGAGACTCAACTTCTAATCCTAAGAAAGAGGTAAATACAGTTTCAAACCCTCTTCCTGAGTTGCCTTGTGATCATGATGTTCCTATTACTATTAGGAAAGGTACAAGAGAATGCACTAAACATCCATTATACCCTTTAGCCAAATTTGTGTCATTCAAAAGATTCTCACCATCACACAAAAGTTTCCTTGTCAACCTAAATAACATTCATATTCCTAATACTTTATCTGAGGCATTATCTGATGAGAATTGGAGAAATGCTATGAGAATGGAAATGCAGGCGCTAGAGAAGAATCAAACGTGGGAACTTGTTGATCTACCATCCGGGAAGAAAGCAGTGGCGTGCAAGTGGGTGTTTACGGTGAAGTATAAGTCAGATGGATCTCTAGAAAGGTACAAAGCCAGACTCGTAGCGAAGGGATACACCCAAACCTATGGTGTTGATTATGAGGAGACATTTGCCCCAGTTGCCAAGATGAATACTGTAAGAATCTTGCTTTCACTTGCAGTCAACTTTAATTGGTATTTGGAGCAATTTGATGTAAAGAATGCATTCCTTCATGGTGATCTAGAGGAGGAGATATACATGGATGTTCCTCCAGGATTTAATGGAGAATTGAAAGGCAATAAAGTGTGCAGATTAAAAAAGCCTCTTTATGGGCTTAAGCAATCACCAAGAGCCTGATTTGGAAGATTCGCCAAGGTGATGCTTGCTGCGGGATACAAACAAAGTCAAGGTGATCACATGCTTTTCATAAAGCATTCAGATTCAGGGGGAGTCACAGCTCTTCTTGTATATGTGGATGATATAATAATGACAGGAAATGATGAGGCGGAGAAGGAGGCTTTGAGAAGATGCTTAGTCAAAGAATTCGAGATAAAGGAGCTTAGGAGATTGAAGTATTTTTGGGAATTGAAGTAGCTCATTCCAAAGAAGGGATATTCATTTCACAACAAAAGTACATGCTCGTCCTCCTAAAAGAAACAGGAAAATCAGCATGTAAACCGTCTCCAACTCCAATCGACTCGAATCACAGACTCGGGGAGGCAAATGAAGATCCAGCAGTAGACAGAGAAATGTATCAACGACTGGTAGGAAAGCTCATATACCTTGCTCACACGAGACCAGATATTGCATATGCTGTGAGTTTAGTCAGCCAGTTTATGCACAGCCCGAGAGAAGTTTACCTACAAGTAGTCTACAGGATACTACACTATCTGAAGGCTAATCCTAGTAAAGGGATCTTATACAGAAGAAATATAGGAGTGGTTCCTGAGGCATATACTGATTCAGACTATGGAGGTTCTCTTATTGATAGACTGTCCACTACAGGTTATTGCACTTTTCTTGGAGGCAATCTTATCACTTGGAGAAGTAAAAAGCAGAATGTGGTAGCCAGATCAAGTGCAGAAGCAGAGTTCAGGGCAATGGCTCAAGGAGTGTGTGAGCTGCTATGGATCAAGATAATTCTAGAAGACCTTCGGATCAGCAGGGAAGGACCAATGAGATTGTATTGTGACAATAAGTCTGCTATTAGCATTGCTCACAATCCTGTTCAGTATGACAGGACTAAGCATATTGAAATAGATAGACATTTTATAAAGGAGAAATTGGACAGCGGATTGATTTGCACACCATATGTCTCGACCAATGATCAACTTGAGGATGTACTCACAAAGGGGTGCAGTAGTACAGAATTTCACGAACTTATCTCCAAGCTGGGAATGCAAGATGCATACTCACCAGCTTGAGGGGGAGTGTTGGAAACTGAATTCCACAAATTTGTGACTTAATAGAATAGGGAAACTGTTAGAGAAATTCCCATTAATTTAGAATCCTAACTTTTAGGGTTACTTTCCTTTTTTGTTAGTTTCTGATTTTTTCTCCTTGTAATTAGCATAATTAGTTGTACAGCTTATGTGTAAAACCGTGTATAGTTCTCCTTCAATAAAATATTGAAAAACAAAAAATTTCACAATATCATTTTCCCTTGAACATTAAAAATTTCTTTCTTAAATTCATTCTAATTTCAAAAACACTTGGCTTCTATTTGGAATATGGGTTTAAGATGAAATTCTCATGTTGAAGTTGGTTGACTTTTTAAAAACTAGTTATAATTTTTGTTGACTTTTCAGAAAAAGACAAATTGAGATGAAAATCTTAGGTTCACACCTGAGAACCAAACGAAGCATTAAAGTGTGGTACTTATAATATAATGATAGGTTGTACTTTTCGGAACCTGTTTAATAAGCATTTGGCTAATTCCATAATAATATGGGTTTTTCCAAACTTGGTCTTTCAACTTCAGTTATTAATCATATCAGTCTTAATCTATGAGACTTTCTATATTTGGTCTTTAAACTTCAAGTATTCACCACCCTCTGCAATGTCCGCATTCCTTACCTATGCCGTTACAAATCAAGTACCATGCTTTCTTTTTGAAAAACCTCATCTCCTTTTAGATCATATATATGTCATATCATGCATGTGCTATCATGACTTCTCATATGGTCTATAACATATGCAAACAATGTTGAATCACAATTTCACCTTGACAACATAACCAAATATCACATTGTTCCCATGAAAATAAAACATTGCATTTACCAATAAAAAAATGATAACTCACTTCCATATGAGGTAATATGAATAAGGGAGTAAAATTAGTGTCTCTACCAATGAATATGCATGCGCGTAGCAGGTGCTTCTAACTAGTAGATATATGGATGGTGTTATCTACCAAAATGATGTATAGATGATGTAATAAATACTATAATCATGTTAAAAAAGAAACGAACAAACAAACAGACATCAGTAGTGCTATAATTCGTAATTATTAGAAAGACGGACAGTTCATACTAACCCAGATTTACCTTTCTTCTTGATCCATTGTAGTTAAAATTTTGCCATTTTGTAGATCCATTTAGTGGTCTCTTGTTGCCTTTCTTCACTCCATTCCGACTCTTCACTAGAACAGCCATAGCCTTCTTAATCTTTGTAAATCCATTTAGTGGTCTATTGTTGCCTTTCTTCACTCCATTCCGACTCTTCACTAGAACAGCAGTAGTCTTCTTCTTCTTCTTCTTCTTCTTCTTCTTCTTCTTCTTCCAATTTCCAATCATATGGATAATCAAGTTCATTAAATTTATTTACATCTTCTGTGTATAGAAGACGGATTCGACACTCGTTCACACGTCCAACACAAAAGCTCTCCCCACTTGAGTTTTCTTGAAATAATGAGAACCGAAATACAACTTTGGTGACCTTTTCTTGTGCAGTGAACCATTCTTCTTCATCAGAGAATTCATCTTCATAATAGAAATGCCATGGCAACATTTCGCCATTGTTCAATATGAAACTCGGTGTACATTCAAGATTAAGATAAGGTCTAAACTTCTTGAATATTGGGCTGGGCTGAGGAAAATTGAGATCACAAGCAACACATAAGGCGAAACCCAAAAAGTTGGGATTGCCAAGTGAATTTGTAGGAAGATCGATGATAAAATCCACAACTTCTTTAATTCCAAACGTAGCCATTTCCTGTACAGTCCTTCGAGAAGCTTGATAGTGAAACCACTCTGGAATTTCGTTCCCCCGACAACAAACACCAATTTCAGGTTTAATAGGAAGTCCCTGTAAAATTTTAATGAGAAGTCACTGTCCATGAAGTGTGTATAACATTCTTACACATACAGGAATCAAGCAATAAGAAAGATAAAAACAGAGAGAGATACACGTACTCCTGCAAATTCTTGTAATGCAATATTCCTATAAAGGGTCTTAGTTTCCGGATAGATGTCTTTGTTTTGCAGCTGCGTTCTCCATCATATAACGGTATGCAATTGTAAAATAGATGTCGTCCGGCCAATACACCCAAAAAATCTGGATTTTGTTTGAATAGTTCTTTTATGAGGACTGATTCCATTTCCACAGACAAGCAGTTTTTTTCATGAGAACCAAACACTGGGAGCTCTGATGGAATTTTAGGTTTCAAACAATGACGAAAGAAAATACCTCCACACCAGGAGGCACCTTCAAAATAGCTCTCTGCTCACTGTGCTCATAAAAGCTCAGATGTGAACGAGCGACTACATCACGAATCCACCAGGGTAACCTAGAGGGCCTACGACCAAGAGAAGTTCCGTCAAGCATAATGAACTTTAGACCCTTCTTCACCTTTGAGAAACATGGAATCCTCTTGAGTTTTTCGCAATAATTAAGGTTTAATATCTCGAGACAAGAGAGACTCTCAATTGACGAGGGAACACTCTTTATCGCTGTTCTGCTCAACACCAAACATATTATACTCTTTGGAAGCTTCGGAAACTTATGAACAGATGAGCAGCCCTCAAGACTGACAGTTTTAAGCTCATGGAGTGTTGAAAATAAGAAGGAACTTCCCGCAAACTAAGGCAATAATCAAGATATACATGCTCTAACTTTGAAGCTCCAGAGAGATCAGGAAGTCTAGTCAGGTCCTTGGAGTAGCTAAGATCGATCTTTTTCAAACTCCCTAGACACTGTTTATATAGATATATTATATATATATATATATATATAGAGAGAGAGAGAGAGAGGTATAGAGTTAGAATCTCTTCATTTTTCAACTAATAAATAAATTAGTTACGGATTATGAAAATTTTAAAACTTACTTGTCTCCCTTCCCAAAGTGTCTTGACATTGCTATAAAGCAGGTTAAGTTCCACAAGATATTGTGGCCTAAAGCTTGATGGGAAGGATTCCCAAGGATATCCTTCCCAATGGAGATATCTAAGTGAATCAGGCAGAAACTGAAGACGGTCTCCGCGAGGAAAGCACACTCGGCACTTTATGAGAATGTTGGAATGAAAAATTTTGAGCAATCTCAACCCGTACATATTTGAAAGGCAGTAGGACTGAAATGTACTTCACTGATACTTGACATATCTAGGGCTATTGCTTCAGTTGCTGCAGTGCCCTAACAATCAGCATAGAAACAAAAACTGTTCATCGGAAAGGTGATGATTAAATGTATGAGATATTTATAAGATAAAAAAGAAAAATTACATGTAAACAAAGAATATACTGCATTTTGTTAATATCGAGATAAAATGCACTCGACTTACTATATTAAATTTCAAGACATGATAGACATCTTGATGATTCCATAATCTACTGCGCCCTGAAAGATCTTCAACGGACCGTACAATCTCCCATCCCATTCTTGAACCAAGTCATGCATCCAAAGCATATTATCTTTGATAATGATGAGACACTTATCAATAAGGTCGTCAATTCCTGATTTCGGAAATAAACCACAAGCCTCCAACATCCTTTCTACATGATCTCTGTACATGCCTTTAAAAAAGCATGCAATATCTAGAAATATACACTTTTGCTTTTTGTCCAATCCATCATAACTTATTCTCAAGACACTTTGAATTGTTGTGTTGGGCATTCCTTAAGTTTGTCCAACTCCTCTTCCCAGTTTTCTCGCTCTTGCCACGGAGGAAGGAACCTAAAATTTTAAGAGCTAACGGATTACCTTCAGCATATCTTATGACCCTTACTGACAGATACAAAAGATCTTTTGCAGGAGGCGTTCTTTTAAAAGCATTGAATGAAAGAGTTGAAGAGCTTCCTCGTTATTCAATCTCTCAACTTGTATATTCCGTTAACCTCATCCCGCAACACTTGCATATTTCTAGTTGTTATGATTATTCTACTTCCAGGCCCAAACCATTCATAATCTTCGCTAAAAACTCCAACTGTTGTGAATCATCTACATCATCAAAAACGACGAGCACCTTTTTACTGCATAATCGAAACTTGTCATACGTTGATCCTACAGATAACGTGCCCATATTTGGATTTGCTTCTTCCAACAGCAAAGAAAAGAGCCTATTTTTTAACTCATCTTTTGGCCTCTGTCCCAATTTTCCCTAACATTTTCAAGAAAACAACCACTTTCAAATTGAGAAGATAGCTGATCGAATACAACTCGCGCAAGGGTTGTTTTCCAATCCCGCCAATACCCCAGATACCTACTTTCAAAATATCTAAGGAGCCAATGCGTAACAAGTATTCAATTTGTGCAGCACGCCTCATAGTTCCAACCAAACCCTTGAAATCGCCACCTGATGGAGTACGACTCAATTTGCTTAAAATAGCTTGGACAATTTTCTCAACTAAGTTGGACTCAGACCTAGAATATTAATGTATCAAAGGAAAAGTTGTTAGTACGAACCAAAGAAATATAACGAAAAAGAAAAGAAATTATCAAGGGAACTAGCGTATCTACGTTTGCACTATACATAAAATTTTCACTTTACATGAAAAACATATTCTAGCAAAATAACAATAACAGTTGTCAATTGCAAAAATGTATCACAATAGTTGTTCAGACATAGTTTAGTGATAATCCCACATTCAACTCTACCAAAAACTGCATAGACTGTTCGAATCTCCTCCCTCCCAAGTTAACAAAAAAATTTAATAAATAAAATGTGTCGCAACAAGCGTCATTAGTTTGGCTTGTATTTGGGGTTTTAGTTAATTGGGAAGATGTACTAAAACTTTTGTCATTATACCACCAATACAATTTGATTCCTCCCCCCCCCTCTCTCTTTTCCCTGCTCCTCACAGCGTCAATATTGTCGCCGAAGCCCTTATAAGGCCGGATATCTGCAAGCTATTTGGTCGTCCACGTTGTGCAACACCAGATCTGCAGGTTCTGTGGTCGCTGGTGTTGCAGGACAGCAAATGCAACTTTGCAAGACAACAAATTTGGCATCTGCGTTAGAGAAGAGGAGATGATCTCCCCTGTGCCGAAGATCGGAGAAAAGGAAACAGAGAGAGTGGTGGCGATGTTGCACAGACCAACGACAAAGAAAGGTGATGAAGAGAGATAGGGGGAGAAAACATGAGAAGAAATAGACAATTGACAATTTTTGAAAATGGGGGTTTAAAGTTTAAACCGACTGCATCTCCTAATTTTCAAGGGGAAAAAAAAAAATATATATATATATATATATATATATGTATATATAGAGTAACAATTTGCTTTTCAGAATAAATCAATGAACAAGAAAGACCATGTTAATTAGTAGAGAAAGAGACTCAAACCCTACCGAATGACCTGCGAATCCCATCCCGCCAGATTGGCTGCCGCTCTCAAAGCATCCCTCCATTTTTGCACCTTGTCCGGTTTATTTGTAAAACGTTCTTCAAGAATAGAAAAAGCCTTTTCATAAGTGCCCTTTTGCTGTCGGACATCTGATGGATCTACACGATAGAAAACCGGTAGAACAGTTTGTTTTAACTTTTCACGGCATTCGAGTATGTGGACCAGTTCATCCAAGCACCAAGAGGAAGATGCATAATTCTCTGAGAAAATGACGACAGAAAGCTTTGATAACTCTATGGCTCTCTTCAGTGCTTGTGATATTTCATCTCCTCTCTCGAGATTTTCATCGTCCTTGTAAGTTTCGATTTTCCTTCGAAGTAAAGCTTCATAAAGATGACTCGTGAAGTTGAGACGGGAATCTTCACCTCTGAAACTAAGAAACACATCGTACTTGAAAGCGGGTGTAGCGGAAGAAGAAGCCACAGTACTAGCTCTCCTCATCTTCGTCCAAATGCTGAAAATAAAAAAAAAAATTAAAAAAAAAAATCCCTGTCAAGAAATAAAATTAAATGTTTAAACTAAGCCATTTGAGAACTAAGAAATTACAGAAGCAAAGCAAACTGCTCGTGGACTAGAAGAAACCGTACCAGAGTGGTATCAAAAAGCCTCCATAATCGTGATGAAATATGATCAGAAAAAAGAAGTTAACAAGAACACAGATCACGGTGCTATTTCACTGCAATAAATTAATAAAATGAGTCCAGGGCTGCAGTAATTGCTAAGAAGCTCAACGGAGACTTCCAAGTCCATCCCCTAAAACAATTAAAATAATAAAATCAAAGAAAGAAGACTTGCAAGTCATGCCGACCCACTGAAAAAGTTTTTAATTTCACGTGCCACGCAATGAATGCAATTGGGCTTTTGCTTAAGAGTTATTCTGAGGATACCGAAAGAACAGTAAGGATCTTATACTAATTTCTTTTCATACCATTTGCACTCTTAAGCCCAATACTACAACATCTTAAGCCGAAGTAAAGACTTGCAGGAGGAGGTGTTTAAGTTTTAGACTTGAGAGGATAAAATGGGATATGTCTAGCACCATTAACAATTATTTTTTTAAATAATAAAAATTTCAGCTTTTTATTTAATTAAGGGGTGTTTGATGGAGTAGTTTGAGTTGAGATTTTTAAGTTTAAATAATAAATATTTTTGAATTTTTTTGAATTTTCAGAAAAGACAAAACTTTTTGAGAAAAAGATAAAAATTTTTTGAGAAAAAGACAAAAAAAAGTTTGAATTGGAAAATTTGGATGGTTATGTCAAACTCTATTTAAAAATTACGTATTTACTTAATTTTTCCTTTACAATAAAGGAAAATAAGAAGTATTATTCATGTAATTACTATTTTACTCATAATTATTTTTGTTTTTAAGGATTTTTATTAATATATCAGGTTACTTTAATAATTTACTAGTTTCACTTTTTACAAAGTTTTTCTGTCACTTTTCTCTCCAAAATATTATATATATATATATATATATAGAGAGAGAGAGAGAATCCACATGATTTTTAATCCTTCATATTCTCCTTACCCTCCAAAAATCACTCCAAACAAACTCCCGTTTTTTTTTTTCCTGTGTAAAAGAAAATAAAAAGGTGCCTGCCAAACATTTTTATTTTTCATCCTAAAATCCCTACACCTTCTCTCCCTTCACTTTCATCCCTGCCAAACATAGTATAAAGGTTTTTTTGTCAATTTGATTCAGATTCTAGACTTTTGCGCCAGTTATTGCTTAATGAACTAATGGGTAATGACTCATCTATTTATTGAAACCAATGATGAAAACACTTAGGGGTATTGAGAAAATTACAGGGAAAATCATGTTTTGAATACATTTTTATAATTTTATCAACTCTAATATTAAAGTTGATAATTTTAATATTATAAAAAAGTAAAATTATTAACTTTAAGATATGGTGAACATTAATATAAAGTATCAGATTTATGACATTTTTGCATATAATCATTAAGCATTAAAACATTGATTGGAGGCCTCAAGCTGCCTTAGGGTTGGGACGACCCCGGAATCACTATAAATATTATGTGTTTATTTATTTGTTTTTTGCGATTTTATCACTATTGATAGTACATGAATTAAGAAATCAAGTCGTCTAATTCTTAGTAATAATAAAATTAGCAAGTGCCTCATTCACTATACTTCGGTCGACTCGGCATTCCACAGCTTAGTAGTGGACCAAACACACATTATATAGGGTTGTACAACTGTGGAAACAATGGATACATGCAAACTTCTCAGCACAGTTTCTACAGTAGACAACCTTTGAAACCTTTTCTTAAAGCAGTTTCATCCAAATTCCTTCCTATGAACACAAGCTTGTTTATCCTCTTTTCGTCCGGTCCCCATGTACTTCCCGGGCAACCGTCTAGCACCGAATGCACTCCCTGAAGAAGAAGAAGAAGAAGAATAAGCCAACATAAAATAAATAAATAGAATGAACATAATAAAAGGATAAACTAGAAACATGATACCATTAAAGAACGGTAGGTAAAAAAAAATGTGAACCTGAAAAACGTAACGTTGATCCGACCCTTCAACAGACAAGACACCTTTCATTCTGTATAAATCCTCTCCTTTTTCTTCAATCAATCTCTCAAGCCAGTCATCAACCTGGTTCATTCAGAACAAGACAAGAATATTACTTATTCAGCAAGGAAAAGAGACAATGGAGTGACCACTTTCAAAGTTTGGAGAACAGAACTTCCAAGAAAATTTATTGTCTTTTTTCTGTGTTTAAAATATTTCTTAGATAAAGCGTTTTCAGAGTTGGGAATCGATGCCAATACATCAAGCATCTAAAATTTTAGCTGCGACGAGTTTAAAAAGCACATTGATGGACCATGCAGTATGAAAGGATATTGGAAAGCCAACGTAGGTGAGAGAAAGTTCATTCTTCCAAGTGCTTAATTTTGCACATTTTCGACAACATTGTAGGTAACTTTCACCAAGAAACACAGATTTTCACTAGAAATTGACATCTATCCGAGTGAATGCGTACATAGATGTGTTGAAAGAAGATTAATGCATATTATATCCAGTTAAAAACTACTAAAAACGAGTTACTGGCTTATACATTGACAAGGTTTAGAGCTCTTATTACATAGATGCCTCTCGGAATAATACTACATTCATAAAGTGACTTGTAATTTAACACATAACAGAAGGAATATATTTATAATAACTTACTAAAAAAAAAACCTTACCTCATCGAGATCCAGGTTTCCTTCAGAAACAATACTAACACTAGAGACGGCAGAATCATGTAAGTGATCATGATGATGATTGTGGCATTCTGCATTATCCAAGCCAAGTGATGCAATGTAACAAGTGAATCAGATGATAAAAGAGTAGATGACCCAGACATGAATCGATTTAGCTTTTGCACTGTATTTTAATTCCCAGGTGAAAAAACTAATCAATAGGTGTCTTGATTGGATTAGTAGAAGCTTAACACGCATACATGGATGTCCAAGTTGTTACTTTATGTACTTGTCCAGACGTGAATTCTAAGGAATAGACTAAATAATGTTTTTTTTTCTTCCGTCCATAATCAGGCGAATAAATTTCACATAACCAACCCTACACTTCACACAAAAAACGTGTCCAGTTTCTTCACCCGAGGTGAAAAAATAAGCTCAGAAAATATTGGAGAGGAAAAGACGGACAGAAAGAGCACCTTTTCCAGTTTCATGGTGATGAGTTGGAGAAGAGGAACCGTCTACCTGAACTTCAGAATCAATCCTACAAATTCAAGTATTTAACATGTTCAGATCATTTCTACAAAGAATTAACTGGAAAAACAAATACAAAGATTAGAATATGCCGGATTGAAAAAAGCAGGGACAGAGGTTAGCCAATAACCTATCTAAATCATAACCTCCCACACCCAAAACGAAGTCCATGTCAACAGACCCAAACTTCGCTAGCTTCATTTGTGCCATCCCATTGATTTTCTGGCATCAATGCACAAAAAACATGAGTTTTTACAAGCCCATTTATTGTGAAATTCACAACATAAAAGCTCAGTATACGCCAGAAAAACAGAACACATCATATTCAAGTCCCATCTAAGTCTAACGCCATCACATTTTTCGGTTTCCCTGATAAACTTGGCATAATCAAACTCATGAATGAGCAACCAATAACCATCTCAATCAATCAAAGAACAGAGAGTTTTATTAGCGACAAGAGAACCAAGGATTTTATTGATAACAATCAACACACTAGTACTCTCGCACACCTCTATTGACTACCCTTCCAGTTTTACGAACTTAGAGAATTTTTCTTACTATTTGTCAACTCAAAGCCAACTTTTCTTCTATTTACTATTTTTAAAGTTACTCTCTACCATATACTTTGTTTTTATTCTTTATAAAGTTCTTCATTTCTTACTGGGAAAAATATTTCCGTTATGACTTGTCAGTCATACGAAAAGTTGAACTATTTTAGCACTTGATCGAATCTCTTCAACAAAGCATAGTTCTTCGATCACTTTGATGTCAAGGTAACTTGTCAGATAACCGACTGCAGCATGAACAGTATCTTAGCTTCAAATCTAGAATGGAACACAAATACAAGCCCCCCCCCCCCCCCCCCACCCCCGCCCATCTTTTTCATCGGTTTTTCGTCTCATTTAATTTATTCCTCTCTATTAAAGTTTTAACTAAATCCCTACTAGGAGTTATTCATGTCTGAAACAGAATCATACCTTGATTCTCTTGGTCAATGACTCCAACTCAGCCTTGCTCACTAAATCTATCTGCCAAAATAGTTGATAGATTCATCTCAAGTTAACTTTTGAGCAGAGAATCACCTTGAATACCGGATGTAATGGTCAAGATAAACGAAGTTCAATAGAACAAAAACATAACTAGAAAGAATATGAAAACATTGTAACGAAGTACACAAAACCTCTACCTTGTTTAAAATAATTCGGTCAGCATACGCAATTTGTTCTACGGCCTCATTAACCACAAATCTTGGTTTTACTTCATTCAGATGTTGCATCGAGTGCTTGGAATCAACCAAAGTAACAACTCCATCCAGTTTCACATACCGCGAGACTAAGTCATCAGTACAAAATGTTTCTATAACAGGAGCAGGCTTAGCAAGTCCTACCAAAAAAAAAAAACAAAAAGTAATCATCATAATCAAGCTCCAAAATCAATCGAAAAAGAAATTTCAAACTAAAGTTGTAAAATACAGCAAATTTTTTCCAAAATCAAACAAGGTCAACCAAACTGCCGAACATACCTGTTGTTTCGATAACAATATGATCGAACTTGTCTCGCTTTTTCTTAACCAACTCCAACAGCATTTTAACTAGATCACCCCGCACAGTACAACACAGGCAACCATTGTTAACCATGATAATCTCTTCACTTGCCGAAGAATGACTAGCAACCAAGGACCCATCAATATCCACCTCGCCAAACTGATTTGAGAGTAATCATATTACAAAAATATACCAGCAAATATTACCAAGAGAAAAAAAAAAAAAAAAAAAAAAAAAAAAAGAAAAAGAAAGACTTTTTTTGTAGGGATGCCTCCTGAATTTTTCATATTTGGCAATTTAGTCCCTGAACTAAATTTCTTAGCAATCAACCCCTTGAATTTGAAAATTGTTGCATTGATGGTCCTTTTCATAACTTCTGCTAAACAATAAATGGTTTTTGACATGTGCATTGCACATAAGAAATTTAGTCAGGGACTAAATTGCCAAATACAAAAAGTTCAAGGGGCATCCGTACAAAAAAGAAAAAAAAAAAAAAAAGAGTATTCCTGTTTAGTGAAGCATTTTAATTCACTCTCAGGTTATAACCTTTCACGAATGTTAATCCGTTTCTTCATATAAGGAAGTCCCTTTCATTCCCTTTAAAATAACCACAAACTCATCAAATTCGAACCACAAAAACTGTCAAGGTAACTACAAGAATAACTTGCTACAAAAATATCAGTCCAGAAATTACATCGTAAAGGAAGACATATACAATGAAGAAAGCAACAAATAAAGATTGGGATTAATGCAATAATTTTCTAGTAGCGAAAACTCCGAATATATATACACAAAGAAAAACAGAAAGCAATCCAAAATGTTTTGATACCTCATTTTCAATGACCGCAATCCTCTTGCCATGCTGAGAGGTTAGAATATGATTCAACAAAGTCGTCTGCAATCCAATAGAATAAACTCATCACACAAAATTCTCAAATCAAGATAAACAAAAACCAAGAACAAAACAAAACCCAGTTGAAAAACCGAACAGGGTATCAAAGTAAAAAGCTTCAGGAAAAGAATGAAGTCCTTTCTCAACCATTTTCCACCATATTCTCGACAACCAAACAAGAAAAGTAAACACAGAACAGAGACAAAACCCGAACCTTTCCGGAGCCGAGAAAGCCGGTGATGACGGTGGCGGGAACGCGGTCGTCGAGATGAGAAGAAGAAAGCATTCGTTTGAAGCAGGAGAGATGACGATTCTGGGAATTGGGAGAAGAGGAGTGGAGGGTTCTGAGGAAATGTTGAAAGCCAGTTTGGGAAGGAAGAGGTTGGAGAAGATGGTGGAGGTTTCTGGGTAATGATGATCTCGGGATTAGGAACCTCACAGCAGCCATTCTTTTTCAGGTTTTGCCCAGACAAGAAGGTAGTTGATG
Source organism: Ficus hispida (assembly GCA_025413025.1). Lineage (NCBI taxonomy): Eukaryota > Viridiplantae > Streptophyta > Magnoliopsida > Rosales > Moraceae > Ficus > Ficus hispida. The sequence goes on from CM046372.1 coordinate 26,747,924, forward strand.
AGGAAGAAAACTCAAACTGAACTGAATTTGGGAAGAAGAAAGAATCCTTAAACCCTGCTGAGCCTGAGACTGAGGGTTCTACAGACTTTTGCTCTTCATTTGCAGAATGGCAAATTACAAAACTCCCCCCTAAAATTTTATTGTTATGTCAATTTTAGGACTTGGTGTTTTTAAATGTGACAGCCCACACCCCCACCCACCCCACACCCCCCCCCCCCCCCCCCCCCCGCCACCCACGCACCCCACGCCCCCCACAACTTGAGTAAAATAATAATATTTTGTGTACGACTTTGGGTTTGTTTATGTCCAAAAATTGGACGGAAAAGTACTCCATTTAGAGAGTCACACTCCTGATTTCCTATAAGAAGTGTATGGTAAAATTGTCCATATCAATGCTTACAAATATAAATATAATTTAACAATAACACTATATCTAATTATATTTAAAAATATAGAATTCGAATTCTCTCATTCTTAAATTCAACAAAAAAAAATATTATACAGAGTACATTTTTTTTTTACGTTGTCATTAATGTTAAAATTGTTCTTCTTTCACTTTTACTAAAAGTTTATTTTTTTCTTTTTTTCCTTAAATTTAAAAATGGGTATTTGAAGTCTTTGATGGAATAAATATAGAATCACCCTTAACTTATGCCCGCAATTAAAATTGTTCTTCTTTCACTCTACTAAAAGTTTATTTTTTCTTTTTTTCCTTGAATTTAAAAATGGGTATTTGAAGTCTACATTTGATGGAATAAATATAGAATCATCCTTAACTTATGCCCGCAGTCACGTTTACGGAACTTCTTAGTTTTCCTTTGTTTGTTTCATATGTCCATTTTATATTTTTCCCAATTCTTCTCATTTAGGAAAATGACATATATATCTTTTTCTCAAATATATTTTATACAATACCCTTTTGAATCATTTTAATATCTTTTTGAATTTTTCTTCCAATACATTATTCCTAATATCATTTCTTCTCATTTTATAACTATCCAAACTCTTTTTGTGTCCAAAATGAGAAAATATCATACACATCTGAAAGCCACCTTGTTCTCAAAAGGAAGTAACTCTCATTTCAAATAACAAAATTTTCCAATTTAGAAATGAGAATGCAATCCAATCAGGCCCTTTATAATTTTATGATGGAAGAAGAGGATGCTTCGTTATAAGAATTGAAACCAAATCATCCAAGATTGATCAAAGTATTTCTTCCGAGACCAAATTAGGCTGTTATCGACCCCCAAGACCGACTTTTACCATATTGTGTGCTGCAGACTCGCAGTCAAGAAAAAGAATGGCAAACATTAGCCCCGAAGAATCACGACAACAAACAATCAACAGCCTAATGCTAGTCAGTTCTGACTTCCTGTGATGCATTATTTTTGTTAGCCAGTTGAGAAAAATTGGAAAGAGAGAACTTCTGAGGGAGAGTAAAGAGTGGTTCGTTGCTACTAAGCTTTCGAGTAGCCAAACCCAAGGCGTATCCCAAGGCTCGCGCAACGTTAACGGGCACTGCATTTCCAACCTGACGATACCTGCACAAAGAACAAGCAACAACCCCACAAATGAGTTAAAGTTTTCATCTTATGTTATTTAAGGAGCTATAAAACATCAGAAAACTTTCTAATGAGAGGCACAAAAGTTGGATCACTGTGTCATGGATCCTCCAAAACAAACGGATTTAGAGCTAAATAGCCTTTTTTGAGAAGTTTTTTAACAAATGGCCGAAGTTTTTAAAAATTAGTTTAGTTAAAGTCTATTTGTCCTAAAATAATCAATTAATTTTCTTAAATAGTCAAACAGTGATTGGCCATATAATATAGTTAATTTGGTCAATCAGTGATTGAACATAATGCAAATCACCAATTTGCATACTCAATCACTGTTTGACCACTGTTAATAATTGATTGACCAAATTCGGAAAAAATGCAAACGGCCATTTTGCTAAATAAAAAAAAGCTTAGCCATTTATTAGACTAGGTGACCAAAACCAGCTAGGCAGCCTAATTTTCCCATAACAAATGCAAAATATGGGCAACTCTACCCCGTGTAAAACTTCATCCAACTCCTAACTCAGCTTTAGGTTCCATTCCTCTCCTATTTCACCATCTTTTTTTTTTTTTCCCACCTGTTTCGATGTGCCCATGTGTATGTAAGATTGTAGTGAAACCACATATGCCTTTAATAATTACTGTGTGCTCTATCTATTTTGAATCTCGAAAAACGAAAACACATAGAAGTATACCTCTCTTTAAGAGTCCCATGGAATCTATAATAATCAGGAAAGCCTTGCAGCCTTGCATATTCTCGTAAGGTAAGGATTCGATCTTGCTCAGGATGTAGTGCCGACTACAGAAGTTCCAAACTTTTGTCATTGCAGCATCAAGAAGAAGTGATTCCATAAGAAAATAAAAGAGGGCAGAGCCAAACCTGGTTATGACAACATGGTATCGTCAGTACGGTGGCAACCGTCTCATCCCACCATAACCTTGAAAATGGTCTATACATATGACCAGGAGTCAGATATATATAGAAAAGGAGAGAGAACATGAATATTGTCAAGAAAGGAAAAAGAAGGAAGAGAGTTAACCTTTTAGATTTGCCTTTTTCAAATGTGAAGGCGTAATCGGGTACCTAGCAGGAAATGAAACAAGTTCAATACCATAGAGCATATGACACTGAAGCAGAATGGATCTCTTTTTGTAGAAAAGACAAACAATTACCAATGGCTTTCCAGATGGCAATAGTATTTGTTCTTTTGGATCTCGCCGAGCCACATTATCTCCTCCTACAATAACACCCGGAAGGTCCCTAAAATTCGCTCCCTGGAAATAATTACAAATTAGGAGCAACCAAAAGATAAAAAACTTTGAAATGATGGAAGTATAAATTCATTCAATCAATAAAGTTCGTATTTTTCCAACCTTTCTTTTTGGAATTTTAGAAACTCGTAAGTAATCATCTTCACAAAATGGGATAGGTCGATGATCATATAGAGAATATTTTGTTTCTCTAGTGCCATTTAATGTAGAGCCAGCCATCTCTATAGGAAAAAAGCAAGAGAGGAAAATGGAAATCATCTTAATATATGCATATATGTAGACTGAAAATACACGAGGTGTAACAAACAGAGGCGTAATCTTCTGTTTGGTTGCAAATCACAATTGTGCCATTAACATATGATAAGTACTCTCAACACAACTGGAATGGTACAAAAATTTCAGATGCTTCTAGAAACATCATAATGTAAACCTTAAAGATATTAGCCGTAAAGTTATCATAATATATTAACCGTAAAAGATACTAACAGTAGAAAAGCCACACTAAGTAGAAAGTACATTAGTATTATGGAGTTCGAGAATGTTGACGGTACCCAAACGTGTTGATCTTATGTATCTTTGGAATTCTGTTTCTGGAGGCTTTGGATATGACCTTTCCTCACGAGTTTCATTATGCGAAACCTACAACTTCAAACTTGGTTAAAATGGAATAGAGTAGAAATAAAGCGCTTCATCAAGCAAATGAATATCATGAAAGTACAGGTGGGAGGTCAGTGATGGCATCTCGAAGAAAAAGCGCCTTTTCTAGTTCACGAGGTTGGTCTTCATCGTAAGCAACAGTATTTCGCTGCAAACAAAGATACAGAGTTAACTGCAAAAAGATAAGTAAAACACTGATGGTTCAAATTTTCCACCAAACCTAGTAAGAAGTACCTCAAACTCAGGAGGCGGCCAATATTTAACAACAACATCATGCGTTGGAAGTGGAAATTGAGGTAGATTCTGCCCAAAAGAAAAAAGGAAGAGGCAAAAAAGGTGAGCTTACGTTGTTTGGTATATGTGAAAGAAAAGAGAAGAAAATATCTATTCTAACATATTTTACAATTATACAATTACAAAAAATAAGAAGATAAATAGGGATTGAGGCCAAAATAGTTATTTTATGTATCACTTTTTTGTGAGATTTTCCCTCCACTTTTCTTTCCAAAGTTGGAAGGATTAAAATAAAATAAAGGCTAGACAATAACGCTGGCGGGGGGGGGGGGGGGGTGATGTGGGGAGGATGGAATTCATGTTATTTAGATCTTGCAAAAAATCAACATTCGCCTTGGTGACTAAGCCTCTTAAAAAATATATGAACAAGATAAAGAGAGCTTACCTCATGAGGAAGAGCACCCCACAAGAAAACACGCAACCGAAATTGTGGAAGACCATAACAGCCAGCAGCAATAATTCCAAGCCTTGCTTGATAATTCATGTGTACCAAACGACTTAAGGCGTATCTTCCAAGAGAACCCTTGTCAAATCTCAAGATATCAACTACATTTTCCATCAACACATACTTTGGTTTTAAAAAGTTTACAATGTCCATGAAGACAACTATTTGATGATTTCTTTCATCATCCAAAGGAGAACTGACATTTCTGAAACGATTATAGCCACTAATTCCTTGGCAAGGAGGACCACCACAAATAACATCAACATCTGCCTGAAATACTAATTCGTTAGGGTTAGTGTGAAAGAACAGACGGGTATTTGTTGGTACAATCTCAGCTAGTACAATCAGTAAAACCAACTTACTGGAAGTGGCAAGATCTTCCTTTTCATCCCATCCCTCACAAATTCCTCTATCTTTTCTTGGCAATTGCTAAGAAAATACACACGAATCAATACCGGCACATTTAGTCAAACACAAATCTCTAGTCACAGCAGTTGGTGTGGTGGTACCTTAAACCTTCCACGGGCTCCCACGTATCTTCACTGGGACCATAACCCATCCAGCGCACCTAATGAAACAGCTATGAGTATAAATTCATCTATACCAGACTACAATAACGAACAAGATTCAACGACCATGAAATCTTCATTTTGACAGATTTGACAGTTGAAAGAACCTTCCTTTCATCCCAACCCCCCCGCCCCCCGGAACAGGTAAAAGCACTTGAATAAACATTAAAAATGATCTTATCATGCATATTCATTTACATGCATAATAGAAGTCAAGGTTTCCGGCAATGCATTTGGCAAGGGAGGAAAGATTCATGTTGCACAAACAAGGATATAAATAGCAACGGGTCCAAAACAACAGAAATACTAGCCGATCTATTGGTTTTACAGCTATATGGATGGACATGAAAGATACTTGATTCACAACCTAAGATCTTTAGGAAACCCTGCACCTCAAACTTTTCCCTTTTACCTTTCCTCATCTATATAAGAAGCCCTTCCAAGCCTCATTATTGCTAAGTGTTACATTAGTTGAAATTTCAAAATCAATAGAATCTTAGAGTGGGGAATTTCAGTTGTAGATGAACTGGTTTAATCTGACAATAAGGTAAGCAATGTGGAGCTTAAAAAATCACAATAGAGAGCCAAAGTACAAAATGCTAAAATTTGGCTGCGATCAATTATATCATACCCGAAATTTGAATTTGGGCATGGCCTGTAAATTAAAAAACTATAACACCAAATGAAATATAAAACATAAAATTGCTGGACCAATCAATTGAAGGAAATAAAACTAGTTGAAAGACATTTATGTTTTATGCAATATAGGTTTAATTTCTTTCCTTCATTAGGTTCTAGTCTCTCGTGTATAACATACTAACTTGTATAGCTTTCTCAGTATGAATGGGAAGCAGATTTTCTCGCTCAAGAAACTTCAAAACTTAAGAAAATAACATACAATAAAATAAATCTACATCCACTTTTCTTCACAATTACATTTACGTTCTTATTCTAATGTAACAAACAAAAACTTCCCATAGTAAAGTAGATTAACACCTTTTAAAATTGGGATGCGCAGATATGTCTACATAACTATCAACTTCTAGGAAAAAATGGTTGGAATATCGAGAAAAGTTCATGGGTATTTCATTTCTTTTAGGATATTTTCACCAATCCGGAAGATAAACTAAAGATAATGATATTATACTGATGGTACTCTCACAACTTTTCCTTTTCCATGTTGTTAACCCTAAAGGAGACAACGAGTTTATCATCATTTTCTCTAGGAGATAGTCATTCGTCTAATCTTTCTATAAGCAACTAGTTAAATAAAAAAGGATTAACTAATGCAAGAGCCACATGCAGCAGATTTTTTTTTTAAACTTTAGTTCTGTTTAGAAATAAGACCCTCAGACATTGATTGTTATGAATGAGATTATGCCAAAAATAGGGACAGTGAAAAAAGAAAACTTTCAGCTTGTCACAGGTGTTGTCTTTCTGACTTATCTTTACCTTAAATTTTAGACCATGCTTGCCTGTATCTGCGGGATCACCATAACAAATATCAACTAATTTTAAAACTTCAAGCTCATCTTCACTGGAGAGGTCATTGTCATTTTCAGATTCTCCAGAAGGATGTGTGCTTTCAACTTTAGTTGACCGGTATCGTTTGCACAACTTCTCCCATTCTTTCAATAATTCAAGGAACTCCTCAGCATCTTCATTTCTGACCTACAAAAGTAATCATAGTGGTGTTTGAAAACAGTCTTCACGAATTTGAATAGCTTTGACATGATCAGAAACAAGGTATGCTCACATTTGTGTCTCGATGGTTTAGCCTTAAGCTTTCACATGCAGACTTACTGCTGTCAAGAGCCCATCTCTGTCAAAAATGGCCGAAAGATAAACTTATGTGTAGGAGATATTTGAGACTACGCACATGCAGAATAAACACAATAAAAATAAGTTTACTTAAGTACCGTCACAAGATTGACACCAGAAACCTTGGCACCAAGATACAACCCAGTTGACATCCCACCACAGCCGCTATAAAGATCTAAAAGTGCAAGTTCTGCTTGATTAGTATCGATAGCTGGAGTAGAGGCTGTCTTGTTTCCATAATTAGTTAAGTTATCTGATGCAAAACAGACAATAGGGAGTGTCAATTCTTGAATTTGGCCTTCAGCATAAACTTGGTTTTGTTCTGGGATTACATACTATTTTACCTGACGCTTGAGGTCCATGAAGAACACAACCACAAAAAATGACATAACAGTCTATGAATGCAGCATTATTGTAGCATCTTAGAAAGCAATAGACATATTTTCTATCCGTGGGTCGCACATATAGCAAAAATATTTTAATTTGTGAATTCTAGGAAAAAAAAAAATTCCTTGCATTTTGGGGACTATGGCTCCCATTAGTAAAGAGAAACGAATGACTGCCACATGAATTTCCTCAAATTTACTGCCATATTTGAATCGTTCAAAATCTCTCCCCTCATATGCATATATAGATGTACGGCAAGTATGATAAGGTCTTGATTGAATGCAAGAACAATATGTATTTCTCATTCATTTTGTATTTGCTTATCAAGCGCAAGAAATTACATACCAGGCTCAAAGGAGCGAAATGTTGAATAGTCAACACAGTATTCCATATCATAATAAAAATCAGCCGGTGAAATGGAGTTTATTTTCAATCCTACCTGCAAAAATACCAAGAAATTAGCTATAAAAGATGCAACAATAACCAAATGCTTTGAGCATTTTATTACTTTTGCACTTCTCTTAGATTATGGAAAATAACATACTGTGTCCTAATCAATTAATGTCAAATTTGTTAAAATACTAAAACAAGAAATTAAAGGATTGAATTTTAGAGTAATCATAGTATTACATATCGATATATTTCCTTATAAAGTTTTTAACTTTATGTACTGTATAGCGTTTTATGGGGGGGAAGGTTTGAGTTGCTCAGACAATGCAAGTGAAAAGCAGGAAGTCAATATGGTGGTTTTTTATATCGAAGTATAAAGTGCAAAATCAATAGAAACTGTATGAGAAAGATCTTCAGAACACGAAGGAATCATTATGGTTTGCATAGCCTACCACTGAATGGAAGGTAAAAGCCAAACAGTACATCAAAAGAACAAAGCAATGCTTATGAAAGAAGCTATACAAAAATAACGGTACCATACCCTAGGGGTTATTTTTGTTACATGTACTTTTGAAATAATGCAATCTAATAAGTTGTCATTCCTTATGGTAGAATAGAATAAACGCCTCTTGTCATGGAAAGCACCTTCTTCTTTGATGACCTGATTGACAAATACAAGAAGAAAATAACAATAAGTTGAACAAGTACTTAAGCACACTGACATTAGCAAGGCAAGTTCTACCAAAACTAGTAATAATTAAAATAATAATAACTGAATTAAAAAACCCAAATTAACTTACTGTATCTTCAACAGCATAAAACCACTGGACTCTAAAATACTTCTCCCCGTCGGTTGTCTTGAAAAATTCCACGATTCTGCCAACATGTTTTTTCTTCCCATCACCCTGAACCAGATGCTTGAAAGGTGAAGTCCAACCAGCAGTTCTCAAAGTTTAAAACTAAATCAAACGTGTTTTTGAATTGGGTTTCTTTGAATTGGAAACACCCTCCTACCCATTTAAATTTCATTTTTTACCTTCATGATTCGTCCTTGAAAACAATTTTCTCCAATTTATTTCTTAAAGCAACTACCTCTCTCATTCTCACTTTAACTTCCACTTTACTCTTTTATCCAAGACTTCAATCCTGGACAGAATGACACTTTTAACAACTCTAATGTCCCAAAAAACTTCTTTGATTTCCCTCAAAAAACAAAAAATAAAACTTCTTTGCTCCACACTTTGACATTCTTCTTGGGCCCCATCAATCTTCCCTTAACTTCAAATATTCTCCCTTAACGAACCCCCCCAAAAAAAAATAGGTCCTTTTTGGTTCCCTGAGATTTATAATGGAGAGAGAAAGGTTCCTCGGACAAACATAAACATGATGATGCTGCATCGGTTTTGGCTATATTTAGTTAAAGAGAAAGATCCTGGTTCTACTCCTTTGCTATTTATACAACAAACGGAATACAGGACAGTCTAAATCTTGTTTACCTATTTTTAGGGCCTTTAAGGTGCAGCTAAGAATGCATATGAGGGAACTACTTTATCCGTATATGTAGTCATACGTGATTATTAGTATTATTATTATTATTATTATTATTATTATTATACCAGAAACAGCCTTTCATTGATGAAAATCAATTACAAAGGAAATTGAGGAGAAGAAGTCCACACAGAGAACAAAAAACAAAGTTGACAGAAATTACAAGGATAACAACAGAGTAAAACTTAGAAATACACAAGAACATATATCAAAAACCTGTTATATATTGTTCCTTTTAAAAACAATAAAAGAAAAAGGAAATTCCTCTAAGACGCAATGCCTAGTTTTCTTTTGTTTTTGTCCTCCCCGTTCTCCCCTAAGATCAAGGACATTTTCAATAAAAGTTTTGTTGTTTCTTAAAAAATTATATTAAAAAAAAAAAGGACAAAGTGGACTCAAGTGTCTCAAACCTTTTTTTATCTTTTTTTTTTTTTTTTTGGCTAAAAGAAGTGGCCCAAACTTGCATATTTGTTATGGTTTTCTTCTGTTTTTGTCCTCTCTTTTTTTTTTTTTGGGCTAAAAGAAGTGTCCAAAACTAGTCGTATTTGTTATGCTTTTCTCGTAACATGTTACGATTTTGAACCATGATGAAACCTAAAAATGACTTCTGCAAAAAAGCACATACCTTGTCACCCAAGAAAAATGAAAACATATATTTCCAAACTCTTTAAATTGCACACAGCTTATAAACACAAGGAACCATTAGTATTCAATGTATGTGGTGAAAAGAGTAGTTACCTGTATATGGGCACAATCACCTAGACTAAATATGCAACTTCCCACTTCAGCTTGTGCAAAGTGGCATTCCACATTCACGATTACTTCATCTTCATCACCATCACTACAACGCATTTGCAATTGGTAAATGTTAAAATTTCGAAGAATGAAAAATGGATTGAAACTGGCAAAGAAAACAAACAAAAACAACCCAAGAGCAATGTGATTGAATTATTACTTACTTTAGCTTCGTTGTCTGATGTTTAGATTGTTGAGTCTGAAAGTCAGGAAATAGCACAATCAAAGACTTACAAAATGGTGTAACTTCGAATAAAATATGAGACAGTTAATCAATGCCAAAGGTATTTTCTGGAGTTTTGAGTTAGTTACTAGCCAAATAAGCTTTTGCTTCTGTAATGATTGAAGATGATGTATTTATGACATTTGGAGAAGTCAAAAATACATAATGAAACACTTTATCAAGGTTATTTATAAATTCAAGTAGAAATTATCAAAGAGGAACAAGCTAAAAAATTCTACCACAGAGACTTTGACTTTTACCCCACCGTTGTCCCTTTAAACAACTTTACCTCCAACTCAACTAATGAACTAATCCCATTCTTGTCAGGAGAAAATTAAAAAATAATATCCGTTAAAAAACTAGTACTTGTCTACATGACATACTAAAACCCAAGGACTCTATCTCTACCGGTAATCAGTTCATCAAATCAGTCCTAGACGAGCATAAATTCAACACAAGAACAACGCATATATGCAAGAGAGAGAAAGAAGAGACAGAGAGGGCAAAAGGTCAAAGTTTGAATGAGGTACAGAGTTTGCACCCCTCCACTCCATTCATTCTTTAGAAAATACAATTTATTTACTCTGGGAATGTACAAATAAATAGCATATTTAGAGAAGCTGAGAGAAGTAAATGGTATATTTATGAAACTATTGAGGTAAATAGCATATTTACGAGTAAGCAGATTATTAAATATCGTGCTTACTTGTAAATATGCTATTTACTTCTTTAACCTTCTGTAAATATGCTAGTTACCTCTTTCTCCCCCCTTTTTTTTTCCCCTCAAAGCTTGTGGTTCTCTAGTTGGAAGATGGTATTCAAAAAAAGACATTTACCATATTTCACAAAATTTTAAAACATTTAGACCATGTTCATAAAGTTTTAGGGCATGATACAATTTACTTTTCATGAGAAGGTACAACGTTCGAGATCACAAGAAGAGGGAAAACAGACATGTTAGATAGGAAAGGTTAGATATTCTGTTAACAGAACCAATTGTCAAGAACAGATCTCAGTAGGACAAAAGCATATGAAGCAAGAAAATATCCCGCGCACCATGTAAGATGCAACAGGAAATTTTAAACTAGAAAATGAGCAAAAAAGTATATGTAACAATTAACTGAAAAAGTGAACTATAAATGTAAATCCAACACCAACAATAACGGAATTCTAGGTCAATACCTTCAGCTCATAACGCCAGTGCCACCTCTCTTGAGCTTCATTGTCAGGAATGGGATCTCCAATAAAGAAACAAGTATTAGAATTCTTCTTTTTGTTCTTTGAAGATTTTCTGCTCTCAAATTTCTTTGTTGTTCGTTTTTCAGGTGGCTCAAGTAAATTACTAAAATCATATTCTGCTTGGTCATCAAATAATACCGGATCAAACTTTCTATTAGAGCTCCAAGTACTTTTCGATGGACACTCATCTGATGAATCAGACAAATTATCAAACGCGTCGAGCCTGAAGCTTTCATCTGTTGGTAAAACCGAGGAAAATCTGGACTCCATGTCTTTTTCCCTTGACATTTTTACGATTACTTTTTCCGTATATTCACTAGCGTCATCATCAGCCACTGACTTCAAGCTTGGGGACCTTAAATGTTTCTCACCAGAAAAACCTAGGTTATCACATTTCAAGAGCTTACGCCCTATACTGCAATCTTCTTCCCCTGATGATGAATTTGATGACTCCAATTCATTGAAACACCTTTTTTGATTCTCCAAATTTTTGGATTCTAAACAGCTGCTCTCACTTCCAGACTCACTGAAGCTCAACCTCATATAATTCACAAGGCACCTTTCTTCCAAGCAATCCAAATTGGAGCTTGTTGCTTCTTTACCAACACTGCAACAGTTAAAATATCGACTTTACGTTTGGAATTACATTGATTTAGATTAAAAAAGGTCAAAAGCAATAAGAAAGTTTGTCAAACAAGCAATCAATCACTTACTTTGCTGTCAATTTCTCGCCCTCAAATCCCTGACACTATGAAACCAAGAATCAAAATTTAGAACTAAAATGTGCATAAATTAATGATCACAAGAATCAAGTAATAAATCACCTATGAAAATGCTGAACCATTAGGAAGAGGAGGACAAAAAAATACTAGTCAAATTCTTCAGCCAAAAATAAATAAATCAACACATCAACTTACTTGCACATGTTCCATTAACCAATATGAGATGTGAATACTAGATTTTTCTTTTTTATTAAGCAAAACACCTTTCACTGAAAAGAATATCAACTACAAGGAAAAGAGGTAAGGTATCCTCCAAACAATAAAAGATAGAAAGAAATTTTAAAAAAAAATTACACTGGGAAGATCTAATAAACCAAAGAAAAGTGCGATTAATGTTTCCTAAAGCATCTCCCAAGTTTAGAATGAAGGAGAAAAAATGAAAGCTTTATCTGTCAATGCCCATGGTGATGCTAAGAACTCTGCCTTTTCCAAAATATCCATCGTCTCTATTTCCTTTTCTTTAAAATTCTGGCATTTCTTCTTCCCATCCTAGCACCCAAAGAATCAATATAACCATACACCTCCATGAGACTTTTGCCATTCTATTAGAACCAAACCCCGCCATACTCTCTACCATGACCAACTTGTATTCAAAAGCCCAAGAAGTCCTACTCCTGCCTCATTCAATAGATTTTTCCAGTAGAGTCTCGCCATCTTACAGTGTAGTAAGATGTGGTCAATCGTTTCTGCATCGCTTCTGCATAGAACACACCAGGAAGGAGATAGAGCCAAATGTCACAAGAAAAGCTTTCCATGAAAGGCCAGCCAAGCACCTTAAGTCTATGGGGACACTAGGTTTCCAGCTAATGGTTCAAAACTAGAATTGCCATTTGTATCCGCAAGAGAAATCTAAGATTGATACACGCAAGAGAATTCAAGATTGATACAAGAGAAACTCAATGAATCACACAGCTACACTCTGACGAGGAACGAACAAACTGAACGAGAAAGAATCAACGAATTGAAGTAAAGAATGCAGCTCCTCTGTGTCTCTATCATTAATACCCCCTCTAAAACCAAAATCCCAGTTCAATTTATTGTTGCTGGATACGGAAAGAATGTCAGCAATACGAGCAAAAGGAACAGACCTGATTCCCACATCAGGCAACTTTCCAAAACAATATTCTGACGAATAGAAATCTAACTACCCGAATGACTCAAACTAGGTTACCCTGCTTTAGGAATTTACTCAATTCCAAAAGGTGCTAGTTCATTCTTGGTTCCTTTTCATTACTCAATTGGGAAAATGTTGAAGGCCAATTTGTATTCACATGTAAAGAGCCAAGAGTTTATTGTTGGACGAAGAGTCATTGAGGGAAGCTAGAAGGAATCAAATATTTCATGTTATTTCTTTCATTCAAGGAGCAATTCTCCTCCTGTGTTCCTTCTCAGTTTCTTCTTAATAGCGTCTGATTCATATTTTAGCATTGTGTGCTTCCATTCAATCTTCGGTTCGGACTTCTTAAGGAGCTAAATTCAGTGTAGGTAAGCCAAAGTAATAGTTTTTGTTTGTAGACTTTCAAAATGGACAAGCTATCTACAGCCTCAAAAGATAAAAACATATACACACACAACAACAACAACAACGAGAAAAAAATTGAGGAGAATATACAGCATCAAAATCTGTTGGTTTGTGCAGTCCTCTATAATTTATGGGCAACCATAGAGAAATAAGCAGATCATTTTTAATTTATATTTTTTAGCTCCTTTGTTTATCTAAAGTCGAAAGATTTGACAGTTCATGTCAATAAAGCCTAAAGAATTGACAGTTTCATGCCGTAACGTAACAACCAACCCCATAACCATTTAAGGTGGGCTTACAATAAGTGGCACAAAATCGGAAATGCAAAAGATGATAAGCACTAAAGTCAAATAGCGCAAGCCAAAGAAAGAGGGAGACGATGAACGCTCACCTTAGGCTTAGAAGAGTTGTTTTCGACTCGATCAGCCACAACCACAGGCGGGGAAAATCTCTGAGAGCTGCTCACATACTTACTGTCAAACAATTCGGAGTCGCAATTTCCAGCATTGTTCTTTGCCTTCTTAGATTTCCTACCAAATTCCAACGCACTTGAAAACAGCTCCGAATCGCCACTTCCGACGCCTGAAAACCTCGGCGACCGCCTCATGCAGTTGCTCGGAGCCGTCAAAGCTCGTTTCTCCACCACATTGCTCTCCTTGACCTCTTGAGCGCATGAATCGAACCTCGGAGACCTTCTCAGGCTTTTGGATCCACCAAATCCAGTTCCTTACTCACTTTTGGAGTCACGTTACTTTCCTTGACCTCTTGAGCGCTTGAATCGAACCTCGGAGACCTTCTCACGCTGCTTGGATCCACCGAAGCCAGTTTCTTACTCACTTTGGAAGCCAAATTGCTTTCCTTGACCTCTTGAGCTTTTGAATCGAACGTCGGAGACCTTCTCACGCTGTTTGGATCCACCGAAGCCAGTTCCTTACTCACTTTTGAAGCCACATTGCTTTCCTTGACCTCTTGAGCGCTTGAATCAAAACTCGGAGACCTTCGCAGGCTATTTGGATCCACCAAATACAGCTTCTTACCCACTTTCGGAGTCGGATTGCTGGATTTGAGCTCCTCGGGACTCGGAGCAAACCTCGGAGACTTTCTCAGGTTGTTTGGATTCACCAAATACAGTTTCTTACTCTCTTTTGGTGTGGCATTGCTCGATTTGGCCTCTTCATCACTTGAATCGAATATCGGAGACCTTCTCAAGCTGTTCGGATCCACCAAATACTGTATCTTACTCTGTATTGGCGTGGCATTGCTCGATTTGACCTCTTCAACACTTGAATTGAACCTCGGAAACTTTCTCAGACTGTTTGGATCCACCAAATACAGTTTCTTACTCTCTTTCAGTGTCGCATTGTTCGATTTAACCTCTTCAAGACTTGAATCGAACCTCGGAGATCTTCTTACGCTGTTAGGATCCACTAAAGACCGTTTCTTGTTCACTTCCGCAGTCGCATTGCTTTCCTTGACCTCTTCGGAACTTGGAGCGAACCTCGGAGACTTTTTCAAATTGTTTCGATCCACCAAATACCGATTTTCACTCACTTTCGGAGCTACATTGCTCGATTTGAGCTCTTCAACGCCTGAACCAGACCTCGGAGACCTTCGCATGCTGTTTGGATCCACCAAATACAGCTTCTTACCCACTTTCGGAGTCGAATAGCCGGATTTGAGCTCCTCGGGACTTGGAGCGAACCTCGGAGACTTTCTCAGCCTGTTTGGATCGACAGAATCGGGCTTCTTCCGAGCAGCATTTCTCGATTTTGTCTCCGATGGACTCGGAGCGAGCCTCGGAGACCTTCTCAAGCTCGTCTCGCATGGCGATCTCGGTTCGTACACGCCCAACGGTACCGGTTGAGCGCCATTCGCGGCTGTCTCGTGAATAACCATGGAATTGGATTTGGATTTGGAGTTGGATTTGGATTTTCCTAGCGACCTCATTTTGTGATAGATTTTCCCGAGAAAGTATATCATTTCTCAGATGATTTTTTTTTTTTTTCCGACAAGTATTTCGATGGTTACAAAGTTAAAATATTGACTTTTACTTTTTTCTGACCTGTCTTTTTGTTTTTTTGTAATTAAAAAAAGAAAAAAACTTGCGCGTGTGCAGTAGGGTGGCTTGCCACCTCAATTTTTATAAAAGATATTTAATGAATAAGTTGAGTTAAAATTTTTTAATGATGGCAGAAAGAGAATGGCAAAATCGAGAGAGAGGGAGCAGACTGAGAGAGAGGAGGGTATTTTAATTATTTTATTATAAAAATAATTATTTCAGTAAGATTCCGTTAAAAATTTAACCGTTTTGAATAAAGAGGGCCATTACGGTCATAAAATAAGAGTTTCAAGTCATCTTGGTAAAAAAAAAAAAGATTTCAGTGATTATTTAGATCAATTACTTTTTAATTTTATCATCATCTTAATATCATTAATTTATCTTCTTTTTTTTTTTTTGGTTCCTCAAGCATGAAGTATTTTATACGTCAATGCATATACCTTTTAAAAAAACAAAAACAAAACAAAAAAAAAACAGTTGCTGCATAATTTAAAGGGGAAATATGTGGGTCTCTACCGGTATGGCCTTTTTTTAGACCGTTAAGATTTAATCGAACGGCTCAAATATTGATGGTCTACGATATTTATCATACACCTAACCTCACATAATCATTCCCACCTAAAATCTTCTCCGTCGCCGGCGATCTTTCCACCGCCAGCGACGGACGCCGACGACCCAACTCCGACCACAAGTCTCGGACGCCGGCCGTCGCCGCCGGCGACAACATTTTCTCTCTTCCCCTTTCTCTCTCTCTCTCTTCCCCTCTCTCTCTTCCCCCTTTCTCTCTCTTCCCCTCCCTCCCGCTGGCCCCCACCCCGGCCTCCCCCCACCCCCGGCCGCCACCCTCCCCGGCCGACACCCCCCCGACGACCCCCCTCTCTCTTCCCCTTTCTCTCTCTTCTCTTCTCTCTCTCTCTTCCCCATTCTCTCTCTTCCCCTCCCTCCCGCCGGCCCCACCCAGGCCCCCGGCCCCGCCCCCCTCCCCGGCCTCCCCCACCCCCGACGACCCCCTCCCCCGGCCGCCACCCTCCCCGGCCCCCCTCTCTCGCGTGATTTCGGCGATTTTCGCGATTTTGTGAAATCGCGCGAGAGAGGGGGGGCCGGGGAGGGTGGCGGCCGGGGGAGGGGGTCGTCAGGGGTGGGGGGAGGCCGGGGGAGGGGGCGGGGCCGGGGGCCTGGCTGGGGGCCGGGGGTGGGGGCCGGCGGGAGGGAGGGGAAGAGAGCGAGAGAAGAGAAGAGAGAGAAAGGGGAAGAGAGAGGGGGGGTCGTCAGGAGGGTGCCGGGGGAGGGTGGCGGCCTGAGGAGGGAGGCGGCCGGGGGTGGGGGGAGGCCGGGGGTGGGGGCCGATGGGAGGGAGGGGAAGAGAGAGAGAGGAGAGAGAAAGGGGAAGAGAGAGAAAATGAGGTCGCCGGCGGCGACGGCCGGCGTCCGGGGCTGGGGGCCGGAGGTGGCCGGAGTTGGGTCGCCGGCGTCGGAAATAAGTCGCCGGCGTCAGGGATGAGTCGCCGGCGTCCGTCGCCGGCGGCGGAAGATCGCCGGCGACGAAGAAGAGTTTAGGTGGGAATGATTGTGTGAGGTTAGGTGTATGATAAATATTGTACACCATCAACATTTGAACCGTTCGATTAAATCTTAACGGTCCAAAAAAGGGCTCTACCGGTAGTGACCCTCAAAGGGTCTCTACTACAACCATACCCTAATTTAAATGCCCTTTTTGTAGTAAATGGATATTTTTAGTAAATAACTCATTCCATCATGATCACGTATATTATAGCTATGATGCACTGGTTTTTCTGTTTGTAGTCACTATTATAAAATGAGATTTAGAGCTAAATACCTTTTTTTTTTAATATCTAACAGAAATTTTTAAAATTTAGTTAAAAACTCTTTTTTTAAAATGGTCAATCAATTTCCTAAAATGATTATTATGTAAATCATGAATTTTTATAATCAATCAGTGATTAATTAAATTTAAAAAAATAACAAACGGTTATTTTATTAAATTAAAAAAAAGTTTGGACATCTATATAAGCCACAATAAGCCATCTAACCTAAATTTCCTTATAAAATTTTAGAGAATAGAGAAGAGAAATTTTTTTACCAAAAAGTTTAACTAAGAAGTTACTAATCTATCCTCAAACAATATATAATCCGTAAAAAGAAAATGAAAAAAAAAAAAAAAAGTATAGTCAAAATGTGCCGTTAATAATATTAATTTTTACCTCCATTTCAGTTGTAATACCAAACAATCAAAGGTAGTCAACCTTTTTTCCTTCCTATAATAGCATACAACATAAATGAATACAAAACCTTTTCTATGTCTGCTTTTTTTTTTTTTTTTTTGGGTTGTATCTTTGACATTTTTTTCTCTCTCCTAATCATGTTTTCTTTCCCTCTTACCAAATATAGTGGTGGTATTAACCGAGTCTCACAGTTCATGCAACACTTTTGTCCCCACATTATTGAAAGACTGTTAAATGCATTTTGTGTTATCTCTATGTACTCTTCACCACTGCAACAGTCATAATTCCATATAAAAAATAATAATAAGTTGTGCAGTCTCTCATATTATTTGGATATAGATATATGTAACGGTTTATAAGTAAAATATCACATTCTAATGATATAAGGCTTTTGGGATGAGTCACAGAATAAAATCGTGTAGACACGAATTCTAAAGCGGACAATATCATACCAAAAGAAAACATGAGTCGTTACAACCACAGCTTACAACTTAAAAACTTCTCCTACACTGAATCTAGTGGGCTAATTATATGGTGTTTATTGGTTTCCAGTCCTTATGATACGCTTGTATTATTACTTGGAGTTCCAAAAAGGCAAACTAGCAAAGTATAATCTCTCGAAATAACACATAATTAAGTTGAATACCATAATATATATTTTGCTTAAGTTGTTGCACATACTTTGTGGTTACAGGACTAATTACAGAACTGAGAGTTGTCTTTACGAAGCATTGTGGCATAATTAGTTGCTAATTCGGTTCTTCAGACTAAGCACATCGAGCTTGACTTAAAGTACGTTGTTTGAGAGAAAATTCTTAGGGTCAGTTTGTTTCGTATGTATGCTTAGAAATTATATTATTATTATTATTATTATTATTATTATTATTATTTGAAAAAGAAGAGTCATTTTGAAAATAACATGGAGTTTCGATGTGTAAAAAAAAAACTTTACCCTCTTGAAAACAAAAACTTTGAAACAGAAGGGAGGAATTTTTGAATTGAAAAGCGTTACCGAGCAAAAATATGTTTGAAATGAAAAGATTCTCAAATCACTGGTTTTCAACTTGATTATGAAGACTTTTCATTTTCAAAATAGACTTTCAAATGCCATTTTGTACTCAGTTTTAAAAATGGATGGGTTATTCCAAAGCCTGCCAGAAAATGCACATTACTGAAAAATTCAAACACTGCCAGAAAATGCACATATAATTGCTTCATAGCATTTGTCTCAAATCAAAAATAGTTTGGGCATTTTTTATAAACTAATAAAGCAAAATACTAAAGACACAACTCTAATAATAATTTTTAAATACAAATATACAAAATATGAGTTGTTTTTATTTTTTATTAGGTATTTAAAAATTATTATATTAATTATTTATTTATCAATAGAAATTAATATATAATCACCGTACGTGAATGACTAATATTTTTCTTATTCTTAATAGTAATTATCAAAAACAGGTCCAAAAGTGAAGTGGCCAAATTTTTTGGTTGCTTGGCTGTTTAAGCAAAGTTGCTATTTAAAGTAGTTCGGTCGGCCAAACGTTAATTATCCTAAACATACAAACAAATGTGGCCCTTCAAACTTATTAGAAGTTAAAAAAAAAAAAAAAAAAAAAAAAACACGGACAAAATTTGTCTCTCAACTGCGGCCAAACGCAACAGTAAATTGACCAGTAAATAAACAAAAATCTTTTTAGGACAACAAACAATTAATTAATCCATTAAATTAAAGAATTAAAAAAGAAAAAAAGGCCAACCTTGTTAGAAACAAAACCAGAAACAAACAACAAAAACGACAATAAATAGGTTGAGAGTTGAGACAACGATACAAAACATTCCCTATATATTCCTTCACAACAAAAATGGAACTACCGAGGCTTCTCATTCTCTTTGGGAACTTCGCATCCCAGCTGGTCATTTATCATTCATGTCGTCTTCTTTTCATTCACCTTCCTTTATATATATATATATATATATATATATATATGTATGTATATATATTGCAATTGTCCTTTCCAAATCTAGATATACATTATACTAGTGCTCACTCCTATTATTATTTAGTGCATTTTTTTTTAGTAAAATTCTGTCAACCATGGCTGAAGAGATCACTAGTACTGGCACTGATCCGGATCACGAAGTCAAAAGAGGCGGTGCAACGCCGGCGACGGCGTCGTTGTTAAGTGGTGCGGGGACGCCGGATGTCCACAGCGCAGGGGCTAAGATCCAGAGGGCTAAAGATGCTTATGAGGCATATGCCGGGCATGAGGAGAAGCCTACCAAGTTGGAGGTTTTTGGTTGGTGCTTCTATGGCCTTTGCTCGTACTTCATTCACACGGTTCTAATTCCCATCGTCTTCCCTCTCATCATCAGCCAGATCGCCTCGCCTTTGCCGGAGAACGGCGTTAAGTTGCCGACGGAATTGAAGATGGCCAACAAGGGTGTCACTTGCAGTCATAAGGAAGCTCTACTGTGAGTTTTTGCTTTTTATATTTTATTTAGCAGCGTCTTGATATTCCACTATGGTTAAATCATAAATTTGAAAAGTAAATTCAAATATAATTTTAAATTTTTGTAAGATAAAACATTTTGTAGAAATTTTTTTTTAACAATGCTTAAAATATATCTCAAAACGACGTTGATCTCAACACACCATTATTTTTTTAGCTTTCAAATCGTACGTGGAGTTTACGAGCACGAACATGACCTGATAATGTTAAATGGACATTTTGGTACGAGTACTTTTGATAAGCTACTAATTATAACTACTATATCTTTCAAGATATATATTCACATGCAATATTTTCCTTCTTATTTCGAGAAAAATAAATGTTGATTTTTAGATGAATATCATTATTCTGTGATGCATGATACGCATCTTTATTTTCCCTTTCTATTTCGAGAAAAAAATGTTAGCTTCTTGATTTTCCTTTTCTATTTTGAGAAAAAAAATGTTGATTTGTAGATGAATATCATTATTCAGTGATGCCCTTCTTCCTTTTCTTTTCGTTTTGTAATTTTAGTGACAGATAACCTTTCAAATTCTTTTTCTTCTTCTTTTCATTTTTTTTTTCGTTTTGTAATTTTAGTGTGCTAGTTTGACAAGATAACCTTTCAAAGTTGTCGTTTACACAAAGAGGAGACTTATGCAAAATGTGTTTTAAACTTCTTCTTCCTCCTCCTCTCCGTGGATTTTTTTTTTTTTTTCCGTAATTTTAGGGTGCTAGATTGAAAGATAAACTTTCAAATTTGTCGTTTACACAAAGAGGAGACTTATACGAAGGGTGTTTAAAAAATATGTTTTATGTAGGATCCGCATCTAACCCTTCATATTTTTTATGACATTTCATTAAAATTACATGAAAATATGATATAATTCTTATTATCTAAAGATGAAAGTATATATTTTAGTTCAAAATCTACTTCTGAATTCTTCAAAAGTTAATTCCACACGTCCTAGAAAATGTTGCCTCATCTTTTCTTGTTCTTTTTAGAAGAAAACAGAAAATGCTTTTATAATTAATGCCATGAAAAAGAACTTAATTAGTGCTAATAATTTTCTTTTATATTTCTTTTTAACTTTGAAATTGATGCGAATTATGTTTGCAATAGTTAAAATATTGTTGAAGAGTCATTACCCCCCCAAAAAAATTTGTTTAATAGTACACATATTTTTAATTTCTTTTAGATTTTTTTTAATTTTAGTTTACATGCAATATTTTCCATTTCTATTTCAAGGAAAAAAAATTTGACTTTAGATGAATATCATGATTCAGTGATGCATGATATTCTTCTTTTTCTTTTTCTTTTCTTTTTTTTTTTTCGTTTTATTTTTTGGGTAATTGGATATGCTTTTTAATATTGTAGCTTGACATGATAACTTTTCGTATTTGTCGTTCACACAAAGAGGAGAACTTTACGAAGGGGTGTGAAAAAAAAAAAAAAAAAAGTTTTATGTAGGATCCGCATCGAACCCTTCGCATTTTTATGACGTTTCATTAAAATTATCATTAAAATATGATATGAATCTGATTATATAAGAGTGATGATCTATATTTTAGTTCAAAAACCTACTGCTGATTCCTTCAAATGTTAATCCCACCGCGTCCTAGAAAATGTTGCCTCTTATATTTTCTTGTTCTTTTTAGAAGAAAACAGAAAATACTCGGAAAATATTTATATAATCAACGCCATCAAAAAGAGCATAATTGGTGCGAATAATTTTCTTTTTATTTTTTTAATTTTTTTAATTTTTAACTTTAAAAAAGTGGTGCGAATAATGTTGGCCATAGTTACAATATTGTTGAAGAGTCATTACCAAAAAAAAAAAAAAGTTCAATAGTTTATGTATTTTTAATTTCTTTGTTGTTATTATTTTTTAAATTTTAGTTTAGAGTTTTTTATAGTTTTACAAAAATTCATGGTTAATTGTACGACACTATTATTACAGGTACGACAGGCTAACTAACCGGACAATAACAGTTCACAACACAAAATACTCCCCATTGGAGTGGACGTCAATCTCTTGGGGCATAGGCCTCGCCGTGGCCGCCCCCTCCCTCGGCCTCCTCGCCATCCCTCTCGACCGCGGCCCCCACCAACCCGTCATTGCCTTAGTCGCCACGGTTGTCGGCGTCATCTTCTGCCTCCCCGCCGGCTTCTTCCACACGGTGTGGATCTTCCCGCCGTTCATCGCAGCCATCGTCGCCGCCGCCACCGTCCCCGCAGCATACCACACCCGCCACCTCGGCCTCATGGTCCGCGCCTTCACCGCCTCCATCCCCCTCCGCAAGTCCCAATTCCCCCTCCGCCGTGCCGCCTCGGGGTGGCTCTCCCTCGCCGCCACCGCCGCCGGAACCCTCGGCGCCGCCGTCATCTCCGCCTTCACCTACCACATGCTCAGAGAGGATTCGGAGCTCATGAGCCTCTGGATCGTGTCCATCTTCAGCGGCCTAAAATGGATGCTCGGATCGGTCCATTTCTTAACCTCCAACCGGTCATTTTCTTCCGTCACTCCTCCGATATCAAGCCCTTTACATTCATTCTCAATCCTCAAATTTCCTCACGCAATCGGAAGCGTCGTGTCGATCTTCCTTTCCTCTCTATCAACGATGAGTATCTTCACCGGAACATTGCTTTTCCTCATCGGAGAACACTGTTTCAAGCCCAAATCCCTCCTCTACCTCTGGCTTACCTACTTCCTCTTCCCTATAATTTCTCTCCCCATGTTACACCCAATTCAACACCTCCTCAAGGTGAATGCCGTCAAGATGCAAGTCCTCGGGTTCTTCGTGACGGCGATGGTGTCGGGGTTCGGGTTCGCGTTTCGGTATGAATCTTGGAAGACACATCAGGTGCTCATCTTCGCCGCTATTCAGGGGACGTCGAGTGGGATTCTGCACACGTTCGGGCGGGTCTTGTTGCTCGACTGCGCGCCGCGCGGCAAGGAAGGGGCGTTCTCGATCTGGTTCGTGTGGGCTAAGGTGGTCGGGTTGTGTGTCGGGTTCGCCATTGCGTCGGCGGTCCCAGGCAACGTTGTCGTCTCGTTCGGGGTGTCGTTTTGCACGGCGATCGCCGCCGTCGTCGTTTTGATCTTCGGAAACGTCAGCGATCTCGGAGGAGCTGTTCATGCCGGCCATGTGAGGGATGATCAGGGTGTGAAAGATGGTGTTAATGAAAGAGGGTCGCCTGTTAATGGAGTGGATAGTGGTGTTGAGGTAAAGCAGCCTATACAAGTGACGCCATGAGAGAAAGAAAAAGAAAAATGAGAACATGTTTAACGATGATTAAAAGCAAAAAAAAAAAAAAAAAAAAAAAAAAAAAAAAAAAATTTTGCTAAAAAATTTTCCTCTCTTTTTTTATTTATTTTTTTGGTAAGACTATCAAATAATTGTTGTGTATTTTGCACTCTGATTCTTTGAAGAAAATCTATACTGTGCTCTTATGAATAGATGGGAACCATGCATTGGAAACTTGATTTTGTTGCCTTAATAGACATATTTTGTTTTATTAATTTGTAATTTTGTAAAATTTTCATGCATGAGTATCACAAGGTATTTGTTCAATATAATTATAGAATATGTATATTTTCTCTTTAAATTCTGTTCCTTTTTTCCCTTGTTAAGATTAATCTTTCATTATTTTTTGTTTGTTTAGAATAAAAGTATACAACTTAAGTAATTACACTTTAATGTATAGCTAGGAATTAATATGTTTTTTCTCTGAATTGTTTTTTGTTACTACTTAATCAACAGATAGAAGAGGATTGAAAGATTTCGGGTTGGAATTCGATTCAAAATTATTATGAATTAGACAACTTTATTTTTTATATAGTCGCAAAATAAAATAAATAAATAAGAATACTCAAGACCTTGAGAGTTATGTCCGTTTTTAACTGATTAATAATTTATTATGAGGATTAAAAAAATAAGGAAAAATAAAACAATTTTCCCTAACCCCTCTAACGACTTCATTAAAAAAGCACAATTGGCATGTCAATTCTACCTCAAGGCAATAATAGACTACACAACTTAACAAAAATAACTGTAGAATCGAAACCAATTATTTCCTGATTTCAATTAGAAGCCATGCATTTTTCTAGTTGTTCCCAGATTTGTGGATCGGTCAGGAAAATGGATGAAAATCACTGAACCAATAGATCACCCCCTACTCCTTTTTTTTTTTAGCAAAACAATAGAGACCAACGTGATTATTTTAGGAGAATTTAGTTTCCTTTTATTTTGCTTATATTACATTAACAATCTTTAGTAAACTTTTTTTTTTTTTTTTAAATTTGAGGACGATGGATTCAAATTTTTCACTTGAAAATAAAATCATGTATGAATTTACCTATATAAAATGTCTATAATCACAAGTCTAATCATTTTACGTCAATAATTTTGAGTCTTTGACTTTAATTTATTAATTTAAGCTTTGTTTGGCATTATAATTTAACTCCAATTAAAGTGTATTTTTTTATCTTTTTTTGAAAAATCAACAAAATTTATAACTAATTTTTAAAAAGTCAACAAACTCCAAATTAAAAATTTCATCTCCAACCGGCGAACCAATCGGATACTTAAACTTAAATGACAAGAAGGGAGTTTTGAAGGAAAAATGACAAAATAGTTATATTTTAAATGTGAGGACTTGAAAATAAAAAATATGGGTGAAATTTAAAGTTTTTTTTTACAAAAATTGAATAAATATAGTAAAAAAAAATTCGCAGAATAGATAATGGATAAAGTTATTAAACATTTTGTTATAACTAAAAAATTACAAAGAATCATTAAAATTTATGAGAGCCAAAAAAACAATTTGAAAATTCAAGAAGATATAGAGAAAATTAGGTACATAGTCATGTTTTTAGTATCTTATCTAATTTTACTCACTATAATATTAAAATTGAGAATTTTTAAAATTATAAAATGATAAAATTATCAAATTTAATATTAATTGGGCATAATTACAAAGAGTCGTTAAATTTTTAACATTTTTGTATATACCCCAACGATGTATGTCTCCTGTGCCTAACCTCCTGGGTCATGAGATGGCAACGTAAAAAGTCCTCATACTTTACTAGTAGGAGTGACGTTAGTCGAAGGGAAAGACAAAAAGACAAAAAGTTAAAAAAGTTAAAAATCATCGAATCATGAGAGAGCCACCCTCAAAAAACCATAAAATTGAAGAACTTATCACGATCAAGTTTAAAATTACAATTTGTCCTCCAAAAAATTATTAATAGACACCAAAATAGACAATAGTAATTATTTAAGTACTTATCGTCTATCTTTTCAACTTTTCATCTCTTTTTCCAAATAATTTATTTAAATATCTCTTTCTTTCACATTTTTCATCCCTCAAAGTCTCTCGATCATTCATGCTCTTCATTCGTCAAACCGAATAGAGCCTCAAGCTTAAGAGATAGGTTCACATCCATTTTTGTACCCATAAAAGAACAGAAAGAAAAAAAAATTTTTTTTTTTTGCACATTTGTACTCCAAACTTTTTAGCTTTTGCAACTTAATACCCAAACTTTTAATTTTTATAATTTACCTACCTAACTTTTTTTTAAGATAAAATTTACCTACCTAACTTTCTAATAGTCCGTTAAAGGCTTTGAACATAACTTTTTAATTCAAATTCAAATTTTGTAATTTTTGAGAGAAAACACTATAACAAAAGAAGTTTAAGCTATAATTTTTACCAAATAAGCACTAATTTTTTGTAATGTGGCCCTATTATGCTTAACTCGCTGTCAAATTGGTGTTGAAAAGTTTCCATGCACATTGTTTTGAAAATTCATAAGATAAATTATCAAAAATAAAAAGTTTAATAGTTAAAATGTTGAAAGCCAAAAAATTTGGGGATTAGTGTAAAAATTACCTGTTTAACTAAAAAAAAAAAAAGGATATATTTTTCATTTGGCCCCTAGATTTTCAAGTTCGTATAATTTGATCACTGTTTTTTTTTTCGTAACTGAAATACCCTTAAATTATTAAAATATTTTTACAATAATTTTTTTTATTAATTTTTAAACGGAATCTGATAATAATTTGGTCAAAAAATTGTGTTAATTAACAAATTCTGTCAAAAAAATTAATAAAAAACTACTGTGATAATATTTTTAATAATCAAGAGTTATTTTAGCTAAAAAAAAAACTAAAATTGCACAAATATAAAAATTTACAGATCAACTTAATAATTAAAAAAAAAAAAAGAAAAAAGGGGACGTTGTAATGTGTTCGGAGGTTTACCCAATCCGAAGCGGAGAAAACCTTATTCGGCGACTGTAGAGAAAACAAACTCGCCAAACATACCCTCAAAACCCATTGAAAACCCAAGTAACCAAACCAAAGCTTGCCACTAGCAAGGGCAGAGCAGAGCAGAGCAAACGTTAGGTTTTCCGAAGCCATTAACGACGACGATGATGCAGAGATGGTGTTCGAAGCTTCGATCTCTGGCTCTATATTCATCGCAGACTTTGCCGACAATCTCCTCTTCTCGTCCTCTTCTCCATTCTTCCCAAACGCTTCGCCAGCCTCTCCATTCCGCTTCCCGTTCATGGAGCTTTAATCCCCTTTTCGCCGCCTCTTCGTCGTTGCATCCCTCTCTAGCTCCTCACTCCCTCCGCTCTTCTCCGTTCTATCTTTCTGTGAGTTCGGTTCTCTTTTTCCTGTTTGGTTATCGAGAAAATGCGTCGTGGAAATTGGGGGATTCTGTTGAAGTATGAATATTTTTCTTAGTTCTGTTTGGTTTCCTCGATTTGGGTGAGAAAATAGAAAAATTGGAGCAATTCCGATGGTTTCGTTTGTTGAATTTAGGAATGTTTGAAAGATTCGAGCTTTTATACGTAGGAAGTATTTAAGCCTGTTTGAGACGCCGTCTTGAAATGAAAAATGGATTGGTGTTTGGGATTAAGAAAAGTGAATGTGGTTTGGATTTCGAAAAGGTGAAAAATTGGATTTGGATTTGGATTTGAAATGACATAAATCTACTTGAAATGAGTTTTTTAGCAATTAGAAGAAAGCTCTTCCATTGGACAGGGGTGTTAGTGTAATTCTTCGTTACGAAAATGCTGCAATGATGCTTAATATTTATGTGCATAATGTAATTTTTTAGTCTCCATCAACTTGACTTTTAGTTTTTGGAAGTTGTAATTTTCATTTTCTGAAACAAATTTCTTTTGAATCAAACACTTGTGTCTTTAATTGGTGATGTTTTAATTTGGTATTGGATGTAAGTTCTGCTTGTTTATTTGTTTTTTCCATATTCGATTCCTTGTTTTGTTTTCAAGAGAATGTATGTGTTTCATGTATCTTAAGATGGGCCAAGTGCGGCATGTTTCGTCGAGGGATAGACGGAATAAGAGGAAACCTCTGACGCCAGTCACCTCCAAGGTCAAGAAAAACAAAATGAAATCATACTCGTAAGTTCATGCCTTTGGTTACGATTTTATCCCCATGCTTTTGTTGAAAGTGAGAAAGAAGATTTCAAATTACTTAGTTAATATGCCTGTATCAGGTCTTACAAGTCCCGGTTTAGGACAATGAACGACGGGAATATCCGACGCTGGAAGGAGGGAAAACGTCACAACGCCCATTTGAAGGTATGCCTTTTGTTCTAGTATTATCTCTGGTTCATAAGTATGATTACATTAGGTACGAGAGGGAAGGGTAGTTAGGTGCTTGTTATTTTGAAAGTTCGAGCTTTACATGATCTGTCAAAAGTCTGCAGATTGAGCTTTACATGATCAGTCACAACGCCCATATTGTGTATTGCATTGGTGTTAGGCAGTAAACCAGAATATTAAGGGCAATAAACTTGATAAGTATTGTTCTTTGTTCCATATTATTTTAATTTTACTTGTGCTTGCATACCAGAAACCATAGTTTTATATCTTAAGCCCTCCATTTTGATTGAAGAAAGGTCCTAATTTGTTTTCTCACAGAGTTTATTTCATTGTGGTTGCCTTTTCTTTTCTTTTTTCGATCATGCTCTATGTATATTTTAATATACTGGTCATTGGTCCTTTCTGTCTACTGAAATCTAAAATCATCTCTGAGTGGACAATTGTTCCTTCGTTTTTCAGTTTTGCATTATCAGCAAACTATCGGACTAGTATTTTGGTGGTAAAAATAAATAATCTTATACAAACAAATAAAAAATAACAAAAGCAACAGAACACTCACTCACAGGCACGGTATTGCTTCCTGTTAGTTGGTTTACTTTCATAACTTTTCATTGTTGCTGAACTGAACATATTTGCTCCATCCTTTTTCTTAAAAGAAAGGAAGAGTTTTTTCCTTGTGGCGTAGAACTACATAAACAATAAGTTTGCTATAAATAGCTTATATCTTCTACTTAACAGCTACATCTTTTCATTTTTGCTCAGCAAAGAGAACTTGATGCTTTTATATTCAATTGTTTTTTTATTACCTAGCATTCTGATTGGACTGCTTCAACACCCAATCAACCATGAAAACTGGGTAGCCTGTAACATGAAGTATCTTGAAACATGCTTAACTTTAATTGGAAAATTTTGAAAACACGATGTCGGTGCTTGCTTTCCTTATTCAACACATTCAAGATCTAGGAACTTGTGGAACTTTCATCAGAGTTCTCCTACGGCATGGTTTCCTGCTTCCTTACCTTTTTAAAACATCGAAGATCTTAGAATTCGTGGAACTTTCACAAGAAACCTCCAACTGAACACTACTTTGACCTCCGGTTGTTGTTGTTGTTATTGTTGAGCATTGTTGCATGTCTAGTGATACCAGCTATATCCCTATTGCGAAGGTGATTCTTTTTGGACAGTGCCTCTGTCCAGTAGTGAACACATGTATGGTACGTTCAAGTAAAGTGATAACGACTTGAAAATTGGGCTGTTGAGTTCTTGTTCCCAGTTCTCTTCCTTTCTTGTTTCTTTCTGTCATCGGTTTTTTTAATGCGTGGTAAGATTTGTATTACCAAGGCATCCCGTGATTTTAAGATCAAATTTGTGTTGAATGCAGTCAAAGAAAGCAAAACGTAGACTCAAACTTCCAGCAGTAGTCCCATTAGCTTACGCCAAAGTAATGAAGAAACTCAACTTTTGCGGTTAAGAGAAGAAAAAAGGGTGTCCTCTGCTGGTGCTGCCAACCTCTGGAACAAACAAGAGAGAGATTTTTTTTTTTTTTTTTTTTTAAAGGTTTTTAGAGGGTTTATTTTGCTTTTTGCTTACTGAAAGTTATAAACTCGATTGAGGTTTAATTTATCAAAATTATTTCCTTTTAGAGTCTCGGTTTGATCGAACAGGTCATAAAATAGCCTCCAAAATGTTCAGACAAAGTTTCGTTTGTTATTTGGAGAAATTCATTCCCAACAAGTTCTACTAGATTATCATATTTTTTTGTAATTTTATTTGACACCGCTCAAATGTAATCTAACAGATAACTGTGTCTTATCGATAGAGTATTTTTTCAAATCTAACCACAGAAACTCTCCTTGTTATGTTGTTTATTGGACAAAAATGTTTTTCACCTCACGTCCGTTTATTGAGAAAAAAGTACTAGCGATTCTGTTCTCTCTCCTCTCATCTCTTTCCTTCTAAGGTGTGTGTGTGCAAAAGCCGACTTCAATCCACACATTTAAAAAATGCACACACAAACTCATTACATGACTAAATAAAATAAATCTAATAGATACAGTCTTGATGAGTCTTCTTAGCATGAAGCTCTAATCCATCTTCAAATGATTTAATCCAACAGCTTGATCCTTCTTTGAGCACGAACTTCACTTCTTGAGTTTAATAATGTAATCATGCAAATTAATCTTAAAATACAACTCAACAAAAACATTAGAACTTTCCAATCAAATTGTTCGTTATCATCAAAATTAAAATAAATGAAACCTTTTAGGCCAACAGATCTCATGTTTGAAGTTCACATATTTGAACAGGGGAGACTGAGTCAAATAAGGGGGTGTTTGGTGAATAAGTTGAGATTTTTAAGTTTGAATAGTAATTTTTATTGACTTTTTTAGAAAAGACAAAAAACTTTTTCAGAAAAGACAAAAAACATGATGAAAAAAATACAGTTTAGTTTGAATTGAGTGTGTATGCCAAATGGGCCCTAAATTTCATACTAAGGGTATTATCAGAATATTGTCAAGTGGATAATCTTGCTGATAATCCACTAAATGTTGCATTAATCTTGGACTCGTTAGCTCGTTAGTCGTTTGGTGAGTCATATAATGAGTTGTCTGAGAAGTCGTATTATGACTTGTCTAATGAGTCGTTTGATGATTCATTTTGAATTATGGAGACTGTTAGCCTGTGAATTAACATGTACTCTCCGACAATGTGTGTTCCACATATATGGTGAGGATGATATATGAAATCTGATCTCAACATATATATATTTGTTTCAGTTTTCTTTAAAAGATATGGTAGTTATAGAAAATAAATAACTAAATAGGAAAAGTAACAAGAGATGAAGAAGAATACAAAAATTTTTAATGTGGATGTGCTTCTATGGACTTAGAATAAATAATTTATTAGTGAGGAACACTATTAATGGGCTCTCATATTTATATAAGTTTACAAGTATACAAAATTTGGTGAGTTTTAATATTAACAAATCCACTAAAATCAATATTTATTCTAAATTACAATAATTACGAAAGGTTTTTTCACACCCAATTTAATGAAATGTATTATTCCTTAATTACCCTTATCTAAATTACTTTCAATGACAAAAAGTAGTCAAAGTTATACTTTTCACACACATCATTTAAAAATTTAAAAATAAAATTGAAATATTATTTTTTTTATGTACACATTATGTTCAACCCTAATCAGCAATAAACAAAAGAAGAATAGCCTCCAACGAAATGAAAATAGTAATTTTTTTTTTTTCAACTTCCGTGTCTAACCTTTTTTCTTTTTCCCTATCTTGTTGATGACAATTTGCATTTTTGTATGAGAATCAAAAATCACTAAATCTTATACTGACTGTTTGTTTTTTACTTTCTTTTTTCATGTAGAGTAATTGGTCCAAATAGTCCTGAACTCTTTCAACAATGACAGTTTGATCCTTGTTTTTTTTTTTTAATGAGATAACCCAAACCATTTTAATCCTCTCCGTCCAAAACTGTAAAGTTTTTAATGAAACTAGTCATGTGCAATGCATGTGATCTAAATTTTCGATGGTATTTTAGTAATTTAATAATAATTAATTTAACAAAATAAAATAAAATAATTTTCTCTCTCCTCCCTCTTTCTCTCTCCATTTTTGAAAACCCTATTCACAGGGGAGAGGACCTCGATAAAGAAGAAGGTGGGGGGAGGGGGAGCCAAAACTCAAATTGCGGGGGGAGGGAGTGCCAAAACTCAGATCGCGCAAGGGGGGTGCGAAACCCATATCGCGACGGCTCAGGGGGTTGGGGGTGGGGAATTGACATTGTGGGAGGGGGGGGGCAAAACTCAGATCGCATCGGGGGGTCCGAAACGCAGATCGCGGCAGTCGGGGGGGGGCCTAAATTGCAGCGCCGAAGGGGGGCGCAAAACCCAGATTGCGTAGGGGTGAGGGGGACCAAGTGAGGGGGAGAGAGGGAAGGAAGGAGGGAGATGGCCTCCCATTCTGGCGTCAGCGTCCGATCTGGGTGGGGGGTAGGAGGGAGGGAGGGGAGGGGAGAGAGAGAGAGGTCTCTACTTTTTTAATATATATATATATATATATATATATATGGGTATTTTCATTCTTTTAAGGGTATTTTCCTTTAAAAAGCACAAAACATACTTCACCCGTGATCATTACGTGAGTTTTTTTTATGAAACCATACAGAAAGGACTGAAATGACCAAAAAAATAAGAGTTATGAGTTATCTCGGCAAAAAAAAAAAAAAAAACCAAACTATCACATTTAAAAGAGTTTCGGGACTATTTAGGCCAGTTGTTCTTTCATTTGTTACTCCCTACTGCACCTTTTTTTTTTAAAACGTTTGTAAATGAGAGGAAGCAAACAATAGCAAGGTTTTTCAAGAGTCAAAAAAAAAAAAAAAAATGAAACTAATATCATATTGTGTTTCGAGAAAAAAAGATTCTATGCTATTTGAAAATCACAGTCATATGAAAACTATATATAACGTAGTTATATATATATATATATATATATATGATTCCCAAAAAAAAAAAAAAAAAAAAAAGGTAAAGGAACATGGAATAGAAAAAAAGGCAGTTAAAAGAATAAGAGAGAATGAGTATTTTGGTTTGTGGGTGGGTGAAATAAGAAGAAAAATGTATTATTTAATTTAAGGGCTTTTTTATAATATTAAGAGGTGTGTAGAAAGTATTGGTAAATTTTCTAAATTTAATTGATGGGTGTACGAGAAAAGTATGAGAAAAGTATAAGTCATTTTACTAATTCACTCTCTCAAATAGTTGTATGAGAAAAATATATAAATGGGTGTTAATAGATTTACCCAATAGATAATTACATACAAAACAATAATTTTTCCTAATATTAATACTAACTTTCCTTGATATTCCCTCATAAGATGGAGCTCCGATGACATATCCAATCTTGAACTATAATAAAAGAAACTTGAACGACTAATTTTCTTCCTTTTTTTTTTTGGTTGTTGTAATTTTCTCTCTTTTTTCATTTTTTTTACTTCAAAATAAAAATTAAAATAAAAGATGTCTAGGCATAAGAGCGTAGAAAAGGGACGACAAGTGTCGAGAGAGAGAGAAAGAGGGTGCTTAGGTGCAGGATGACGGCAATTGTCAGAAGACGAGGGAGAAGACAATGGGTACTTGAGTACAGAAAGAAACGACGCATGGGCACTGAGATGTCAATCATCAAGAGAGAAAGGGCGGATAGGCGTTAGGATGACAATCATCAAAACAGGATGCAACGGCATCAGGGACAACAATTATTAAGAGATAGCATAATGACGTATAAGATCAAAGGATCAGTGACTCATTGGAGTATAATCTCAATAATAGAATATAAAATAAAATGAAAGGGATGGTGGTAGTTTTTTTATATATTTATTTATTTATATTATTATTATTATTATTATTATTTTATGGAGATGTGAGGGGCAAGGTGCGTTATGTGAGGTGGGTATTGGGTTTGGGAGAAAATTACGTGAAGAAAGCGGGAAGGGGAATGATGGGGTGATTATGTGAAGATAGGAACGTGGGTGGGGTTTTCAGGTTTGAGGTAAAGGATCGTAAGTTCTGATACCAGATAGAAAATAAAAACTAAATAAGAAAAGTAACAAGAGAAGAAGAAGAACACAATGATATTTAACGTGGATGTGCTTCCACAGACTAAAAATAAATAATTTATTAGTGAGAAGTATTATGATTGGACTCCTATATTTATACAAGTTTACAAGTATATAGAAATTTGTTAGTTTTTTAATACTAATAAATTTACTAAAATCAAGACTTATTTTAAATTATAATAATTACAAATAAATAAAATCCCTAATACGTATAAAACAATAACTTTCCCTAATATTAATAGTTTCCCTAATAGTAGTATGCTTAAAATCAGGGGTGGATGTAGGTTGGGGGCAGGCCTTGGTTGAATTTTTTTCTTTTTATTTTATCCCAAAAATTTTATGATTTTTTTACTTAACTCTCACTAAAAATTAAAAATCTCTATATAACACCAACTGAAAATTAAAAGCATTCATATGGCCCCCCATAAAATTTCCTTTTTTAATTTTTATATATTGATGTTATTTATTTTACGTCTTCATTAAAATTTTTATCTAGTTCCGTCGCTGCTTATAATTACCCCATATCCTTGTTACTAGTTCAGAACCCAGAACCGATTTATGCGCAAGACTCCCGTCAGATTCGTAAGGGAGAATTCGTAAGGGGACAAGAGAAACAGAATGAAGCATAACATAGAAGATCACACCAAAGAACCTTCGAGAAAATAACAGTACAAGACATACATATGCATGTGAAAGAGCCAGTTCACTTGTTGAGTTTATAGTAGAAGATAAATAGACATAGAAGCAGATGGCGTCCAAATTTTGTTATGAAAAAATAGATATGTTTGACCATGGCTATGTAGCATTTATTTTATTTTATTTTTTTGGTAAATGTTGCTAATTTTATAATGATGCAAGTGTACGTATAGTAAACAAGTAATAGAGTGATGAGTAGAATATCGTTCTCAGGAAGATTGTTGTTTATTAACTAATAAAATTATGTTAACTCCAACTTTATTTGAATAAATTGAAAATAAACTGAAAATAAACTATAGCAAAATAAAAAGTAATAAAACCACTAAGGAAAAATCTAAGATTATAATTTTCACTCAATACTTTATTTGAATATCTCTACCCTCCCCTTGACCAATTAACCACATCAAATTGTTAACTGAGAATCTTAAGCTATCTAAAAGCCTTTTTCGATGGTCAGATAGAAATACCCCCCATTAACTAACTCACTATATTCATATGAGAATTAAATTAAGAACGAGTCATTAAATATAGGTTCTTTTCTATAGTTACACATGTTACATAAGTATATTCTTGTCTTACATAAACTCAAGGCTTCCACACATAGATCATATGTCATTCTATCTAAGGCTGAACACAAAATTCCTTTTTCCAAGTTCATTAGGGTTACCAAATCAATCTAATTAGTGGCCAATTAATTAGAAGCATTAAGTACAAGATAGAACAAACAATCCAATATAAATTAATAAAATCAAGAGAGAAAGTAAATAAGTTCAAACTACATGTTGAGTTCAAATTGCAATCTTAGAAAAAGAAAATTAATTCATAAATAAAAATAAAAATTTACAAAATAAAGGTTCAAGCATTCTTAAATTACAAAAATAAAAAAATAAGAAAATAATAAGAAAAATCTCTTTTTGGAATTGTCACAAGTCTCCAAGAATCTTCCTCTAATATTCTTCTCCTTCTCTTCTTGATGTTTCAAGATGCAATCTCTCAAACTTTGTAGAAAACAAAACCTAAAATCTAAAAATAAAAATAAAATTCTTAAAAACTAAATCCTAACAAATAAAATTTTTTTTCCTTTTCTTATTTTTCATCTCTGGTTTTGCGGCTTAGAAGAATAACCAAAGACACCTAAACTAACCCTACTCTCTCCTATTTATAGACTTGTTTCAAAAGGGGCAACTTTTGAATCAAAGATTTCAAGAAAGGGAAACTTCTGCGAATTGGGACAGCAGCCTTAAAATTTGAGTGATGTGGCTTTGCTGTTGCTGTTATGGAGCCTGCAAATCAGCGCTATTGCCTTGGAATCCAGAGCTACAGTGCTCAGTTGCTGTACAAGATTTTGCAGCGTTTCAGGGCTGCAGCCTTCAAATCCAGAGTTGCAGCTTTGAAAATCTATATGGCCTGAGTCTGTTTCAGGGCTACAGCCTTCAAAACCAGAGTTGCAGCATTGACAACCTGCATTTATCTTCCTTCATTTCCATACAAAACTTTGCCAAGTCCTCACGTGTAACGATCCCTTACGGACCGTTACAGTTGACTTCTTTTTTTATCATTCATCTCTTACAAAATTACGGAAAATATTAAGCTTGAAATAAAAATTTTTACATAATGGAAAACTTTACTTGGATAATTTTAAAAAAACTCTAGAATTTTTTTTTTACTATATCAAAATTAAACTTCATAATTAATATATATATTTTTAAAAGCCAATTCATGAAATAAAATTTAAGTCCATATGAAATATCCAACCAAATAATAATAAACTAAAGTCTCAAAACTTTATTTGAAATTAAAAATGTCCATCTCATGATCGTTCCTCCCGTTTTCTTATCATATATTGTCCCGTTATCCGCTTCAAACTCCTCCAATATTATATCTTACCATTCCTTTTATCTGCAACATAAATTAACTTATATAAGCAAGAGCTTAGTAAAACACTTAAATCTCTCAAGTATAAATAAACATTTTTCTTTTATCATTATAAATATAAACATCATTTTAAAAACTTTTTAACTTTTAAAACCATCATAAATTGAGTCCGGCGTTGTACCATCATAGCGCACTAGTCATAGAAGTGTTGTGGTAGCAAATCCCAAACCAACGGTGACAAAAGTCCACTCACCGGACAACATCATCATCATCATCAAGGGTATACAATACTATTTTAAAACATAAAATACATATACATACCATATATATACTTTTCATCAAAACATCATCATAGGAGAAATATTATTTAAGAACATCATAACATCATCATCAAAATCAAAACATATACTTCTCAAATCTTTAATTCATATTGCAAGTAAGAGTGTACTTACATAAATGCCTTACTTAACCTTTTTAAATTTTCCGATGGTGACGCGCGATTAAGGTCTCGGGTGCTCGCCTTTAGAACCGTTCATGCCATGAATAATAAACATAATAAAATCAACAAAAGCTCATAATAATTCATCAAACGCATCCATCATATCATAGTAGTACCTACAAGGCCTATTTCATCAATCAATAACATCAAAACACAAAAATTCAATAATTTCATGAAATTACAAATCTTTACAGAAACTGCTAGTTAGACCTTTATCCCTTCAAAAATTCATAAAAATTCATACAAGGCTTCGAATGATCTAAAACTAATTTTAAATGAAAGTAAACATCCAGATTTTTCTAATAGTATCCAATTCATAAAAAATGAAGATCGTTTGGACTCTCAAAAATAGTTTTGAAATTGATTTCTAAAATTTTACCGAAACTGACAGCCGAACCTCTACCTATTTGAAAAATCACAAAAATTTACAGATATCTCCAAATGATATAAAATAATTCCAAATGAAAACATACATCTAGAGTTTTCTAACAATATCAAGTTTGTTAAAAACGGAGACCATTTGGATCCTCAAAAATAGTTTTGAATACGGACTGCTAAAATTGTATAGAATCTGGCAGCCGGAATTCTGTCTCTTTGAAAAATCATAAAAATTCACATATATCTCCAAACGAGATGAAACTAATTTTCATGAAAATAGACATTCAGAGCTTTCCAATAATACTAAATTCGTTAAAAATGGAGGCTATTTGCATCCTTAAAAGCAGTTTCAAAAACTTATCATAAAATCTGAAATTTCCAGTAATAGTGGTCAAATCTGAAAATCATTAGAAATATTAAAAAAATTATCATCACAATGTATATGATTCATACATACACACATACGAAACAGCCCTAAGACATATTTCTAATACATAAAATTATTCAATCACTATATTAATGAAATCATAAATTAAGAAATCAAAAACCATAAATTTGTCTTGTTCACAAAATCAACCATATGGCCATTCTTTCGATCTTCGTTCGATAAATATTTCTTATTATCTTCTCCAACTCACATGAAGATACTCATCAAGAAAATTATCCAACTCCTCATAGAATCCTAAACTAAAACCAACAACAAAATCATCATCATCATCATCAAACAATACCGAAACATACCTTGAAATCCTTTGATTTTGACTTGAAAAAATTTGGAGGTCTGGCGGATCTTTTTTTTTTTTTTTTTTTTTGTGCATGTGAGATGGGTAGAGAGAGAGAGAAGGAGAATGAGAATGAT
This sequence comes from Ficus hispida, assembly GCA_025413025.1. Classification (NCBI taxonomy): domain Eukaryota; kingdom Viridiplantae; phylum Streptophyta; class Magnoliopsida; order Rosales; family Moraceae; genus Ficus; species Ficus hispida. The sequence continues at coordinate 26,785,813 of CM046372.1, forward strand.
AGGGAGAGCGAGACTAGGGAAGAGAGAGAGAGAGAGAAATGCAAAGAGTGAGTATTGAAAAAGAAAAAGGCAATTACCAACGTTGTGCATTCAAATTGGAATCAATTGAATGTTAATTGACTGGAATAATGAGACCAAGGGCTATCAATTTCTTATTTTGGGAAGGAAAATTATCAGATAAAAAGGTGGAATTGAATTGGAATTAAGAACATAATTTTTGTTTTTTTTAGTTTTTTCCGTTTCCTCCATTCCCCATTCCGATTTACCAACTTTCCTTTTCTCCTCTAAATTTATTTATTTGCTGCTAAATGTCTTCCTCTCATTGCCCATTTTTTATAAAATCAAACATGGACCTCACCACAATTACCATATACCATATATATATATAACCTTCATATATATAAAACCAATTATATATACACGTAAAGCTAGCAAAATATAATATATATATATATATTTATAAATAGTAATGAAATATAATATATATATATATAAATATAATATATTTATATTGAAACAAAACACATAATATATATATAAACTTTCAAAACATAACATATATATATATATATATATACTATTCTACTATTACACATATATATACACAATCTATTATATTATTAAACCATCGACACATTTTAATCAAATTATTTTATAAAATTCATTAATTTTGACATGAATTTTTTTCTAGCACATCGAGTCCTCATCGCGTCACCTATGAAAAAAAAACTCAACATAATATTAGAATTAAGAAATTACAATCTCATTACATTATCCATGTTAATTCTCTAACGTTATAGTTATATAGCATTTAGGGCGTTACAGCGCGATTTGCCCGAAAAAATCCTTTTTTCCCTAATATGCTTAAACACACTAAAAAACAACTCGAAAGACATTAAACCGACTCTTAACTAGCAGTATATCAAGATGATTGCACTCAATTCATGGGTATAAACTCGACTCATCAGTAAACTAAAATTATAAAATAAAAGAAAGTTTTTTTTTTTTTTTTCTGTGTATGGTTAATAGTTAGTGAATTATTTCGTTACTATTCTTCACTTAGTAGTAGCATTCATCTTAGGGCATTTGGAACATAAATTGGAGTTGGAATTTTGAAAATATTTTGATTGAAAATAAATTAATATTTAGAAATGTGTTTGGTTAAAAATAAATTATGACCGTTAAATAATGTAAAAATTTAAAACATGTGTTTTTTTAAAACAAATAGTAATATGGATTTTGTTTCATTTCTATCATTATTGTATATAACATATGAAAAATATCACTTTCGACTTGAAATAAAAAAGTTATAGAATTTTAAAATTTGAGTTTTTTTTTAAATAAAAATGAGAGTTTTGAAAATACAAATAGTGAAATTAATTTACTTTTAAAAAATACAAAAAAAAAAAAGGGGAAAATTCTTACTGAAGTCGTTCTTCCAAAGTCGAAACGGCCTCTAAATTACCTAAAAACTATGCCACTCTAATCCTTGTAATTTGGGGATGTTACAAGAGTTGTTTGTATATTTGTGCAAAAAAATATAATGGTAAATAAAAATGTACTAGGCTTATTCATAATGCATATATATTTCCTTAAAAAAAATGCATATAAATAAATTTTATCTCATTAAATTTATTTATCAAAACATTTAAAGTGTGTAATAAATTTATGCCGCGTAACAATCAATGTTCAATTTTGACTAATTTAATGACAAAAGTTCCCTAAGAGGAAAAAAAAATATAAGGGAAAAAAAAAAAGAAAATTTGTTTTTAGAGAAAAAAAAAAAAAAAAAAAACAGGGAGAAAGAGCAAATAACATTTGTGAATAGAGTAAGAGGTGGTTTTATTTACATACCTCTCATAACTCTCCACACTCTTTCTAAACACATACTCCTCTTAAAGATAAAATAATTAAATTTACTTATTACACACCCCTATGTATTCCAAAATTATCCCCAACTATTTTAATGAAAAAAACCTACTCCATCAGTTCAAATTTCTTGTGCACCCACTTTTTTGTTGTTATTTATTTTGACTTTCTACTCTGATTAAAAAGAAAAAAAGAGTTTGCAGTAAACAAAAGAACTTTATATATATACTAGATTAAAAGCATGCACGATACATATGATTCGATATATTTGATAAAATTTATCTTGATAGAAAGAAATATATAAGTAAAAATATATTTTTAAAAAATTCAACAATGTACTTGAAAATTTAAAAAAGGAGGCATGAAAAAAAAGACCAAAAAAAAAATAAAAAGACAAAAATGTTAAAAATATACCAATAAATAGAAATGATTAAAATAAACAAATGAAAAAAAAAATCGGGGCAAACGAAAAAAAAATTGATTTTGAGCTTTCTTTAAGAAAATTTATCTAAATAAGAAAAAAAAATATAAATAAATAAATAGACAAAAGAAGAATACAAACTAACAAAGTACCTAAAAAAAAGGGCATAAAAAAAGACCAAAAAAAAATTAAAAGGACTAAAAATGTTAAAAATAAACAAATACATAAAAAAAGGCTAAAATGAAAAAAAAAAAAAGATGGGGCGGAATAATAAAAAAGAAAAAGAAAATTGTAGGACTAAAAAAATGAATAAAATTATAAGAAGATTAAAAAAAAAAAAAAAAAAAAAAGACTAAAACACATGTTTCAAACAAAACATGTGTTTTGGTAGAAGGCTCCATGAACGGTAAGCAGTTTTACCTTTTAGTATATAGTACGGATAAAAGGGTGCGTTTACGTGTGTAAGATAGTCAAACAAGCAAATTACTAGTAAAAATGATCGAATCGGCATTTTTATAGGCAATAAAACCGCATGCAAAAAAAAGAACCAAAAAGATAATGGGGGATTCTATAATAAAATAAGGATTTTTACCCCAATAATATGGTGAGATCCAACGAATGAGATTGAGTGGATTAATATAGTATACCAAATTAAGGTATACCATACCAAAAGAGAAGGCAAAAAATAAATTTTTATTTTTATTTTTATTTTTATTTTTTTTGGCGCAACAGGACACGAACAAAAACCAAACTATAAAAATCGTATTCAACCATAAAAAAATCCACGTATAACGTACTAGCAACCAAACTAGCAGAATATTAACCAACACATTCATCAATCAATAAATATATACAATATAATAGATACACATGAAATATATAAAATTTTATGTTTAGCAACCAATCAAGAATCACCACGTAAAGTCAAAATTCAAATGCGCTAAAAAAAAAAAGAATAAGAAGAAGAAAAAGAAATTACACAAGCAAAAACACCGGAACGGTGAGGCTACTATAAAAAATACTAATGTACCTCAATGTATTTTTAGTATAGTCATTGAAGAGTGAAAATTTAGGGGTCAAAATAGTAAGGTTTAGATTACTTATTTGGGGATTTGATACGTAGGTATTTATGGAAAGAAAAAAAGAAGGATTAATTTTAGGAATGCCCCTTAACTTATGTACCATATTTCATTTTGCTCTCTAAATTATCAAAACCGTTTAAAATGCTCCATGATATATGCAAAACAACTAAAATTGCCCATTCCATCTATTTTGGTTTATTTATTAAACGGAATTGCTGACATATGAATAAATTAAATATATTAATTTTAACATATAAACCATAATTATGAAAAAATAACAAAAAGCAAATTAACCTACATAAAATTGATTTTTTTTCCCTCTCAGTCCTATGCTCTCTCGTGTTATCCCTCTCCAGAAATACTCTCGCCAGGGCAGCCAAGAGGACAAAACAAAAACAGTTGCAATCAATTACATAGGGACCATTCCGAGAGGATGGGTGGGGGGTGTTGATGTCGCCTGGCGTGCACTTCGGGGCCCGGTGGGGAGAGCCCCGGAAGGGTGAGGTCGCCGAGGGAGGGGAGTTGATGTGGGTGGGCTGTCGACTGGGCGGCGCGGCGGAGTTACCGGCGGTGCAACACTAGACGAATGGAATCCCACTGAAGCACCCCAAACCAGATAGCAGCTGGAAAGGCGCAGCGAACAAAAAGATGAGCTGCAGTCTCTAAGTGATCATCACACAATGGGTACTCCAAAGGAATCTCTCCTCCCACAAGGCATGCCACTCCGGAAGCCTTGATCCCAGAAATCTGCTTTCATTTGATACCCAATAAGCTCCCTGGACAGAGAATATGCCTCTCCTATCAAAAGCCCTTCTCAACACGTCCTCTCCTCCCTCAACAGGGCAAATAAGATTACACACTTTAGAGGCTGACTCTGCGTACCAGGGATCACAAGCTCCTTCACAAAATCCACCTCCACCGATCGAAATCCAACCCACCACATTGTCTAGGTTAGCACACAGACATCCCAAGCTTTAAGAGCCCAACATCTATTTTTAGCAGTATCCCCAGTCCAAAAAAAAAAAAACAAAATCGCCGTCATGTAATAGCTCCGCTCGGTAACTTAAAGGTTGACATGATAGTATAAAACCACGATAGCTTGTGCTACTGATTTTATCAATGTCGCCCTTCCTGCCTGAGAAAGAAGCTTTTCTTGCCACCCCCTCTAATCGCACAGCAACTCTTACCAGTAAAGAAGCTTTTCTTGCCACCCCCTCTAATCGAACAGCAACACTTCCCAGTACAAAATCAAAATCTTCAATTTTTTTTTTCTTCTAGAAGCAGATCTAATCTTGCTACTTCCAAAGAATAGAGGTATTGATTACAAGAATTATAGTCAGAAAGGATGAGAAGCAAATTACTTGGAGATATGTCCAGATCCCAAAATGCCACTGTGTCCGAACTAAGGCATTGCATTTTATATGGCAATTGCCAGAACATCCCATGGCTCTTATCACATACAGGATGAAAATACAGAGTTTTTGTTCCACCTTTCCATTTATCTACGGGCGACTGCAGTTCAGAAAGTCCAGTCAGCATAACAAATTAGTAAATCTTGTGCACTTGCTCTATCTACGTGCGTGTCTGTGACAGAGAGAGGAAGAAACCAAGAGATGTGCCGTCATCCTAGTCCCTTTGCACTGCTTGATTGGTTTTCATCTTTTGAATATGGTAAATGCGGTTCACACTACATTTCCATTCAAAGACCAACTCCTTCTCGTGAGGAAGCGAGATTGGACTATAGTGGTTAAAGTCTCATCAAAGAATATACCTATTCACCATGAACATTCAAGAAAACATGAGGTTAACAGGAATCAAGCTTAACTAGTTATGACCTCCAAAGATGAGAAGTGTCCATATTAGAATTAAAGTTTGAAAGATGGGAGATTAACATACCTTAGTTCATGTGTTGTATAAAATAATGGTAGGCCCTCCAAAACACCAGCGCAGGCTAATCCTTCAAACCCAAGGGGAACAAGCTGCAGTTATGGAAAGGGTAAGCAACCTCTTCTTCTGAATTGAGTGCGCTGCAATGCGGTATTGGTTTGTGGAGACCTTGGCAATGCCAATCGAGGCACCAGCATTTGATCCGTCCTCTGAAGTTTTGTCTGGGATGGAAAATAACGATCAACATCCACATTTAGCTTCGGACAGTTGATCAAATAAAGTTCCTTAACATTAGAAAAAATTTGGCGTTGGCCTTCAGAACCTGATCCATCTCCCAAAAATGACCAGCTCTTCCACTGTGGCATATCCTCGAAATACAAAGTTTCTAAGGATTTAAATGGTATAAACTGGGAGACCGTATGAATAAAACTCATCATTTATTGTTTCCAGCCTATGGAATCCTTTAATCACAAGCTTACTCAAGGAGGGCAGTTGCCCA